>OY776130.1:61395807-61995807 GCA_963675135.1 Galeopsis tetrahit | reverse complement strand
TGCATGATGTTGCTCGTCCTCGCTTGGGCGAGGAGAGCATTGTCTTGATGTTCCTTCTTCGATCTTCTCGGTGTTCTTAAGGGGAGGTGGTCACTCTTGATGTCTTCTTGTCTTCGTCGTTGGTCGAACATACTCGTTGGGCGAGTATGATGTCTTGTATCTTTTCTTGATCAGTCTTTCCTTCAACTTCTTGTGGTCAACGATATGTTGACCATCTCATCTTGTAGACATTTTGACTTTGTTGACTAGTCTTCTCTTTGGATGATGATGAGGATTATAACTTTGACTTTTCAACGGTTGACTATTTGACCAAGTATAACATTATCTAATTAATTAATTCGGTTGTCGATTAGGTCAGGAAAATAAGAAGGAAACACCGATTCTGATTGCAGCAAAGAATGGGATACTAGAAATGGTGGGAGAGATTCTTAATCGGACTCCGATTGCAATCTACGACGCCAACGTCGACCACAAGAATATAGTTCTGCTTGCTGTCGAAAACAGACAACCTCATATTTATAGATTCTTACTCAAGTGGGGAAGAAATGACGAATTCATATTCACTAAAATTGACAAGGATGGTAACAACGCTTTGCACCTTGCTTCAATGCTGCAGCATGATCTTTTACCCTCCCACCTCCCTGGCCCTGCCTTTAAGATGCAATGGGAGGTTAAGTGGTACAAGGTAACCTTAACTTCCATTCTTTTACGATGGAGATAGAAGTCAATTTTTAAATGGTCTAAAAAAAGTTAAATGTATCAATTTAGTTTTACTTTTTTGCAATTTGTACTATTTTGATCCCCAAAAAGTTAAATGTAACAATTTAGTCTCATTCTTTTGCAATTTGTTCTGATTAGTCCAAAAAAAGTTAAATTTAATTGTAAAAAAAATGGAACTAAATTGGTACATTTAACATTTTTTGGACCAAAACAGAACAAATTGCGAAAAAAAGAGAGGATTAAATTGATACGTTTGACTTTTTTGAGGACAAAAACAGAACAAACTGCAAAAAAATGGGACTAAATTGGTACATTTAACTTTTTTGAGACCATTTTAAAAAATGTTGAAAGTTATGAGACTAAATTGACTTATATCCCTTTTACAACGGTATCAAAATATTACTCCCTCCGTCCCAGGATTACTTGCACACCTACTTTTTCGGACCTTTAGAAACTTCACCCGTATAATATCTACAATATTACATTTAATGTAATTATTTTTATAGTCCATATATACATATAAGACCATTCACTTACTTATTTTTTTATAAAATTATATCTTAAAATTTTATTTATTATAATATTTTTAAAAAAGTGAGTGAACAGTAAGTATGCAAGTAATCCTGGGACGGAGGGAGTATTAATTAATTAATTAATGTACTGATTGATGGTTGCAGTTTGTGAAGAACTCGATGCCCCGCAACTTCTTTGACCAGTACAACGCTAACAAATTAACCCCATCAGACGTTTTCAAAGAGATGCATCGAGGTCTAGTGAATGATGGTAATAGTTGGCTCAAAGAGACGTCAAAGTCGTGCTCTGTAGTGGCGTCACTAATCGCGACAGTGGCGTTCACGACGTGCACATCCATCCCCGGTGGAGTGAAGCAGGACAGCGGCGTCCCTGCACTGGGAAAAGAGACTGCCTTGAGCATATTCGGCACCTCTTCACTCATCGCATTTTTCTTCTCCGTCATCTCAATCATGATGTTCCTTGGATTTTTCAGTTCCAGGCATGAGTGCTAAACCCGTTGTCTTAAATGGTCTACGACAACAGGAGAAAGACAACGGGTGTTGGCTTTCCCCGTTGTCATAAGTGTTATACCCGTTGTCTTAAATGGTCTACCACGTTAGGGGAAAGACAACGGGTATTGGCTTTCCCAGTTGTCTTAAATGGTCTACGACAAAAGGGGAGACAACGGGTGTTGGCTTTTCCCGTTGTCATAAGTGTTAAACCCGTTGTTATAAATGTTTTACGACAATAGGGAAAAGACAACGGGTATTGGCTTTCCCCGTTGTCTTAAATGGTCTACGACAACAGAGGAAAGACAACGGGTATTGGCTTTCCCCGTTGTGTTAAGTGTTAAATCCGTTGTGTTAACATTAATGATTTTATATATGTGCAGTTATCGGGCGACGGACTTCTACAAGGCACTGCCGATAAAGCTGTTCGTGGGGCTCGGATCGCTGTTTCTATCGTTGGGTGCTATGTTGGTGTCGTTCTGCGCGGCTCACTTTCTAAGCATGAGGGATCAGATAAAGTACATAGCCATTCCAATGTACATTTTGTATTCCATGCTCATCACATGCTATGTGTACACACAGTTTCCTTGGTATTTTGAAGTTGTCACAACTACTTTTAGGACTGTGCCTCCCAGGAGCAACAGATGGTACCTTTCATGATACATCATTCATTTTTAATTATTTTGAGTTTTTGTCACTTTTGATAACACTAAAGAATAATGTCACCATATTTAATTTACCATTTATTGTGATGCCTTATTTGCCATTTTTTGTGGGTGCATATGCATTCCCTACTATAAAGTGCTTATTATACTCTCACATCTATTTTTTTTCCCTTCCAAGTACGTTATTTAAAATCTATTAAATCTTGTTATTGGTAGAGGTCAACTGTATGCTTATTATGACTAGACATGTTCATCCGTTCGGAACCGATGGTTATGGTTCTAACGGACACCATAACTGAACCGGCCCTGAACCAAATTTTTTTTAATGTTTTTTCTTGCTTGTTAAAACAAAATTCAAACGGACAAAATTGGATTGAATTCCTATTGTTCATATATATAATATAATAAACGAGATTTGTCTGATATATAAGACCGTCTCGCATAAACTTATCTTAAAAATACAATAGATTGCAAATACCCTCTAATTAATATTGGGCCTAATTGCATTTAACTCATCAAATCATCAGTGAAATTGCATCAAAACTACCTAACTATTTTTTTCTTGCACTAAACAATATAAATTATCAATTTTACACATAAACCACTAATTTCTTCCCATCCTGCAACTGATTGATTTTATTTCTTTCTTTAGAAATCACGAATTGAGAAAGATAGAGTTTATAAATCAGTTGTAGAATGAGGCAGAGGAAAAATTGGTGAGGAGAAAAGATTCACGCTTAGTATATAGGGTTCGACGAAATATCATCTTAAAAATTTCGCGTGACACATATGTTAAAAATCGAGATAAATTTGGTGAGGTATTATTATGACTTTTAATCAAGGCTTGTGATGTGGGCTACGTATATAATGTTGGTGTGATTAACGTGGTGGGAAAATTATTAGAAAAAAGAAAAAGGAACAAGCAGTATAAAAATAAAGCTGCTAACAAACAACACTTTAGTTGATTTAGTTATATTCACCATCTTTATTTCCACCAAACTTCGAAAGAGAGCAAGTGAATAGTATCACTGTTGTCTTTTGTGATGTACACGAATAACTAGAAAATTCTCTTCATGCTGCCATGTGAGTGTTTAAATAAGAAAAGGTGAAATCACATAAACATGAATTATTTATTATGAATTTACCGGGATATGTCTTATAATTTTTAATTTTTTCTGAAATTGTCTCAAAAAGTCAATGTACTAATTTAGTTCAATTTTTTGTAATTTGTTCTGTTTTGATCCCAAAAAAAGTTAAATGTACCAATCTAATTCTTTTTTTTTTTTACAATTCCATCTAACTTTTTTGGGACCAAAATATAACAATTTTAAAAAAAAATGGGACTAAATTGGTTCATTCAACTTTTTGGAACCAAAACAGAACAAATTGCAAAAAAAAAATGGAACTACATTGTTACATTCAACTTTTTTGGGACTATTTCAAAAAAGTTAGAAAGTTATGGGACTAAATTGACTTTTATCTCTAAAAAAATTCGAATGAGATCACAATTTTAGTGTTCCACATCTTATTTCACTATATGGATAATTGACATATGTCATATTAAAAAATAATCAACGTCTTATAATATTGAGAGCGACACGTGTTATAAATCCAGCAAAGTGAAATATATACAGGAAACACGAAATGTGGAACAGGGAAATACACAATTTGAATTCAAACAACAAAATCAACTCCCTTAAAAGTCTCAAGCTTATTTCAATTGTGGGTTAGTCTGCTATGCACTCGAGTGCATGTTATGCACCCTAGTCCATGTTGCACTTTTCAGTTTTACTGACTTACACTTTTTGGTAAATGGTGTTGCACTTTTCAATTATTAAACTGTATAATAATAATTGAAAAGTGCAACACCATTTACCAAAAAGTGTAAGTCAGTAAAACTGAAAAGTGCAACATGGACTAGGGTGCATAACATGCACTCGAGTGCATACTAGACTTCAAATTGTAATTAACATTTAATATAAAGTTATTACATAGCTTTCTCTTTGTCATTATACTCCTATATATATATATATATACCACTTACAAACTCAAAAATATATGTGGGAGAGGGAAGATGAGTAAAGAAGATGAAGAACCAATAGAGAAAAGGCTATTTCAAAATGCAATGAAAAGCAATTGGAAGGATGTGATCAACATATACAAATCCAATCCAGAAGAGGCTCAGAATGCTAAGATCACACGGTCAGGAGACACCGCATTGCACATTGCCATATCCGACGGCCAAGAATCGACGGTGGAAGAGATGGTGGAAATGGTAAAAGTCGAGACCCTGCGAATCGAGAACGACGTCGGGAACACGCCCCTGCATCTTGCGGCGTACCAGGGCAACCGCAAGATGTGCAAGTGCATCGCGAATCGCGATCCCACGCTCGTCGGAATTCGCAACGAAGACAAGGAAACTCCCTTGTTTCTTGCAGTCCTACATGGTAGGAAAGAGGCTTTTCTTTGTCTCAGTAACTTGTGTCTAAAACTCCAAGATCGTTATGGATACTGCAGGGGAAAAGATGGGGACACCATTCTTCATTCTGCAATTGATGGAGAATATTTTGGTCAGTAACATTTCGTATGCACAACATTTTAGTCTTAATAACATTCAAAAAAAAAAAAAAAGGTCAGGACTAAAATTGGAAAAGTACAAAGTTATAGGACTAAAATTGATACATTTAGCACTACAATTGAGAAAGTACTAAGTTACAGAACTAAAGTTTGACTCTACCTAAATTACAGGATTCAAATTGGTATTTTCTCTAGATTTTTAAATAGTCACATTTTGCTTACACAACAATAATATATCACGTTATCATACGTTGAGATAATGGAGTAAAAATTATTATAGCATGTGTCATTGTACGAATGAGTTGACTTTGACGTTTATAATAGTTTCTAGCTACTTAGGAATAATTAAAACGTGTTTCGTTGGTATTTTAATTTGGACAGAAATCGCGCTTCACGTAATTCGCAACTATGGACCTCTTCTAAACTCGGTTAATGAGAAGGGTTTCTCACCGCTTCATATACTAGCAAGCAAGCCATCCGCCTTCAGAAGTGGAAGCCATATAAGAGGTTTCCATCAAATTATATATCATTGTAAGTCTTTTTTCAATAATAAATCTATAATAGTAGGAGTAATTTAATATCTAGTATTAGTGTTTTCACTAAACAGTATTAATAGTATCAATATTTGTACCAATTACAAATTGCATTTAACTAAAAATTCATTTTGAAGGTATATTTGTTGATGAGATAGACCTAGATGCCAAGGATCCTCTGTCAGAAGGTCTTGAGTATGATCACAAGAATCCTAAGTATCCACAAAATTATCAAACCTGTGTAGGAATATTTCTTTTCGCGAGGAACCTTGTACGGGTACTAAGTAAGTATTTGGTTACACTATATTTCACTACAAGAAAATTAATTTTTAGCGACAGAAATCCCGCCATTTTACAAGCTATAGTTATATAATAACATGATTACTGTCATTACAAATTAACTGATGCTTTCGTCTTTTCCCAGTGGGTCGTAGCAGACAGTTACTTGATGAAGAGTGTCCGAAGGTTCAGCAACAACCCGTACCTGAACAAGGTGAGTCGTCCAACATTTTTTTTCGTTAACAAATTTCCATTCCAAATGCGACGTGACATGAATTTATTTGTATGAAATTAGTGTTGAATTTCTGATTTTTTCTATTTCAGAACATGGAGTTAGTGAAAAAACGAATAATCAAGAACAGAGGAAACAACCCAATGACAAAAAAAAACAAGGTTACAATTTTTCTTAAATAACTAAAATTGTTACTCCTATTAATTAAATTTAAAAGTATGACTTATTGCAACACATTTTGTTGGCAGCAGGACCAAACAAACCTGTACCTGATAATTGGACCACATGCTTCAATTTTCTCAAGTTTTTAAGCAAGGCAATGTTTATAATGCTTGGCTTAGGTAAGCCTTCTAAATTGGCTCAAGATATGAAGTCAAACGTCTATAAACGACGTGATATCAATTTGCAACCTGTACTAAAAACGTATTTTCAACTTGCAACTCGTACAACTCTTTTTTATCATATTATAATATGTACTATGCAAAATTGACTGATTGCAACCTATACATTTTTTTTTTGTGGTATTTTCCTGTAAATTGGGATATAAGTCAATTTAGTACCATAACTTTCAACATTTTTCTGTAATGGTCCCCAAAAGTTAAATGTATCAATTTAATCCTTTTTTTTTTTTTGCTATTTGTTCTATTTTGATGCCAAAAAAGTTATTTAGTCCCATTTTTTTACAATTACATTTTTTTTTGGGACCAAAACAAAATAAATTGTGAAAAAATTGGTACATTTAACTTTTTTGAACCATTTAAAAAAAAAGTAGAAAATTATGGGACTAAATTGGTTTATATCCCTCGCGTAATTGGTCAATTTCACATAGTACAGGTTGCAATCAGATAAAACAATTGCACAAGTTGAAAGTTGAAAAAATACAAGTTGTAAATATATTGATATGTATCATATATATATTAATTAAGTTTGTGATAATTAAGGATCATCACAAGTGGAAAGGATCAGAGAGAAGAAAAAGAAGCATGTATGGTCAGTTCAGATCATGAGAAAACTGATTGAGCATGCTTCATTATATGAATACGAAAACAATGGAAAGAAGCCTCCTCCTTCAGCCCCAGGTCAAACCCCCGGATTTGGCTTCACCTTAACTCATGAGTTTGAGCATAAAGATATTGAAGAAGAAAATTCTGCACAAAACGGCAATGAAAATGGTATGTAATGACATACGGATTTCTCTAAACAGTATTAGTTGTTTTCACTGTAAAATACTGCTAAAAGTTTTTGTGCAGGGAAAAATGGAAATGAAATACAGATTTCTGTAAACAGTATTAGTTGTTTTCACTGTAAAATACTAAAAGTATTATTGGGTTTACTAAAAAGTGTCATTGGGATTGTGCAGGGAAAAATGGTAAAGGTTGGGAAATGGAGAAGAAAGAGTCGCCATTGCTTCTTGCGGCGAAGAATGGAATAAAGGAGATGGTGGAGGAGATTCTTGAGCAATTTCCGGTGGCCATCGACGACATCAATAGTGAGAAGAAGAATATTGTTCTGCTCGCGGTGGAAAATAGGCAACCTCACATTTACAAGTTTTTACAAGGGCGGAAAATTATGAAAGAAACGATTTTCAGGAAGACGGACAAGGATGGAAATAGCGCGTTGCATCTTGCTGCAATGATGGGTGATCATAGACCTTGGCTCATCCCCGGTGCTGCTTTGCAGATGCAATGGGAAATTAAGTGGTACGAGGTATGTGTTTCACTGATTGCGAGATTAGGATGATATTTAAACTTTACACATTTTAAAGTATAATTTACTCTTAATCTTAACTATCAAACAGTCGTTAAGAGTTGAAATGAAGTTAATCTACCGTTAATCTTACCTATCAAACATGACCTTAATACATGACATGTCTCATTCATGATGATTTGTAAAGTCATTTATTACACGTGTCAAATGCAGTATGTGAAGAAGTCAATGCCCATTAACTACTTTGTGCGGCACAACATACACGGGCAAACGCCATCGGAAATATTCAACGAAGCTCACCAGAAACTAGTGGAGGATGCAGGGACGTGGCTGAAAGACACCTCTCAATCGTGCTCTGTGGTGGCGGCGCTCATTGCCACGGTGGCTTTCGCCACCTCCGCCACGGTCCCTGGTGGAGTTAGTGAGGGAAGCGGCAAGCCCACCCTACAAAACGAGGCCGCCTTTAGCATATTTGCCCTTTCTTCCCTTGTCGCCCTGTGCTTCTCTGTCACGTCTGTCGTCTTGTTCCTTGCCATTCTCACTTCCAGGCATGTATTTGTCCTCCAACGTCACTACAAGAAAATTGATTTTTAGTGATAAAATCCTCTCATTATTGTTTCTCTATCTAAAAGTCTTTAGTGACAGAAAATTGAGAATTAATAACAGTACATGTCACTAAAAGTCAATTTCTGTCGTTAAAGACTGTTAGCTAGAGAAACTATAATGACAGGATTTCTGTTATTAAAAGTCAATTTTCTTGTAATGATCTGTCGTCTATATTTTACTAGATTACCTGTTTTCTTATTTGGTCCATTTTTACGAACCCCTGCCTGCAGGTACCAGGACAAAGACTTCGGGAGGGGGCTGCCGAACATGCTGTTGTTCGGGCTCACGTCTTTGTTCGTGTCAATAGGCTCAATGTTGCTATCTTTCTGCGCGGGACATTTTTTCGTGCTGAAACAAAAGCTAAAATATGCCGGTTTTATGATGTATGCTATAACATGCTTGCCGGTAACATTTTTTGCCTTGGCACAGTTTCGGTTGTATATTGATCTCTTCAAGGCTACTATAAGGTCCCTGCCACAAAGGAGCAGTAGGTAATTTCATGTTTTGAATTTTATTTACTTAATTGTACCAATAATTATGTAATAGTGGATTTTGAGGACCTTCATATGATATTATATGCTTGCCTATGTAAAGAAATGTGAGTTACCACTCTAAATTTGTGTGAACGAATGTATGTTCCTTTTGTGTAAGAACATGAGCATTCAATAAGATTGAATCAATTTGAATCTCGTTTGTTATTTGTTAAATATGCTGAGATATCTATGGTAACAATAAGATATCTTTGTTATTCCACATCACACGTGTAACCTTTGCTTAATTCTCAATTATGTTCAATCCTAATTAGTTAGTTAAGGGCTGTGATTTGGAGATGGGCTGAATTTGGGGAGTGGGCTTGGATTTATTGGGCCTTTGTCAGAAAATTCTTTTATTTGGGCCAGGCTGGGCTTGTACGGGCCAATAAACTCAGCACAAAATTAACATATTAAAGGGTTGGGGTATATACCCCTCCAGCTTTGTTAGATACACTCCCCCGATACATATACTCCCATTAAAGTACATCTGGGATAGATGCACTCCCCCTAAATTGTCTATTATACCCCTTTATCTTCAAAATTGGTATGATAAATGCACACCCCCTATAAAATCCCTAATTTTCTCATTTCTTTTCCCAACCCTTCATTTCTTCTCTCTTTCTCCCTCATTTCTCCAATCGCCGCCGCCGCCCAAGCCACCGCCTCCAGCGCCGCCGCCCAAGCCACCGCCTCCAGCGTCTCCTGCCTCCAGCGCCGCAGCCCAAGCCACCGCCTCCTGCCTCCAGCGCCGCACCGCCTTTTTTTTTTTTTTTAGTTTCTACAACCAGCGGCGGCGGCGTCCCCTCGCCCAGCGCCGTCGCCGCCTCCTCCTCCCTCATTCCTTTCTCCCTCCGTCGCCGCTAAACCCTAAACAAGTACCTTTTTTTTTTTGTTTTTTTCATTTCTGCAAGCGGCGCAGCCGCCCCTCTCGCCTCCTCCCAACGGTCTTCCACGGTAAGCCTCTTTTTTGTTTTTCCCTTTTTTTTCCTTTTCTTTCTTCCTCTACAACTTTCTTTCTGTTTTTTTTTTTTTTTTTTTTTTAATTTTGGACAAGAAATATCGACCAAAAAAATTATGGTCGACAGATTGCTGTCGACCATAATTTTTTTGGTCGACATTTCTTGTTCAAATTTTTTTTTTTAATTTTATCGATACAATGTTGTCGACGAGGGAGTTTTTCGTCGACTATAATTAGTCGACGATGTATTATACGGTCGACCAACCAGTGTCGATCGACACTGGTTGGTCGAAAAAAACTTTTTTTTTTTTTTTTAGTTTTTCGACTTTATTTTGAATGGGTGACGCCGGAGGTTGTGGCGGCCGTGGAGGTTATCGGAAAGTTGTGGTGGCTGTAAAATTAGGGTTAGGGTTTTTATAAAATTAGGTTTAGTGTTTTAAGTAAGGAGGTGTATGTATCTATAACATTTTACAAATTTTACTAAAAGGGTAAATATGGTATTTTACATACATATTTAATTAATAAAATGGAAAGGGGAGTGTATCTAACAAAGTTAGAGGGGTATATACCTCACCCCCATATTAAATTCAACTCATAAAATTAAAGCCCATTTTTTAAAATGATCAATTCATATTTAAAATCTGAATTTTATATTTATGAAATATGAATGTTAAATTAAATATCCAAAAAATACTACTAAAAATATACTCTCTCCTGTTCATAATATAAGTAAAAAAAAAAGCACCACGAGTATAATACTCCCTCTGTTCTGTAAAATTTTGTTCACTTCTTTTTATATGTATTTTTAAAAAAATTATATTTTAATTATAAAAAATATATGTGGAATAATAAGTACAGAATACATACACAGTCTTATTAATAAAGTAGAAAAAATAATCAAAATTAATTGTTTAAATAGAATAAACATATATTTTTGTAAACTAAAAAATGGGTTTGGGCAAAATTTTACACGGAGGAGGGAGTATAAGAAAACTTGTCAAATTTTGAAATTGAAAGGAAAAATAAATAAATAAATAAATAAATAATGCATTAGTTGGTGTTGCACAGCTAACAAATTAAGCCACTATCGATGTTTGTTGACGCGAACAACTGTGATTTTTTTTTTTAGTACTACTTTTTCTGACTATTCCCTTTGTATATATTATATAAATATAAAAAATTATTTAATTAAAAATTCTTTTAATTTAAGAGAGATATTCCGACATCAATTCCTGATAATACACAAATTGAATTAAATAATGTTGCTTTCATGATGAGAATTAATTAACTTATAATATACAGAAAGTGGTCCTGGAAATGATAATTTATAAATGCCCTTTAATATGTTGCATTTAATTTCATCTAATTAATTATCACTACTGTGAATCATTTTTATACATACTGTATGTATTGCCTTTTTCAATCTTGAATGAGAGATATATGTAACAAATGATCAGAATTTAGTTGTACGATATTACGATTAATTGAACGACAACGAAATTCTCTTTTCATTTGAAAATGGTGTGCACGAAATTTCTTTGTATTTTAAAAATTGCACAAGACTTCATTAAGATTTACTAAATAAAGTGAATCCTCTTTTTTTTCTTTTCTTTTTTTTTCAGAAATATTGAGTTAACGATTTTACATATTTTTCCCTAATTTTTGTATTATTATTATTTTCAAATATTAAAGTTTCGAAACAATACAATGGACATAACACAAAATAGAGAAAATAGACCAGTAAAATTAACCAATTATTTGTATCCTAAAGGATCGAGGTTCGAATTATTTCTTATTCTATTTTCCTTTCTTTTTTTTAAAAAAATCTACATAATAAGTTATGTGAGAGGAATAATTCTATCACCGCTGGTTGAATGATAATGAGAGTTTCTAATATATATATATATATATATATATATATATATATATATAAATCTGAGTTACAACAGAATATATATACAAGATAAGGTACACAATATTATCATAATCTAATCTATGATGACATGTTTCTATTAAGTTACTAATGATCTTTTACAAGATTTGATTACGACTTGTAGAGGTGGTTGTAATAGAAGGAAAAATATTAAAGCAAGAAAAAGACATGTAAAGGAAGGGCAAATTAAGGTCAAGTTCTTATGATCAATAAATCTCATTCCCATGTGTATATATATATATATATATATATATATATATATATATATATATATATAATCCTTAATAATTCAAGTAAAAAGTTTCACATCACACTTAAAGAGGCTCCTTTTTTTTATTTATTTTTTATTTTGTCATTTTGTGTGATTTGTAGTTAATGTTACAGGAATGTGTAATGCCATATATCTTCATTTTGTACCACAATATTGTTCTTTGAGTAATTATAACCTTAAGTCAATGCTACACTATACAACACACAGTGGGCAATGATTAAGTTGATAAAACTTGCATTCTTTAAAATAACTCTTAAAATATTTTTTTCTTTAATTGATTGATTGTTAAAATGTTTAAATATTTAAAAAAAATTGTAAATTACTACCCTCTCCGTCCCATTATTATTTGCAAACTTTCCTTTTTGGGACGTCCTAAAATTACTTGCACACTCTTAATATGGAAATACTACACAAAATTAATACCCTCTCAACATCATTTTATTTTTAAAATTGTCACTCATTGTTTACCTACATTTTACTTTACACCTCATCAAATCATCTAAAATAACCCTCATTTATCCTACATCAACAACCATAAAATTCTCTTTTCTTAAAAATTGTGTCGATTAAACCCGATAAATAATCACAAGCTGGAGGGAGTATTTAAATTGGAGAAATTTCTTTCTGGTTTGTGTTTGAACATAGAACATGCTTTCAATTCAAAAAGCTGATTCATTTATCCAATCGATCATTTACAGACAGACAAATAATTCCAAGAATCTAATTAATATATTTAATATGGCTTCACTTTAAAACTAAATATTCCAGTACTCGTACCAATGATAGAAATCCCTGTCCCACAATCATAATTGTACTTTCTTTCTACTTTTACATCAATTTTTATTTTTTATAAAATATTAGTACTGCGGTCTTCTTCAGACAAGCCAACAGTATTCCTGTTCAGATGATAATAACAGACTCTGGGAGCGAATGAAAGCAGAGGATACTTGGATTATTAAGGATATTTGGGCTCTTCGAAACGATACTTTAGTGTGGGGTGTTGTTCTGTTTGATCTCCTTATTTTGGATCGAAAATTTAGCTCAATAAGATATCATGTTTCAAGAGTAGAGCTAGGGGTTCAATTGTTAAAAAACAAAAAAACTAACAGTCATAGCCACTTAAATATAACATACTATCAAAGCCGGATGCAGCATACTATTTTGGATACGATTGTACCCCTAAAATGATTTTTTTCAATTTATTTCTTATGTAAAAAAAATGTCTCAAAAAAAATTATCCATAATCAAAATTGTAGTATGTACCTCAATTAGAGATGTTTATCCGGGTCGGGCTAACCGGGCTGGCCCGTTTAACCCTGAAAAATACAGGGTTAGGGTTCATGAATTATAGGCCCATTTAAAACCGGGCTTTTTTGACCCGGACCGGTTAGCCCGTGGGCTAAACCGGGCCAGCCCGCAGGGCTACAGGGCTAGCCCGAGTTGTTACATTTTTTTCTATTTTTTTAATAAATAACCTAAGAACAAACTTTGGGTCATTTGACCAATAAACATAACTATAAGCATTAAGAAGCTCATTACCATTCATTAGCCATTATTACTATTTTTTATATTTGTTTAGCTTTATTTGGTCATATTAAGGACTAATGAGTCCTAAAATTGTGTTTAATTTATACTTTTTTTTTCTCATTTACTGATCATTAACTAATTATGTATTTTTCTATTTTATTTGCTTGTTGTACGTGCCAATTGAGACCTTTAATTTTAAAAGAGAAAAAATTATTGTAGCCCGTTAGTGGCCCGTTTAGCCCGTGGCCCGCTAGGGTTAGGGTTAGGTCCCAACAATTGTAGGCCCGTTAAATATGAACCGGATAAGGCCCTAACCCATTTAGCCCGTAACCCTGTAGGGCTGGCCCTATAGGACTAGGGCCAGCCCGATAGACATCTCTAACGGTCCTCAATTTTTAAACTTAATACCTTTTAAATTGTAAATTTTATACTCTATAGATTTGTGTGCAATTAGTGCCTAGATTCCGACCCAATATTTTTTTTTCTGTTTTCTTTTCTTTAATTATTTCTTCTTCTTTTTTACATTCACTATTTTTTTAAAGATAAAATTAAAGTATACAGTGCAATTGTGTACGAGTCAACTCAACATAAAAAATGTGCAACATGCAAAGTAAGCTAGCCAAGAAAGTGACATTATTAAGTATTTGTTTTAGATGGAAAGCACGTCTTCTACCAAACAATCAAGCTTATTTATTATACATAATCACTCGTTTTAGGGTTAATTGGGTGGCATGTTATGTTAGGAGATTATGGGAGGCCACAAAGTTTTCCCTCACTTTTTTCCTTTTTTAAATTATACTCCTATATATTTATTTATTAATTAACATTACTTTTGGGGCACTTTTGGGAGGACAGCTACTAATATAATTAAGACAAACCTTGGATATTATTATTATTATTAGTGGGCCACTTGGGTTTATTTAGGAATCCATAATTAGAAGATTTTGTCAAGTTAATTAGTTTAATCATTAAAAACAATTAATTATTTTTCTAATACTCTTAATTATATTTATTGAATAGTTGTATCACAACTCACACTTAAATTATTCAATTACGTATTGTTATATATTATTGTAAATTTGAATAATAATATCGAATTACAGGACAAAGTTCTATATCTGACCAAAAATTTAGGTAAAATGGCCTTGCCCCTTTTCTTTCTTACCTACAAAATGAAAGACATTTTTCACTTTATCATTTTCCAAAAAGATTTAGAATAATTTATTTTAATTTAAGTAAAAAGATTTAGAAATTGCTCAAATCATTATGTTGCCTTTCTTTGCTGACCGCGGGCAGTTTTCCAATCAAAAGACAGAGACCCATGGGCCTCGTATTAATATCACTTGTGTTATGACACTTTTAAATAAAAATAATTGCTCCTATAATTAAAAATTCCAAAAGAAACATTATAATTTAATAACACGCACACAAAACGGGTAAAAAGCATAAAACATGTGTTCATTCATTTCATAAAACTATATATTAACGACGGTAAATTGAAGTTGATGATGGAGATTTCTTGCATACTTTTATCAAATACAAGAATTTTATGCATTTAATGAAATTTATAGGGGTTTCGTACATATGCTTAGCAAACATTTTATGCATTCAATGAAATATGAAAGAATTTTGTACTCATTTTTATCATACATAAAAGGATTTATGCATTTAATGACACGCTGGAGAATTTTGTACTTTCTCCGTTATTTTATATAAAATTAAGAATTTTTTTTTGACATATTTACACCTCAATAATTTTATAGTAAGATTTACATGTATCAAGATAAAAAAAAATGGATAAAGAATCGAAAATTTCAACTTACTTTTAAAAAGAAATAGAGAAAAGTGAGATATACAAATACATTTTCAATAAAAGTGAGCTATTATAGAAATTTATATAGAGATAGATTAAGAGAGATCCTTAGTAAAAATAATTAAACTACAGACATTGAAATCATGTTTGTTTTGAAATTAATTAGGATGGGGAAAATTCAGATGAAAAAATTTTGAATAGAAAAATTGTGATGAATAATGATGATGTGTTTATTTTGAAATTTATAGATATTTTTAGGGATGAATTTAATTGAATAGTGAAATTCGCATGCTAAATCACGAACTAGAACAAGACGGAGGACGATAACTTTCATATCCGAACGTGTGACTCCCAAAACAAACATGTCCTTAGGATATACTCCCTCCGTCCGCCTATAAGCTTCACGATACTTTTTGGCACAAAGATTAAGAAAAGTGATTAAATAATAGATATAGTACAAGTGATGTGATTGGGAGAACGAGAGAGATAAAGAGAAAAATTAAGATATAAAGTGAAGTGTAAGAAAAAATACAAGTGTGTGGCCCGAGAAAGATAAGATTGAGAGGGTAGGGGGTCCTCTTGAATTGTAGCCAAAATTACAGCTCAATGCAACCATAATTTGGGTCAGGCCCCCCCTGGTTTTAAGAGAATCTAAATACTATTTCCTTTATCCCCTCTAAATTATGCAAATTTCTTCAATGTGGAGTACGTGTCATTCAATTTTAAGTAATACTAATAATTAAATTTTTGACTCAATTGAATAGTTAATTAAGTGCATAAAGTGCAGTAAATTTAACCCAGTGTTATTATGTTTGTAAATTGTAACTCCCTGTGACCCGATCCACAAAACGAGCTTTTGTGTCTATACATTCTAGATCAACAATCTTGAAGTTGACATTTTTTTTCAATCTTCAATTTTTACTCTTGAATAAAAAGACCCATCGTTTTCATTGGGTCATTGTCTTTTTTTCATTTGGATAGTGAATTTGTTCAACAAAAAGCTCTGATCTTGCCTTTGTTTCAGTGTTTTTGTTTGTATGTATGAAGTTGTGAAAAAATGAGAGATGGAAACTTGAAGAAAAGCACCAAGGTTTGTTTTTTATCTGATAAACAGCTCAATTAACTAATGGGCATTTGTGGATTCTGATTTATTTTTATTTTTTTTGGCTATTTTTGTGTTTCTTGATGAAGATTTCTTGGCCCAGCCCCAAGTCACTAGTTAAAAAATGGTTCAAGATTCAGAATAATGATGGGGTTTTTCATGCTGATGATATTGTTAATTCAGGTGGATTCTTGATTCTGAAATTGCATCCATTTTTAATCTGTTGTATGCAAAAGTGGAGTTGTATTGTACTTGTTATAAGTTGCTTTTTTTACTTTTTTTAGGTGTTGATGATTCAGAGAGGGAAGTGTGCACTATCAAGAAAAGCAAAACAGGTTCATTTTCAATTTCTGATTGTTATTTTGGACCACAGTTTTGTTCTTTTGCCTAATTGAATTGATCATAGGGAAATCGAAAACACGAAATCATGAACGTGTGCAACGAAATAAGCTTGTGTACGATTCGCCCCTAATCACAGATGTGCATAACTATAGGTGTGTGAATTGTGATCCCCTTTTCAGTTTTTACTCACTAATTGTACTTTAGCATGAAAAACAAAGAATTTGATTTTAAGTAATGGATTAGGATCTTTGCTGCAACATGGAATGTGGGTGGAAAGTCTCCACCAAGTTACTTAAATCTCGAGGATTGGCTTCACACTTCGCCTCCCTCCGATGTTTATGTTCTTGGGTTAGTTTACAGTCGTTAGTAGAGTTTGCAAACGCACCCTGTGTCTTGAATGTTAGGTAGAAAATGAATGGGGGATATCGTTTTTGTAGGTTTCAAGAGATTGTTCCTTTGAATGCGGGAAATGTGTTGGGGGCAGAGGATAATGGCCCTGCTAGGAAATGGCAAGCACTTATTCGAAAAACTCTTAACAAACTTCCGGGTGATGGTGAACTATATGATGACTTTGAAGGGGCAAATAGGGAAAAAGACTCCTCGTTTTTCCCTCGCCACTCTTTGCATTCAACGAGCATGAGAATGGCGGATAGTATGCCACAACCTATACTTGATCATCGATTCAGTGTGTGTGATCGGGTGATCTATGGTCATAAAGGAAGTGATGAGTATTATGATCCAACGGTGAGATGGGATGCTTCCTCTGATGACGAAGATGGGACAAACGATTCGTTTTGTTCACAATCTTTTTGTGTTGAGGATAGAGACAAACATCAAGGGCAGAAAAGGTATTGTTTGGCTGCAAGTAAGCAAATGGTTGGGATACTACTCATGGTTTGGGTAAAGAGTGATTTGAGAGATGCTGTTCGAGATTTGAAAGTGTCGTGTGTTGGACGAGGGTTGATGGGCTGTCTTGGAAATAAAGTACGATTTCCGCCACTTTCAATCTCGTGATTCTTGTTTAGATTGTTAAAAATTGGCAATCTTATGATATTGATTTGTGCAGGGTTCAATTTCGATAAGTATGCATTTGCACAATACGAGTTTTTGCTTCGTCTGTAGTCACTTAACCTCCGGAGAGAAAGATGGAGACGAGTTGAGAAGAAATTCTGACGTGATGGAGATATTGAGGAAAACAAGATTCGCACAAGTTCACGCCATGGGAGACGAGAACAACTCCCCTCAAACGATCCTCGATCATGAGTATATTCCTCATTCACTCGTAACTATTGATTTTTTTAGCATTTGGTTTTGCTTTGATTATGTTAGGAAAAATAGCTACCTCTTACAGCCGTTACTTGACCAAAATGTCGAAAAATTGAAAGTTACAGTACTATTTTCAATTCAGGAAGGTCAATAGGTGTAACTTACAAGACTTGTTTTCTTTTTCCAATGTAGGAATTTAGTATTTAAATCCTGTTTGTGTTTTCTTTCAGTCGAATCATATGGCTCGGGGACTTGAATTACAGAATCGCTCTTAATTACCGATATGCAAAAGCTCTCGTAGAGATGCACAACTGGAGAGCTTTGTTGGAAAACGATCAGGCAAGAATGAGGATTCATTTTTATCTTGATTACATTTAACTCCCAACAATTATTTAAATTTTTTTCTTGTTTAAAACAGCTTACAATAGAGCAGAGAAGCGGGCGTGTATTTCCCGGATGGAACGAAGGAAAAATATACTTCCCTCCGACGTACAAGTATTCAAACAATTCCGATAGATATTCTGGTGAAAATATACGCCATAAAGAGAAACGACGAACGCCTGCTTGGTAACTCTCAATTCTCTTATTTTATGATGTACAATTTGATTTAGAATTGTCACTTAATAGTATAACAGCTAATACTTTTTAATGAAACTACTGATACTGTTTCAAAATGCAAATCAATAGCACTTTGTTTTTATCTTCCAAGCTATACTGATTCTTTGTACTCGATGATGAAGGTGTGATCGTATATTGTGGCATGGTCGTGGTCTCCAACAACTTTCATATGTTCGTGGGGAGTCTCGATTTTCAGACCATAGACCAGTTTACGGTGTATTTTTAGCAGAAGTTGAGTCGACAAAATGTAGTCGTATAACGAAAAGCATGAGCTATTCTAGTTCTCGAGTTGAGATTGAAGAGCTTCTCCCATGTTCACAAGCATACGGTGACCTAAACCTCTTTTGAGAAAAGATCGCGTTCGGTTCAAGTTCCGCCTAGAGTTCCTTAGCTCGTTTTTACGGGCGTTATGGTAATTTTCTCACACACACTCTACTTCCCTGCATTGATTCGTCTATAATTTTGAACGGTTTCATCTCTTTGCAGGCTCGAACTCTACGAGGAAGCTCGATAAATTATTCGAGAATTTTGAGATCGTATTCGATATCGAGGTAATATATAATTTTATTGATGATTAGTCTATAAAAAAAACACTTGCATGTTATAATTATGATACTTTTTATGTTTTCACAGGATACGATTTGCTGTTAAAGATCGAGTAGGTATTCATTATTCATTGAGGAAACTCTAATGCTACAAAATCTTGAAGTGCATAGTTATTTCGGTTTCAATCTTGATTTCGTAATGCGGGGTGGGCACAAAATCGAAAAAATCGATACCGAATGAATAAAAGACATATTACTCCATACTGAGGGAATATTACTTTTACAAGAAGAAGAAATAAAATCGATGCAATAAAACAGCTTTGTTTTCACCCAAAAAAATGAAAGGAAAGAAGAGATGTCAGATTTGTTGTTAAATCCGACGAATAAATGCACGAGATTTTGGGATTTTCGAGGTTTAGGAAAATCCTATAAAGCTTGTTTAATCCTTTGGTGAATTTGACTATGCTTTCTGATCAAAAATCGACTAATTTAAAGGATCAATTCAATCGTCTAGCTATTTACGTGGTTCGGTTTAAAGTCTGGTTTTACACTTCGTATAGATTGTGTGTATAAATTGGAGATTTTTTTATACATCACGAACAAATCACAAGATCAAATTTAAAAAATTTCACTTGATTTTTAACGGTTTCCTGTAAAAAAAAAAAAAATATATATATATATATATATGGTCATTTTTAATTTCGTATAATGAATTTATTTAAAAAATCAATATCACAGTGAAAAGCATTTCCCAATGTGTTTAAACTCTTGTGTAATGCACTGTCATTTCAACCAGTAATGCGTCATATATCAGAATAATGTAGTACTCAATTTATAAATTATTATTGAAATGATAGGTGATGTGACACGAGTGTCAATGTGTCATATGAGACGTATTCTTTCATCTATTTTTTTCATTAAAAAAAATATATATATATTCCCACGCCGGGGCATAATTCTACTTTCCACATTATTATTATTATTATTATTATTATTATTATTATTATTATTATTATATATA
Organism: Galeopsis tetrahit; assembly: GCA_963675135.1. Classification (NCBI taxonomy): domain Eukaryota; kingdom Viridiplantae; phylum Streptophyta; class Magnoliopsida; order Lamiales; family Lamiaceae; genus Galeopsis; species Galeopsis tetrahit. The sequence continues at coordinate 61,975,537 of OY776130.1, read as the reverse complement.
ACGATAAAAATGTTAATTATGTTTTTAAATAATACTCCTTCCATCCTTTAAGGACTAGTTTGGATAGATGGATGGGAAAATATGGGACAAATTAACTCACCCTTCCCCTAGGACTATTAGTCTCACAAATGCATGGTAAATAGTACAAAATTAGCGGGCTTTGCATTAAACACGAGCCACAATCAATCAAACCAAACGTTTGATTAGTCGGGAATAAAAAGTCAATCAAGCCTAATCCATGCTAATCTAACAAACCAAACATACCCTAAAAGTTTTCACATTTTTCTTTTTTGTTTATCCCCTAAAGTTTATATACCCCAAAATAGAAATAATCATCACTAGGAGTGTGCATCGATCTGAAACCGGGTCGAATCGGAATCGGAATCGAAATCTATCCTAATGGGTGGATCGAAGACCGGACCGTAATTAATCCGGTCCAAGTTTGAATCGATTTTTTATTTTTTTATTTTTATTTTTTAAGTATTTTTTTCAAGTTTATGGAAGCAAGAACAAGATTGATGAATTTGTGCATGAAAATTAAAATATTGGTTTTCATTTGAAATCAATCTACGTCAATGTGAATTTATATATTTGAAAAAAATGTAATAGATCTCAACAATTTTACCTCACAACCTCAACAATTATTTGATTTTAAAAAGTAAGTGAGAGTGCATTAGTAAAAAATATAAAGAATATACATAAAAAAATTAAAAAGTCCTGATTTTAGACCGGACCTAAAACTCGGAATCCTAAATTTGAAAGACCGAAGACCGAAAACTAATCGGTCGGTCTGGTTCCCATCTTTTTTCCGGTCCAGTCATTTTTTGCACACTCCTAATCATCACAATCCTCACCCTAACAATATATACATATTTACTCTTCATGTCATTACTTTTGAGGTCCACCATATACTCAATTCATCTATTTTATTTATTTTATGTATATAATTTTGTTGCGTCAAAAAGTAACGGTGAAGGATACCGAATCTCCCTGTCCGGATTATGGCGGTTGTGGGCTTAAATCGTCACTTTCACGCAAGCTTTTCCGCGAATGATCCTCCTTTAAGCTCCCGAAAGACCTGCAAAAACACGCCGGAGGGGATTCCGGCGTGAAATCTCCGACGCTCAAGTCAGAAGCTTTCTCAGGAGAATTAAGGAGGAATTTCCCTAAGAATCGAGGGAAATTCTCGCAAGAATCGTAGGGTTTCTCTCTCGTGTGAAAAATTAGTGTACTCTCTAAGTATGAAAAACGTAGTCAACATAGTAAAACAAACTTGCTTTTATACCTGACCCTTTTCGTGGGAGAGAGGAAGAATCTTTCTTCCTCCTCTTTCTCAACCACCCGTAAGACTCGGTCCTACTTTACTCCCTCTATCTTCCTTCCTTTCCGGCCTCTCTTCTCAAGACTAAGTCCTAATAATTCCTCGTTTGGACTAAGGATATTTGGCCCAAGGATATTTGGGCCAGGGACATCTGGGCCCAGAATAATAGACTCAGACCCTGCGTCTAGGCCCGTCCCTTTCTTCTACCCTCAAGGGTGTATTAATCTTCTTTTCAGATTTATCATTCGTAGCGAACGGGTTTAATTCGTCTTTTATCCAGGTGTCGTGATTTCGGGGAATGACATATTTTGACCGCATCAAATTTTACAAGATTACTCTTCAAAACTCTCATTATTACACTTTTTTTATTAAACTATGTGTTCAAGATTTTTCTTAAACTTTTCGTAAACGGAATTAAAAGGTAAATAAGACATGGATTTGACAGTGTTACCTTACCTATAATTTAGCATTAATATCTCTAAAAATATATATATACTCCAGCATTAACAAAATTATGTCTTAAAAAAAAAAAACAGCATTAATAGTATAAGAAATGCACAGTTTGCTTGTGAAAAAAAAAATCCGAAATGTTGAATATGCTTAAATTGTCTAAACCCAATTGATATGCAGGGTTAATAAATAGTACCTACAGTTCCCAATTTACTTTAAGCCCAATTATTTAAAAAAAAAAAGAGACATGTTTTTTTATGGGTCCGACTATATGCATCTCATTTCGATGCACACCCGCTTTCCGTTTATTAATAAAAATAATAGGGTAAAAATAAAAAATATAATTCATTAAAATTAAAATATAGCATACTAGATCCTTACTAAACGCATTCACTACTATCATTTCTTTCACATTATTCCTAAACCAAATTTTCGACCACCGTCACCATTTTTTTCGGTAACAAGAAATTAAAAAAAATAAAAAATTTCAACAAATCAACCATATTCATCCACAAATCACCATTATCAAACTCATTAACAAACACCATTATCAAAACTTAGAAAACTAACAATTTTTTTTAAAAAAATCATCAAACCAGTGCAGACCATATATCCTCCCGTCGACCACATTTTGTCGACGGAAGGATATATGATCGACCAACAAAGGTCGATCGACACTGTAATATCGACCATATACACTATCGTCGACTAGACACGGGCGGTTTGTAACCGGAAAACCGCCGAACCGTGAAAACCGGCGGTTTTTAACCGCCGATTTTCCGAACCGGCGGTTTCTGTTCGAAAACCGAACCGCAAAAATGAGTTGAAAAAGGGGTATTTATAGGACAAAATACGAATTTAAAAAAAAAAAAAATCGGGTTAAACCGGCGTTTAACCGGAAACCGGCGGTTTTAAATTCAAAATTATGGCCGTTGGAAATTCAACGGTCCAGATCTGTTGACCGTTTGAAATCCAACGGCCGAGATAAATCGCATTTAAAATTAAAAAAAAAAAAAAATTGTAACGGTCAAAACCGGCGGTTCGGTTAACCGCCGGTTTGACCGGTTTGCTTTAATTCAAAAATATGGCCGTTAGAAATCCAACGGTCCAGATCTGTTGACCGTTGGATCTCGACGGCCCAGATTGAGACACGTGGCGGTTAACCGGCGGTTTGCCGGAATTTTTTTTTTTTTTTTTTTTTAAATTAATTTCGAATTTGGCTCTATAAATACCCCCTTTTCCAACTCATTTTTCACACCAAACTCAATCTATTATTCTCATAATCTCATTTCTCAACATTCATTCTCAAATTTCTCAATTCTTTCTCAATCTCTTACTCTTATAATTATTCTTATAAATTATAATCTTATTTACTTAATTCCTTTACTAAATTCTATTTCACTTTTTCTTACTTTCTTAATTCTTAATTTCTTACTAATTAAGTAATTATAATAATATGTCTTCTTCAAGAGGAAAGGCTATTGGAACTTCTTCATCTTCTCGAAGAAGACGCATTCCATTATTCAACGAAGAGGATGATGACCAAAATATGCGTAGAATTCTTGGTGACGACATCGTTGATGAGGTACTTGGCTCGGATGATGATGATGAAGAAGGTGGCCGCCCAACTCAAGAAAGTGCAACCGAAATTCCAACTTCAACGGAGGAAGGAGTTGGAGTTCCTTCACAACAAAACCCCATTTTGAGGTCCAAAATTTTTGCACGTCACTTTCGAAAAGTGCCAACCGCCGAAACAGATAAGTTTATTGTTTTTCGAAAGTGACGTGCAAAAATTTCGGACCTCAAAATGGGGTTTTGTTGTGAAGGAACTCCAACTCCTTCCTCCGTTGAAGTTGGAATTTCGGTTGCACTTTCTTGAGTTGGGCGGCCACCTTCTTCATCATCATCATCCGAGCCAAGTACCTCATCAACGATGTCGTCACCAAGAATTCTACGCATATTTTGGTCATCATCCTCTTCGTTGAATAATGGAATGCGTCTTCTTCGAGAAGATGAAGAAGTTCCAATAGCCTTTCCTCTTGAAGAAGACATATTATTATAATTTGTAGAGAAAATAACTCTGTATTTCTGTGTCTTGTAATGCAATACAATGAGTTATAAATATACTAATTACATGGGCCAAACCTATACTAAAGAGGCCCATAATATTATTTAATAACAGGGCCTAAACCTATACAGAATATTACACAAATATAATCCCAATACCTCCCCTCAAGTTGGAGCATGCAAATCACAAATGCCCAACTTGTGAAGAAGAAAATCAAACTGTCGTTTTCCCAATGCCTTTGTAAAAATGTCCGCCAACTGACTTTGCGTAGAAACATGAGAAGGTCTAATTGTACCATCCTGAATAGCATCCCGTATAAAATGACAATCCACCTCAATATGCTTAGTACGCTCATGAAAGACATGATTTTGAGCAAGGTACAATGCAGATTGACTATCACAAAATATATTCATTGCATTAGGATGGTGAATTCCAAGACATTTCAGCAAACCTTTGAGCCATTTGAGTTCGCAAGTCACTGCTGCCATGGACCTATACTCAGCTTCAGCTGACGAGCGAGAAACTGTATCTTGTTTCTTTGTCTTCCAAGATATAGGAGAATGACCGAGAAACACCAACCATCCCGATAGAGACCTCCGAGTAAGGGGGCAACTAGCCCAATCAGAATCACACCATCCAGTCAAGTGTAGATCACAGTCAGAACGAAGAAGGATACCTTGACCCGGACAAGCTTTCAAATAACGTACAACTTGCAAAGCAGCTTCCCAATGATCACGTCTGGGTTCATGCAAGAATTGAGATAAAACATGAACAGAGTATGCTAGATCCGGCCGCGTAAAAGCAAGATATATAAGGCGTCCCACCAATCTCCTATACCGCTCCACATCTTTCAACAAAGGACTCGTTGAGCGCGCCAACTGATGATTTTGTGCCATAGGAATACCTGCCGGCTTTGCTCCAAGGAACCCAACTTCTGAAATAATATCAAGAGTGTATTTTCGCTGACAAAGAAAAATACCCTCCTGATTACGTGCAACCTCTATCCCCAAAAAATATTTCAACACACCAAGGTCCTTCATGTGAAAACAAGTACTCAAGTACCCTTTGAAATCAGCCAGTGCAACAGAATCATTCCCTGAAATAATCAGATCGTCAACATACACAAGAACATTCATCTGAATCTTACCTTTGCAAAAGGTAAACAAAGAATAATCCGAGTAGAATTGTAAAAATCCATATGTCTTCAAAGAGTTTGCCAGTTTTGCAAACCAACACCATGGTGCCTGCTTCAACCCGTACAATGATTTTCGCAATCGACAAACCTGATTTGGTTTCTCACTTTGAAATCCAGGAGGCAACTTCATATACAATTCTTTGGATAGATCCCCGTGAAGAAAAGCATTATGTACGTCCATCTGATGTAACTCCCAATTCTTGGCTGCAGCAACAGCTAGAAAAGCACGAACAGTGACCATTTTTGCTACAGGAGCAAAAGTGTCTGTGTAATCAATTCCAGCAACCTGATGATTACCAAAGACTACCAAACGGGCTTTGATACGCTCAACACTTCCATCAGAATTATATTTAATTTTGTAGACCCATCTGCAACCCAGAGCCCGCTTTCCAGGAGGAAGTGGCTCCATACTCCAGGTACCATTATCCTCCAAAGCCTTAATTTCCTTCCACATAGCTTCACGCCAACCTGGATCCTTCACAGCTTCTTTAAAAGATCGTGGTTCTGAACCTGATGTTACAGCTGCAAGGAAAATTTTGTGGCCCAAAGAAAAACGATTACAACTCACATAATGTTCTATAGGATAGAGCGTACCTGAGGACTCTGATGAAGCTGGTGAACTATGTAAGGGGGATGGACTCAACTTTCGTACAGTGTTCAACACAAAATCACGAAGCTTCACAGATGGAACTTTCGAACGCTTCCCACGACCTAACGTTGGATTAACAACATCTTCCTCTTGCACCATCATGTTGGCATCACCCCCATCATTAACCATATTATCAAGTGGTACCTCCAACTCTTCAACCATGGCTGGAATACCACTATCATCATGTTGAGGGAGCTGTTCCACAATATCCCCATTTGCACGATCAAAATATTCATAAGCCAAGTCATCATCAATCAAACTCATGGAAGGAAGAGGAACTGGGTTGCTACCCTCATTCACATCGGGCACCACTAAATAAGGAAACTCATTTTCATAAAATTTTACATCTCTAGAAACAAAATATTCACCTGTGCCAATGTCAAACAGTTTCCATCCTTTTTTATCATGAGGATATCCCACAAAAACACATTTCCTACTTCGACTTTGAAACTTATCACCCTTTGCTCGTTGATTATGAGCATAACATAAGCAACCAAAAACACGCAAATTATCATAGGTAGGAGGGGTGCTAAACAATACCTCATATGGAGATTTATAATCAAGTAAAGCCGAAGGTGTACGGTTAATTAAATAACCAGCAGCTAAAATACACTCACCCCAAAAATCAATAGGCAAATTGCCTTGAAACCTTAAGGCTCTACCCACATTCAAAATATGACGATGTTTTCGTTCCACTCTTCCATTCTGCTGAGGAGTACCTACACAAGATGTTTGAAACAATATTCCAACCTTTAAAAAGTAAGCCTTCAAACAAGAAAATTCTGTGCCATTATCACTTCGAACAATTTTTACTCTAGCATTGAATTGCTTCTCAATCATTGCTAGGAAAGACGTAAACATTTTAAATACCTCTGTCTTATCAATCAATAGAATCACCCAAACAGCTCTAGAAATCATCCACAATAGTCAAAAAATATTTCGCTCCACAAGAAGAAGGCGTGTGGTATGGGCCCCAAAGATCACAATGAATCAATTCAAAACAACTTGTAGCCTTATTATTACTACTAAAAAATTTATCTCTAGTCTGTTTAGCTTGATGGCACACATCACAAGCTTTATTCAAAATTGTAACAGAACTACTAATAAAAGGAAGAGATTGAACAACTTTATCAGAAGGATGTCCCAATCTCATATGCCACAACTCCGGAGATATCGCTCCATCTACACGTAAAGCTTGAACACTTGGAACACCACGAAAGTAATAAAGTCCATCCCGTCGTTCACCGACTCCAATCAGGGTCCTCAAACTTTGGTCCTGTATAACACAAAAATTCTTGGTGAATTGCACAATACAATTTAAATCATCGGCAAGATGAGTAACCGAAATTAAATTGCAATTTAAATCGGGCACATATAGAACATTCTTGAGAACCACCCCACGAGCCAAATATACTTGACCACATTTGGATGAATTAGCCTTTTTGCCATCAGGAAGTCCCACTGGACATATTGCCATGTTTGTAACATGACTCAACAAAGAAAAATCACCAGTGACATGGTTCGAAACTCCTGTGTCAATTATCCAAGCGGGTGTAGAACACTCACCAATTAAACGATCATTAGAAGATTTTATATTTGCATTACCAATCATGCCAATGAGTTGTTGCCACTGTGCACTCGTCATTCCTGGAAGCGCAATATTATTCCCAACATCGGAAGTAGGAAAACCAGCCCCTGTACCAAGTCCAGTAACAGCGCGTACCTCCGCGGCTGGTCATCCTTTGGTTATAGGAGGCTGTGACACAGCGCCACCACTGCCGCCCGAGCCACGCCCACGTGAGTTGCCACGTCCTGTTCCTCGACCACCTCCACGCGGTCTATTACCCCACCAGTCGGGAAACCCATTCTTAGAAAAGCAATTTTCATCCTCATGGCCCGTCCTATCACAGTATGAACACACCAATTCAGATTTATCACGAGTATCGGAACGAAGTATACCTCGGGATTGCGGTTTAACCGCGAGAGCCAACACATCATCACGTTCTGCCTTGGATCGAGAAGAAGATCGAAGACGCTCTTCTTGAAGAAAAGCTTGATACGTCCTATCAAGACTCGGTAGCGGGTCTTGGGCCAAGAGAGTGGATCTTACATTACCATACAACTCATCATTAATTCCGTAAAGAAAATCGTGAAATCGATCTTCGTCAACACGAGCCTGGAATTGTTCGCCAAGATTACATGTGCACTTTCCACACTTGCAAGTAGGCAATGGATTATATGTAGCCAATTCATCCCAGAGTGGTTGTAAAGTCCCAAAATATTCAGCAACTGTCATTGTCTTCGATTGCCTACATTCAGCCAAGGCAGCCTTGATTTGTTGTTTCCGTGGTCCGTTTCCAACGTCAAACCGTTTCTTGAGTACATCCCACAACGGTTTGGCTTCTTCAAAAAAAGGGATCGTCTTCCGCACAGAAGGATCCATCGTCATCAATATCCATTGAACAAGCATTGATTGAACACAATACCAATCTTCGAGTTTGTCCGATTCAGTCGGTTTATTGATTGTTCCTTCAATAAAACCAAATTTACGTCTTGATTTAAGAGAAAGCCGTACAGAACGCGACCATTCCTCATAGTTATCCCCACGAAACACCACGTTCGTAATTGTATTTCCAGGGTTGTCTTGAGAACCAAGAAAATACGGAGATGAAGGATCAATTCTTGGAGCGGCCATGACAAGTAATAGAAAAACCCTAGCCGAATGATACCATGTAGAGAAAATAACTCTGTATTTCTGTGTCTTGTAATGCAATACAATGAGTTATAAATATACTAATTACATGGGCCAAACCTATACTAAAGAGGCCCATAATATTATTTAATAACAGGGCCTAAACCTATACAGAATATTACACAAATATAATCCCAATATAATTACTTAATTAGTAAGAAATTAAGAATTAAGAAAGTAAGAAAAAGTGAAATAGAATTTAGTAAAGGAATTAAGTAAATAAGATTATAATTTATAAGAATAATTATAAGAGTAAGAGATTGAGAAAGAATTGAGAAATTTGAGAATGAATGTTGAGAAATGAGATTATGAGAATAATAGATTGAGTTTGGTGTGAAAAATGAGTTGGAAAAGGGGGTATTTATAGAGCCAAATTCGAAATTAATTTAAAAAAAAAAAAAAAAAAAAAAATCGGCAAACCGCCGGTTAACCGCCACGTGTCTCAATCTGGGCCGTCGAGATCCAACGGTCAACAGATCTGGACCGTTGGATTTCTAACGGCCATATTTTTGAATTAAAGCAAACCGGTCAAACCGCCGGTTAACCGAACCGGCGGTTAAACCGCCGGTTTTGACCGTTACAATTTTTTTTTTTTTAATTTTAAATGCGATTTATCTCGGCCGTTGAATTTCAAACGGTCAACAGATCTGGACCGTTGAATTTCCAACGGCCATAATTTTGAATTTAAAACCGCCGGTTTCCGGTTAACCGCCGGTTTAACCCGATTTTTTTTTTTTTTTTTTTAAATTCGTATTTTGTCCTATAAATACCCCTTTTTCAACTCATTTTTCATTTACAAACTCAATCTCTTATAGACTTTATAGTCCTATTTTCATTTTCTCATTTCCCAACTTCAAATTTCAATCCAAATGGCAAATGAAGGATCATCAAATCATTCAATTGTAACAAATTTGAATGTCAATCCTACAAACCAAGAGGAAGTCGATCAACCCATTCAACCGCCTCCGCCACCGACGGTTCAAGTTCAAGTTGTTCAACAACAATTCGATTTTCCTTTCCCTCCCAATTTTCGTTTTCAGAGAGGCCTTCAAAATCACTTTCATGTAATCGGTCAAAATCCGATTGATGGATCATATCAACTTTGTTGCAACTATTGTGATAAGCAATATAAATTTAAGCGCGGTGGAGGATACGGAACATACGTGAAGCACATGCAAACCAAGCATCCGGACAAATGTTTAAATTATTAAATATTAATGGCTACTTGGAGACTTGGAGTTGGCTAGTAATTTTAATTTTTAGTTTATGTTTTTATTCAAATGTTTAGTAATTTTAATTTTTAGTTTATGTGTTTATGTTTTTATTAAAATGTTTAGTAATTTTAGTTTATAATTTAAATGCTTATGTTTACTTCTATTTCTAAATTCTAAATTTCTAATGCTTATGTTTATTGTTTAGTGACTTAGTCATTAGTAGTTCATATATAAATTACAAGTTACAACTTACAACAATTTAAAACGAAATAAAAAGACAAAATAATCTAACTATAAATTAAAATTAAAAAAAATAAAAAAAAAATAAACTGAAAACCGGCGGTTTGGACGGTTAACCGGAAAACCGCCGGTTTAACCGGCTAACCCCGGTTTAACCGAAACCGCCGGTTTTCAAAATCTGGAACCGAAACCGAACCGTGAAAATACGGTTGCGGTTCGGTTTTCGAACCGAAACCGCCGGTTCGGAAAACCGGCCGGTTTTCACGGTTCGGCGGTTTTCCGGTTACAAACCGCCCGTGTCTAGGTAGTGGCGCCCGCGCGAATGCTGAAAACTTCTTTTTTTTTTTTTTTTATACAGATCGGGGTGGTGGGGCGGGAGAAATGGAGGGGAGAGAAGAGATCGGGGTGGTGGGGCGGGGGGAAATGGAGGGGAGAGAAGAGATTGGGGTGGTGGGGCGATTTAGCCGGCGGCGACATAATTTTTTTTTCTTCTTTTTTTTTGCAGAAACGCAGAGGAGGGGCGGCGGAGGCTGCGAGGGCGGACACGGTGGCGGGGGCTGCGAGGGAGCGTGCTGCCGCTAGTGATTTGGTTAAGGGAGAAGAAGATGGAGGAGAAATTAGGGTTTGGGGTGTGTGGATAGTAAATTGAATTTTATGAGAGAAGGGTATTTTGGACATTTCGAAGGGAGGGTGCATTTTTTTAGACAATTTTTGGGGGTGCATCTATCGGGGGCGTGCATCTCTCCGAAATGGAGGTGCATATAGTCAAACCCTTTTCTAATTCAAAATTGGCCCATTGGGACATAAAGCTAAAGATGTTAAAACTTAAATAAAAGATAGGTTTTAATTATTTCAATTCCAAACTCCAATTTAGTATAGTTGGAGAAGAAGAGCTAATTACTATACAATACATACATTAAGAAGTCTTGGAAACAAACAACATAGTAACTTATAATACATACTCCTACATATCATTCTTCTTGTAATAAAATTATTTATTTGGAAGAATTACTGGACTGGCCCTGGCAAGCAAAGGCATCCATTTTTGGTTTATCTTTCCCCAAACCATCTGCACTCATCTGTTTCTCACGGCATTCTTCACTGCAGAATCCTCCAAAGTTTCTATATCATTAAAAATATATATATATAATAATAATAATAATAATAATAATTAGCTTCATATAATGTATGATACATAAGCAGATCGAGTAAGTTGAACCATCGATAACGTAAATGAAAATAACTAATATTGACTGGAGTAGTATTTTTTATAAACAACAATGAAAATAACACGGAGACACATGCATGAATGGAAATTTAAAATAATTTTGAATTTATTTCAAATATTTTTTTATTTGGAGATTTAAAATCATTTTAAACATTAATTAGTAAGTTTTACTACGACTTTTGCATTCATTTCACAAAAATTAATTACCAATATTGGTGATAAAATTCATTTCACGTAAAATTTCATTTAAACTCATTCAAAATTAAATTAATTAAAAGGTCGTTTGTTTATAATTTGGGTAGATTTATTAGAATAAAAAATTGTAATTGTTGACATATTTTATTAATGTTGACAAATTAATTAGATTAAAAAAAATCTGTGAAATTTTAGTTTAATTTTAATTTCATTTAAATTTATTTTTATTTGATTCTAGAAGATTGAAAAATTAGTAAAAAGTTATTTAAGAAACAAATTTCCCCATTTACTCATATATTCGTGTTTTAACTTTTTCTCTAATTAATCATCTATACTTATCAATTGTTTTTTTTGAAAGAAATTAATAAGCTTAAGAACCCTAAATTAGAGATAGAAGAACATTTTCCTGCATGCAATGCAAAGAAGGGTTAAATCCTAAATTAGAGATAATAAGCTTGTTTTAATTATAGTCTGGTAAAAAAAATTGGGGAAGAAATTAAATACAAATTTAAAAAGGTAACAAAACAATAATTGAAAAACAAACCCCATAATTCGACCCGGATAATAAATATAGAAAGAAAAAATCAGATTTATAATAAATTGAATTGAACAGAAACAATGTTGCATGTTTAATTTTAATTAAGAAAATTAAAATTCTTACACCAAATTAAATAGACATAAAATTTGCAATTTAATTAAAACATACCCATACATAAATATCTCGGAGTTCCTTTGAATTCGATTCTTGCAGTAGTGACAGTACTCCAAAAATTCCCCAATTTTGAGCGGATCACGGTTAATAGGAAAATCAATGTTCATTATTTTGAATAACGGCGGCTCTCCGGAGGTGGTTGCCTGTGTAGCACTCCATCGGCGCTTCATTCAGTTAGTTAACTCGAAGGTGATCAAAATTTCTTGAACGGTGAGTCTGTGTGATTTTTGTGAAATCGATGAAGACAAAGCAGTTATTTATTATGTGTTGTGGGCCCTATCTTCAAATTTGACAAATTGTATATTCTACGCTTCATATTTTTGCGAGACTATTCTAGATATATATTATACTCCCTCCGTCCCAACTTAACATTAATATTTACTGTTCACTCACTTTTTTAAAAATATTATAATAAATAGAATTTTAAAATATAATTTTATAAAAAAATAAGTAAGTGAATGGACTTATATGTATATATGGATCATAAAAATAATTACATTAAATGTAATATTGTAGATATTGTACGGGTGAAGTTTCTAAAGGACCGAAAAAGTAGGTGTGAAAGTTAAGTTGGGACGGAGGGAGTATTTAATATATATATATATATATATATATAATTCCTCTGTCCATAAAATGTACGTAGTCTCATTTACCTTATACAGTATTCGATTTCCGTCCACAAAATGTAGTCTCATACACTTTATGAAAATCATCACTCTTTAACAGTTCAACCATCACTTAATTACTCAAATTGTCATCAATTTTATTCACAAACAAAAACAATCCTATAATACTCTTATTTTATCAAATTTTTTTCTTAAAACACGTGTCACACTTCAATGAGACTACATTCGGTGGATGAATAAAAAAATTGTTTAAAATCGTTTTTTGAGTTGGAGACGTGGTGAGTTTGTTTGAGATCGCGAGTAGTGACTCGGTGCCACATATGCATTATATTTACTACAACAAGGTTGTTTAACATGATGATTCAAACTACCAAATGGAGAGTTGAAATGAAAACCATGCATCTAGGCTTAAATGTGACTTATATTAGGCTTGAATCGAGGTGTTGACGCATGTCGGGTTATGTATATCTTAACGTAGTGTCCTATGAACTGTGACACAACTTGTTTTAGTTGATTGGTTGAGCTCGTCATATAAGAAATATAGTGTTATATAAGTAATTCTTTTAAATTATACTCCCTCCGTCCCGGAAGTGTTTGCACCACTTTGTGGGCACACTTATTAAGAAAAAGGGGTAATGAGTGGAGTGTTGAGGGGTAATTTTGTAAACTTATATGAATAAAGTAAAGAAAGTGGTTGAAATAAGTGTAAAAGTAATGGCATTTTGTGTAAATATGTGAATTTTGTGAGGGTGGAGTTTATGAAAAAGTTTCCCTTTTAGGAAGTGCAAACAATTGTGGAACGGATGAATAAGGAAAGAGTGCAAACAATTGTGGGACAGATAGAGTATATATTATTTATATTAACTAGACTAATTACACTTGAAATGAGAAAGACAGTTTTTGTAATTTTTACGGTGTAAAATGAGGATTTGAAGCAAAGAAGCACAAATTTGAGGCTCAATTCCAGCCCATTACACCGTTAAAGTCCAGGGCCCATTTGAAGTGTGAGAAGCATATGAGAGTTAATTGTCGTATACCAACCAAAGCCGTAATATTTGACCAAAAACCTGGGATTTGATTCACATGTGGGTGTCCACACCTTCAGTTACAAAGTTGCTACTTCCTTGACAAAAATATGCCAACTTTAATTAACTTAGATTTTCATTTTTTTTAAGGTATGTAGTTTTTTTTTTTTTTTTTATTTGGTAGATTTATCTTTGAAACACAGGTTCATGACACGAAATCCCTGATTCCCTGGTAATTTTGTACAAAATTTTATCGTAGCTTAAAAATTGTAAAACTCTCTTTTGTTTAGATATAATTTAACAGTTTTTTTTTTAAAAAAAATTTTATCGTTATGCCTTTTTTTAACTCTCTTTTTTCTTTTCTTTTTTTGTAAAACTCCCATGTAATTACAACGTTTTCAATCAAAAAAGAATTTTGTGCAATAAAGCTAATAAAAAGCTCACATATAGGCTATAGCAATATCAATTAATTTGGATAGATTATAATCTACTGTAATTTCAATTGTATAAGTGTAATCGTGTATCACTCATTAATTTGATATCAATGTTTCAACGACCTCCTTTATTGTTCTATTAATTTCAGACAAATAAAAGGGCTAATTTAATAGTAATAAAATGTCTCACAAGTGTCCTTTTTAGTTTTATACTTTTAAAAAAAAAAAACATGCATAAATTTGTTGATACATAAACTCGCACTCTTTTTCAAAAGTGAATGGTGACGGCTATATTGTCGGTAGTAGAGTATACCAAGCGGTGAAATAGAGAGGTGTCGCATGAGCATGAAACCGTCATCTACAATATCAACATTTGTCATGCACGCCAAAACAAAGAAAATAATATAAAAATTTATATTTCTATTACGGAAGTAACCCTCTTGTACACTATTGCATACTACATGCAATGAAATGAGTCAAGTTCCTCTATAGGCCCGTTTTACTTTTGCAGCTTAGGTGTACCTTTCGAGTGGTTGTTTCCAATTTACCCTCTGATTTTTAATTTTTATTTTTGAATTTTTTAATTTTTATTACATTGATCGGTCCAGAGTGATGTACTATTTTCTCTTTTTTCGAATTTTTACAGACAGAATTTTAATGACGTTTCGACTTCTAATTCAATCTGTTTGAATATTTTTTAAAATGAAAACAGTTTGCCCTTGCACACAAATTAAAAATACATTTAAATTGTGCGGTATGTAAAATGTGAGTATAATGACAATCCTTACTTATTTTCCGAAATAAATACATGAAAAATATACAAGTTAGACTCTTGTACAACAATTAATATTTATATTTAACTCAAACTCTTAATTTATTATAACTCAAAAATACAAAACTTTAGCAAACATCTTATATATCAGTCCATTTATGCAAAATATTCGGTTACATGTCGTGTAATAATAGTATTTGTAAAAATATAGCTACAACAAAATTCGCATAATCAGTAAGGGGACATTTGAAATCCATATAATCAATCTCAAGGGGACATTTCGTGAGGTTCGTAAAATGCATCGATCGATCAATTAATTAAAGAGATAAAAATAAGCAAATACTACAACAACAAAAAGAAGTGTAATGGAAGTATTCGAATAAAAAATGTAATTGTATTATGCCACGAAATATTTTATATAGTTTCATTTGCAAAGTGATGCATAAATGTGATTTTCTATTTTTTTAAAAAAAAAGCAAAATGTGATACTATTTGAATTATTGGGAATTTTATATTTGAAAATCATGAGTGTATCAATGGAAGCTGCAAACATCTTTCAAAATCAATTTTTTTTTTAAGATGTCTTTCATAGAGAAAAAAGTGATTTTTGAAGCTGTTTTGTGTGGGACGCGATTTCAAACCCCTTCCCAAGAAACCACATTCTTTTCAGTCAGGCATATCATCGAACACCTTCCGTGCATCCTCCACACTCCAATTTAAATATTAAAAAGACACCATTAAAACATCATAAACAGTAAAACCAAGATAGTAATACCTAGAACCAGTTGTTTTATTTATGTTAGAAACGTTATATCTTACATCTCACAACAACTCAACCGGTTGGTAGTACATACTCATATTACCACACTATATTACATCACATTACTAGGTATACAAACTCAAAACTCCGGCAGCCGCCTAAGCCTCGGCGCGGCCCTGTCCCTGCTGGCGCGGCCCCTTGAAGAAAAAGTCCTCCTGCTGGCTATTAAACACCTCATCCACCTCTCTCGCCGGCACTCCAAACGCCAACTGTTTCGCCTCTGTTTCAAATTGGCTAATCACGTTTCTCTTCCCTGCCAGAGTGTATTTGTCGTTGTTGTAAGCGTTCACTTCGAAGCAGAGGAGCTGCAGATTCTGGTTGTTGGATGCAACAGCCACGAAAGGATGACCTGCCGGAACTACAACCACTGTGCCCACTTTCAGATTTGCTCTGATTTTATGGTAGCTTGTGCTGCCCTGCTGCGATTCCTGTGATTCTTCCCCTCTGCGGCGCGATTCCTGTGATGAGAGGTGGGGGCAGGCCATTTCGAAGTAGCCTTCGCCGTTGACTACTATGCCGATTTTAGTAGCTCTGGAGTTGTAGTGTGGAGCAGTCATCGCACCCTAACAATAAGAAATCCCAAATTACATAAATTAAAAAATAAGTTAGTTTTTTTTTATGGGAAAATATCACTTTTGGTTATCGAAATTTATGTAATAATTGAGTGATTAATTTTGATAGTGACTAAATGTGAGTGATCAAATCTGAAAAGAGGTAAAGAGAAGTAACTGAATGATCAATTTTGATAGTGATATGAAAACAGGTAAAGAGAAGTAATTGAGTGATTAATTTTAATAGTGACTAAATGTGAATGTGGATGATCAAATCTGAAAAGAGGTAAAGGGAAGTAAAAAGTGTGAAGTAATGGGGTACCTGGGAAATGTTGGCTATAGAAACGGCGAGGTCGAGGTCTCTAAGCTGCCTGAACTGGTTCTGATTGACCTCGTACAGCTGCCCGTACTGGTTTCTGCGTTCGGGGCGTTGTTCGTAGATGTTATGAGTTTCCTTCGATTCGGAGGGGAAGGGGAAGGGGAAGTGGCCGCCTTCTCCTTGGCTCATGGCCTTGATTTGAGCTTCAGAAGCCTTGATTATGGCTCCTTGCTTTTGTTGCCCCAACACTTTCTCCAACTTGTCAGTCCTTGTCTACACACATAACCAATTTTATCAAACGAAATATATATAGTAAGAACATGTTTGATAGTAAAGACTGATTAAGAGAAATTACGTTGAAAGCGGCTTCAAGAATCTCGTTGCTGAAGGCTCTGTAGAAGGATTCTGGATTCTCACCACCGGCTCCGAAAAACGGCTTGAATAAGCCAGGGGTATTAACGGGTTGGAGAAGCTCCACTAGGACAAGTTTATCCCTGTTGTCTCTGTTGATCAAATACGACGTCGTACCCGCCTTCACCCTAAAGATATCACCTTCTTTGATGTTGTAGCTCTCCCTCCTCTCCTGCTGGATTGTGCTCACCGTTCCCTTACCTGTCCATGCAGGTAGGGGGACAGTCAGTTTACGAAAAGAAAAGTGTGAAAGTTATTTAGGGAGTATTACCTTTGGCGACGAAGACAATACTCTCGGCGTCCAAGTGAGTAGGCAGGACAAAGGTGTGTGGATCAGCCTCCAGAATAGCTACACGATAGTTCTTGATTCCCTTGAGAAGGCTTGACCGCTGGCTGAATTTGGGCAGAGTCCTGAGCCGGCCGTGTTGTGTTTGCAATCCGGTAATGAAGTGGCGATCTTCAAACACGTACGGATTCCTCCCCTGTTTCTGCTCTTGTTCGTCGTCTCTGTCGCTCTCAACGTACTCAATCTCCGACTCGGGGCCGCCTTCTTGTCGGGCCTGTTCCTGACACTGCTGGATGCACCTTCGTGCATCCGGCTGCCTCTCCTGTTGGCACTGCTGCTTGCACTGCCTCAGCGACTCTTTTCTGGGGTCCTGGGATCCCAGAGACAGAGTCGCTGAAGCAAGCAGCAATGCTAGAAGTAAGAAACAAAGTTTGAAACTAGTCATTTTTGTGTGTTGTAATTTGAGTGATGGAAGGGGGTGATGTGGGATTTGAAGAGGGAGTAGGGAGGGATTTATAGTGGGGGGAATTGGAGATAGAGATGAGGGGTATTGCATGCATGAATACAAGTGTCCTAAATAAAAGATACGTGTCGAGGGAGGAGCGTATACTATCGCCGCGTCCTCATTCATACAGCTAAATGATGATAGATGATGTTATATTTGCGGCTTCGTTTCTGATGGGATATGGAAGAAACAAACGACAAAATTAAATAGTATAGTCTAGTACAAATTATAGTACTTGTATTTAATTGGCAAAATATTTCTTTAATTTATGCGCGGTTTTCGATGTTTTTGTTTTTGTTAGTGTCTCTCGACTATATCTTTACTTAGTGCTTCAACTCATCCTTTATTTACGTTTCTATTATTGGAATAGTAGTACTTCATCCGTCACATAATAAAAAATTTAAAATGTTATTTTATAATTTTTTATGTATAAAATAAAGAAATTAGTTAATTTGTGTATATGTGTGAAAAAGAAGTAATGACATTTATTTAAAATTGAAAATATTGTGACGATGGAGTTTATAAATAATTTCTCACTTTAAATGTATGAAAATTATTGAACCCTTTTTTTTTACTAGAAAGTTTATCCATCGTCAAAAAAAAAATTCTCACAGCTTTCGTTATATTTACATGCATGTATAATCAACCAAGTACATATATGTGTCAATGTTTCAATTAGAGAGAGAGTTTTATTTGCTGAATTTATATGAAAACGAATATACATCTTCGAAATTATGAAATATATTTTTGAAATTGTTGAAATCTATTTAGGAACGTTGTGGTTGTGGATATGATCGCGAATTGCAGTACTATAAAAAGAAGGCGGTGACCACGTGAAGGTGAAGCGGTGCGGAAAATACAAAGGAGCTAAAAGACAAAAAAAAATAATGGAAAAATAATTAGGTTGAGTCTTTATCTTTATTTCTCTACTTATAATAAATCGTGACTTCCAAAGCCACTAACAATATGTATTATTTTGTACTCCTATATAAAAAAAAAAAAAATTAATGGTTCCGATGTATGTGTTGATAAAATATGATATTTATGTAAATTTTTATATATTCATAAGTATAATAATTATTTTCATAAGTGACCGACTAGTGCAAATTATATATTTTCCAATACATATATACAGTACAAAATGTAGCAGCACCGGCATATATATAGTTCTTTTGGCAGCATTAGCAATCGTTCTAGATATACATCTTACGGAGTATTAAATAATTCATTTTTATAAAATTTGTTTAACATGTCTATACAGTGATGTAAACTATTAATGAGTACAGTACAATATTTGTGAAATACTAATTTTACCTTTTTTTAATATTTTTTATTATACTTAACATTTAGTAAATAATAAGTGTCATATTATTAATCATTTTAATAAAACTTTGAAGTATTGATCTATTCAACTTCAATAAGCTATATGTAGTTATTTTCAAAAAAAAAAAAAAAAGCTATATGTAGTTATCCAATGAATGCATATATGTATAAATATGATCCAAAAATTGGAGCAAATTGGGCTTCAATTTTTTGCTAGTTCGAAAATAATCGACAAGCCTTTTTTAAACTATAGCTTTTTGGGGTCAGCCTATGCAAATCGAACCGAAAAAAATACTACTCCCTCCGTCCCCGAAAAGTTTGCGGGGAATCTTGGGCACATAGTTTAAGAAAAAAATGTAATGATGAGAGTGTTGAGGGGTAATTTTGTAAACTTTTATATATAAAATAAATAAAGTAAGTGGGTTGAGTGTATGGTGAGTCCCAAAAGTAATGGCACGAAGGATAAATATGTGTATATTGTGAGGGTAGAGATTGTGATGATTATTTTTATTTTGGAGTATGCAAACTTTTAGGGAACAAACAAAAAAAGAAAGTATGAAAACTTTTCAGGTAATTGAAAACCGTCACATATACTAGACTGTCTCATACAACCCGAGGCACAAGTCACGCCTCTTGTCCTTTTTCACTAAACATTTTTCTTATATTTGTATATCATATTTGGCAAATATTGTCCTATAGATTAAAGTTCAGCACCATATAAAGTCACATAATAAAACCCAAAAATCAACTAATGAACGTCACAACTGATGTAAACATGAAAAAAAACATCAAATGTAGCAAAGCCAACAATTAATCAACAGTCTAGTTCTCATTCTCATCATAAATTTAAATTGTAGCAATAGAGACAAGATCCACAAAGAAAAATGAGGAAAATAACCTAGTATACATATAGGGGCACAGATGTTAGTTTCTCCTTTACCGTTTTTTTTTCTTGAACTCTAGGCCTAAATTCAACACTGTTTTCTTGTCTATGATTTGCCTTTGATTTATTTGGAGTTATTTTTTTGGCAGAAATGATTTTTACATGGGTGAAGAAACTCTAAAAAGGAAAAGAGGGGCACCTGAAAAGGCGCACCGAGACGAAGAACCTATAGCCTCGAGCACCTTAGGCGCACATTTTAAGCTACGCAACTAATGGGAACAAGAGCAGCCAGTTTCTTGAGCCAGCTTATAGCTTTGCTCCCAAGTATCAACGGGCGCCGCTTGTGCATGAGGTACGTGACGGGGATGTTTCTCTCTCTTGTTGCCCTTGATTTGATTCAACGCGTGCTTAAGCGTAGGTAGTAGAGCCTCCATACATTCACCAACGGCGTTGGGATTTCCCGGCATGTTTATGATCTGATCACACACAAAAGTTAACAATTTGGATAATAGACTTATTTGTATCATACAGGAGACAATTTCGTTTACTATATTATATGACCGATGAGTTTACGGGCTCCAGCCCAAATATAATTTCAAGAATAAAAATCACTTTTTCATTACACATGCCATGAGTCCAGGCCAAAATTCAAACTTAAAATCATGCAAAGGGATACAAAATGGCAAATTGATATGTGACAGTGGGAAAAATTAATTCATTGAGACTAATAATAATTAGATCAGATTCTGGGTTTACCAATGTTGATCCTCTTATTCCAGCTGCAGAGCGTGATAGCATTGCAAATGGTGTCACCTGCTCACATGATTACAGAAAAGTATTCAATTGTTGATGAACAAAAACTGTAATATTTAATTTAACGAATTAATTTTTTATTTTTTTTTTTGGGGGGGGAGGGGGGGGGGGTAAAATTAAGTTGAAAATCTGTTCAAAT
The DNA here is from genome assembly GCA_963675135.1 of Galeopsis tetrahit. NCBI lineage: Eukaryota > Viridiplantae > Streptophyta > Magnoliopsida > Lamiales > Lamiaceae > Galeopsis > Galeopsis tetrahit. The sequence goes on along the minus strand of OY776130.1, from coordinate 61,954,606 downwards.
ATCTACAGAAACAAGCACTTCACAATACTAGAAACGCAGTCAACTACCATAAACTTCTGAACCACAAACACCTTATAAAAAGGTTCCCACAGCTCATCATTATTAGAAAATTTTCCAGGAAATATTGAGCTTATGACTACAGCTTTTTCATGTCAATATGTGCTAGTGAGTTTAAACTAAGACCTGCAGGAAACGTATTTCAATTTTCCAACCAGGTACAAATCCAGAAAGTATAGTAGTAGCTTTAAAAAAATTAACAAAATTAGATACCTTTAAGCTCTCTTGCATCATGACATAAACAAGACCAGGTGTCTCTCTGCGAATCACCTCTTTGGTAGCTTCGGGAGTAACATCCCTTGGGGTGAATCCAGTACCACCTAATTCATTTCAGATTATTGAGAAAAAATGTAAAGCAAACTCAAGAACAATATTCAAAACAGTGTTAAACTGAAAGTTTTTTTTCCCTCAATGGACGAATGAAGAGAATAAAATCTGGGACCCGCTTATGAATCCTACAAATTGCATCCAAGCACATATAATCTACAGACTTACCAAGGGTAAGAATGAGGTCCATTTTATCAATATCACTCCATCTCTCCAGCAATTCCTTGATTTTTGGAATTTCATCTGGAACAACTGCTGTAGCAACAACCCTTGCTCCACCAAGTTTTTCTGATGCTGAATTCAAAACAGATACTGCATGTGGCCCACTACAAAATCAAAAAATTTATCAAGCCACATAACACAGCTGAATAACTAGTAGAATGTAGTTTGGAACTAGAAATTAAAAAAATAAAAAATTAATAAATAAATAAAGCCTAGTTCCCCCACACACCAAAATATTTAACTTTTGAGTTATCTTTGTTAAAGAGAATATTTCCCAAATCTTTGATGTGTGCAAGGAATTCTATCAGGCTGAACAGCAGGACCGGTCCCTCAATACTTATTATATCAATTTATATGAATTTCAAATGCACTTATGAAGAATTAACTACATTGTTGCCTTTTAGTGCACATATCAGAGAGAAAATATGGACATTTTGACTATTTTAATCACAGATTTTGTTTAACTCTGAGGATATTACTTTGAAGGAGGCATTAACCAAGTTTTATGGAGATCACTAATAAGAAACCAACTCAAGTTAACAGAAAAGAAGGCCTCAAGTTTAAACCACAACCATATAAATGCAATGTCATTAAAACATAATTATGTGGCAAATTCTTCTGTTAATCCATGTTGTTCTTTCACATGGATGTAATATGAGTTGCATGTTTATTCTAGCATCAATAAAGTGACCTTTCAGGAATCATGATCCGGAAAGATGTATCAGGATGCAACTTATACTAGTTCAGCTTATGAAGAATTAACTACGTTGTTGCCTTTTAGTGCACATATCGGAGAGAACATATGGACATTTTGACTATTTTAATCACAGATTTTGTTCAACTCTGAGGATACTTCATACTAGTTTGAAGGAGGCATTAACCAAGTTTTATGGAGATCATTAATAAACCAACTCAAGTTAACACTTAACAGAAAAGGCCTCAAGTTTAAACCACAACCATATAAATGCAATGACATTAAAAAACATAATTATGTGGCAAATTCTTCAGTTCATCCATATTGTTCTTTCACATGGATGTATTATGAATTGCATGTTTATTCTAGCATCAATAAAGTGACCTTTCAGGAATCATGATCCGGAAAGATGTATCAGGATGCAACTTATACTAGTTCAGCTTATGAAGAATTAACTACGTTGTTGCCTTTTAGTGCACATATCAGAGAGAACATATGGACATTTTGACTATTTTAATCACAGATTTTGTTTAACTCTGAGGATACTTCATACTAGTTTGAAGGAGGCATTAACCAAGTTTTATGGAGATCATTAATAAACCAACTCAAGTTAACACTTAACAGAAAAGGCCTCAAGTTTAAACCACAACCATATAAATGCAATGACATTAAAAAACATAATTATGTGGCAAATTCTTCGGTTCATCCATATTGTTCTTTCACATGGATGTATTATGAATTGCATGTTTATTCTAGCATCAATAAAGTGACCTTTCAGGAATCATGATCCGGAAAGATGTATCAGGATGCAACTTATACTAGTTCAGCTTTTACCACTAACTGCAGCATATTTCCTTTTATATAATATCAGGGTGTGTATGACTTATGAGTACCCGAAATTTAAGGAGGGATCTATTCACAAATTAATTGCATGCATACTCTATCAATCTCTACCAGTTAATTTGAGGTATCTTCAGTAATATGTGCGCAAAATCTATCAATCTTTCTCCACTTCTTTTATAAGAAACGTAATCTTACTCCAGTTATTATTGCAGGGTACACTCAAACTAACAGTACATTGCAAAATTGGTCATATATCTTAAGGTGTTAACGTTTTTAGTCCCATATGAATCCTTTTTTTCAATCAAGTCCCATAACTTTTAAAATGATGCAAATTTAGTCCTACATTGCAAGATTTTCTGCACGTGAGGCTCATGTGAGCAGTTGGAATTCCATGTTTCAACCGACTAAATGACTTGGCATCACTTACGTGGCATAATGAGACACCAACATATGAATTTCAATTAATACAATTAAAAATCACAAATAAACTATCGTCCTAAAACAAAAAAAAATTGTCAGCGTTTTAAAAATTCTGGGACTTAATTGAGAAATTTGATTCATATGGGACTAAAGTAGCCAGCACCCAACAAACAAGGGACTAATCTTGCAATTTACTCCTCAAACTAATGAATATATCGAATAAGACATAGAGGTGAAAGTTGTTACCTCCTATCAGGTCCTGCCCCTGATGCAACTGTGTCACTCACTGTAACAATAGCCACTTTAAACTCAGAACCTCCAAACTTGTTTGTATCTATGTTGTTATGGTTACTTTTCGGTGTTACGGACACTGGAATTGATGATGGCAAACTATTAGTCCCACCAAAACCAATTACATCAGAGATAATAATTGCCACCACAGAACTTCCAGCAGGAATCAAGTTGCCTGTCGGTGGCAACTCTAATAAGGCATTTGCTGACTTCATACTCAAGAGTCGACTGCTATTTTGGTGACCAGTGCTTTCAGCAACAAATCTGGCTTTCATCAAATTAGGATAAACGCTCATTTCCATCCCATCAAGCAAAAAAAAAACAGCTTTGAACAAATTCAGAAATAATTTATAGATTGAACATAACTTGTGCTCCCTTCATACCACTAGGATAGGCTTGGGACAAATTCTCACACAGAACGAGATGACATATTAAATGTTATGGGAATTGCAATTTTTTCCTATGTTCTTTCTATTTTACCCTTACACAAGATCACAAAAAATTTAATTTTCATTGAAATTTTGTCATAAGTAAGTGTGTTAAAGAGGGTCATTTTGATCAATTGGAAAATAGTTAATGACGTTAACAAAGAAACAAACCTATAATTTGGAAAACGTGAAAGTAGAAAGGAAGCCTATCAGCGGTATGGAGGGAGTAACTCTTATGCACACCCCCATACATGGAGGCACAAACACAAGACATACGTGTGTGACTGAGAGGGAGGGAGGGAGGGGGGGGGGTAGCAGAAATGCAATGTAACAAAGGCAAGAAATAACTCTTACCCTGATATTTGTGAACCATTATCAAGTTCCCACTGGACAGAGGCACGGTGGAATTCTGTACGAACTCGGTCTGCTTTTATTGATTGCTTGAGGCAAGCATGTACTCTACCCACCATACACATAAGAAGATAATAAATATTACTTAAAAGAATGAATGGAAAGTAAATGAAGAACGGTGATCAAGATGATACAGAAATAAAAAGAGATTTACAGCTCTTGAAAACCTTGGAAAGTGAGGCTGTGTCCATCCGGCAAGATGTCGAATTGTCGGAACCACAAAGATATGGAAACAGACCATACAGCTCACCGGGTTTCCAGGTAAACCAAAAGCAAGAATCTTTCTTTTGGGCCCCTTTTCAGTTGATCCAGGAAGAATCTCAGCAAATGTAAGAGGCTTTCCTGGTTTCATACAAACCTGTATTGGAAAATCAGGCCAAAAAAAGCATTTTAAAATCCTTTTTAAGAATCCATAAATATCTAAATCGCTAAGAATTGCAAGCACTACCTTATGAAAATATACTTTTCCACTCTTTTTAAGTAAAGGCTTCACAAAATCCCTGTCTCCCATTGATACTCCTCCAGAAGTTAATAGGATATCAACATCACTAGAAAAAGCTTTATCAAAGATACTCTCTATTTCCTTTTCATCGTCACGAGCTATACCCAGATCAAGAACCTCACACTGCTGCTGCATAGAAGCACTGAGGATCATGGCACGGTTGGAGTCCCTAATCTGCAGAAGACTAGAGCATCTAATAAGAAACCTTTAGTTACATCTAATAAGAAACCTTTAGTTAAGGATGCAATATAAAGAAAGTCAACAGGTCCTATATTAAAAGAAAAAGAAGAAGAGGTTAAATAATAAAAGTGAAATGAACAGCAAATTGATTCCTTAGAAGTTGTAAGATAGGAGAAGATGGAAGGTAGTAGAAGAGATGGAAGATTAAACTAGACTTAAGACGGAAAAATTTCAGGGCTATGACCTATGAGACATCCGAGCATGCAATAAATTATCACCTTGAAGCACCAGATTTTGTCAAAGGTTCATAAATGTTTGTAAGCATAAAGAATTCAACACCGTTCAGTGAAAGTGAGAGAAACACACATTGGCATACAAAACCAAAGATAGAAAATGGAAATCCAGTAAATTATGAAAATCTATATGAATACAGATGTAACACTCCACAATATCACAACTTCCTGTGTTTCAATAGGATAGGATAGTGTTCAAATAGGCAACCGTCTAACACTAAATTGCACTAGTTCACCACAATCAGCTCATCTTTACACAAGAAGTGATAGAGATGAACCTGACAGAATCCACAATAACTTAAAAAGTTACATAGATCCTAGATTTTTATCTCGAAATTGGAAAGTTTCTTTCTGCTCAATTGGAAAGTCTCCCCTACCTGACCACGATTTAAAGACCCAGTCGACGGATCAACAAGTTCATCGCCTGTGGAAAGCACTGCAACTTTCGGAATCGGATATACCTGTAAATAGCATTGTCATTAAGATTTCAAAATTATCCTTCTGCTCAAGAGCAAAAGTTCTGCTGAAGACCAATACCAAGGAAACATGGAGAAGAGAGAGATAGAGTAGGGATATAAGGGATACCTTCACGGCTGTTACGCCCACTGTGGCAAGTAGGCCAACTTCTGCAGCACCTAAACGCTCTCCAGACTTCAAAACTATATCACCTTTAGCAATGTCACACCCCTATCAATTAGTTACAATTAAATATACATGAGATCAACCGGAGCTATTGCATCCATTCACATTGAAAGCCTATATCGACCTCAGAGGATCATAATGTACAAATGAAAAGGCGATAAAAATGAGACACAGTAGGCATACAGACTACAGTAGGAAGAAATCGCTTTTTGATATTATAGTTTGTAAGGCAGAAAAATGGGTGGCTACAAGTCACCACTAATTTCTCTTCAAAAAGAGTTTAGAATATGACAGTCAATGGGTCATGATCTAATCTCGTATAGATGGGCAAGCTCTCCACCAAAAACAAGATTAGTTTGAAAGCACAAAAGTCAGCACTAATTTCTCTTCAAAAGGGGGAGTGGGGAGTCACCTCTTATATCTTCATAATAACAAGAATGGTTTCAAAATTTTCAAGAAAATAGATATTAAAGGTCCTACCATACCATTGAAGAAAAACATTCAACCGATGCTAAAACAAGACTCGCAATAAATTCCCAGTCCCACAAGGTCCTCCAGAATTTTAAACTTCTATATCATTCAGTAGATATACACAAAGAAATTATAGACAAAATATACCTCTTCAGGATAAAAATATTTATAGAAGTTTCCAGTTGTAGATGAGCAAAACCATAGTAATGTGAACAGTGTCACAAAATAAGTTTCTGGTAACACAAAGCTTTTCACCATCTTAATACTTTTAAAGACACTCCAAATTCCTAACTCCATGACTTTACTACGTAAGATTTTAACAGAATAAATTGAGCAACAATATAAGTCTCAATAAAACTACTTGCCATGAGCTAAGCTAAGCACTAAAGAAACCCATTCAACTTGTGATTGAAAAAGTCAAGTAAAAATAAAAATATAGCAAAATGAGCAGATTCATACCACTGGCCTGATATCACATCCTTGTGAAACCTGTTTCAATACTTTTACACGCTTTGTACCAATATCCTCCACTATTAGAGTGTCCTCTACTTGCACAACAGCATCGGCGCCATAAGGTATTGGTCCTAAACAAAGAAAAAAGAATTTCATTATAACATTTTTTAGGGCTCCAAACAACGTTTGCAGTTGTTAAAACCCAACTCAAATGTGGTCCAATAAAATAATGAAACCACAGTTTGCTGTCCACTTGGTTCGGGGAGGTTTTGGCGATTCCATAATGTGCTTAAATAAATTTTATACATAGACCCTTTTTCTAACCATTCTATAGAGAATATATGTGTATATAGGTAACAGATGGTTCAATTTGGCAAATTATATCTCGAAAACTAAGCCATACGCAAAACTCAAGAAATGGCTTCACTATGTAAAGAATATGGTGCACTGTCCAATGATACAAAGACCGAGAAAATAATAAATCCCAAACACTAGATTATACTCACCTCCAGTTGTAACATATGCAATTGTTCCAGGAGTCAATTTGACATCAATACCATCATCTCCCGCTCGTGACTCTGCAATGACAGGATACACACCCGGACCATCTGAAGCAATTACTGCATACCCATCCTATAAAACAGAACAGAAAATGATTTCCAGCTAAAAATCTGACTGAAAAACTTGAAGAATTTTAATATGTATTACGTATCAAGAACAATCAGTTGAGGCATTATACGCCATCAGTACAGAATAAGAAAAAATCAAGTGAACCACTAAAGCTTATCATAAGGAACCATTAGTATCAACAAGTAACAAAGGTAAGTATTCAGTTGGTCCGGGTACAGTTTGTGTAATGAATTCAGATAGTTAGGGCCTTCTTCTTTTTCACAGGGAAAACAAAGTAGGAGCAGCATAGGAAGTGGAAGATTGAATGTGAATGTACAGTTAACATTGGGCTTACTATATCGTGCCTCATATTAGGAGTAGTAATTATTTACGGGTCGGGCACTTCCAAAGAAAATAAGACAATAAGCTTGCCCCACGTCATTTCAAGGAGTAGGCAGAAAGTATGTTATAAAATGTCATGGCATCTTTAGCAGCAATTGACTGAAACAAGTATTATTAATACATAGACTTTTTTGAGATAATATTGAGGTTCTAACAAAATTAGGAACATAGACAGGAACTCACAGCAGATATGTGCAAGTACCAAAACAAAAATCAGCAAGAGCGCAAATGCTTTCCCAATTCCTTAGATGCCTAATAACTGACTTAAGGAAGTTACATATGATATGTTAAAAATATATAACAAGGAATCCAAAGTGCTGAAGAATTTGAATTCCATGGAACCTTATGAATCTGATCTTCCTCTCTGAAAATCTATCTGTCATTTTTCTGAGTTAAAGCATATTGAAATATTGAATTAGTACAAATTCTCGTAAAATGAGGATTCTTCTCCCTCGAGTTGAAGATCGTTAATATTTTAGAGTAAAGCTATAAATAAAAGGACAGATAAAGCAAAAGGAAATTGTACTTGAAAAAATATATATATAAAATGGTGAACCCAAAGCTTTACTTCAAATTTACCCACATGAGGCCTACTCTATAACTAAACACAACACAAACAACAATACAATGCAGTTCGTATTCATTCATCGTGCATAATTAGAGTGATGGAGCCTACCCACACTTAACCACACAATAAACATTTCTCACGGTAAGAATCGATTTCTAAGTATATACATTTGGATATTAAACACAATCAATAAGGCATATATTAACTTAGCCCTCAAATTCAGAAGAGCGAGAAACCTTGATAGAAGCAGGATAAGAAGGATGTGGTTCGGGAGCAACGACGTCTTGAGCCAAGACTTTTCCGATAGCATGGTGGAGCGGCGCCGTCACCGGCGGCAGCCTTTGCCCAACCCTAAGCACTAGTTCGAGCGCCTCTTCGATAGACACCGTCTCGGTTGTGTCACCCATTTCCAAACCCTCCTATGCACTCTGTACTGTTGTATCAAAATAAATCATTTGTTACCCTCACTCTGTTATTTATTTAAGTAATTTTTCACCATTCTACGAGTTCGTATTTTTATTTTTAAATGAGACGAAAACGACTGGTTCGATTCCTGATGAGACGGAATTGGACCCTCGTCACCCAATTTGACCCATATTTTAAAACATTTTTTTTTCTTTTTTTGAAAGGGCACAGAGAGTGAGACGCAATTAAATACACTAATGTGAACATTCCAGGCAATTGATTCCTTTGCACTAGCGGTTAAATCTGCTGATTTCACACTCGCCCAATTTGCTTTTCTTGTTTATCTTCCAGCTTCTATTTTTTGTCTTTTTCTAATTTTTCCAGCTTTTATTTTTGTTTTTTCCATCTTTTTTTATTGCCTTATTCTTATTCTCACCTTCTAAAGAATTAGATTCATTTCTTTGAATATGCATTTTAATGAATATAAATTGATAGGGAGTATAATGTGCTATTTTGAATTTCACTTATAAATAAAATAGTTATTATTAATAATTTAACTAAATAAATAATGTTTAAATGATATAAATAAAGTACAACTTTTTTTTTTTTTTGCCTTATTCTTTTTGGACAAATTTATTATATTTATTTTTTCAAACATCAATTTTAATGGATATAGAGAGTTTGAAAATATGATGGGTATTTTGGAAATAAAGTAATTTATTATAAATAAAGTAAGTGACTATTTGAATAAATGGGTGATAGATAAATGATATAGATAAAGTAATGTTAATAGGAGTATTATTTTTGAAGTATATGAAAAATAATGTAAGTTAGAATAATGAAATTGGATGAAGCAATTTTTTTTTCCAGCCTTTTACCCTTTTTTTCTGGTCCTTTTTTTTTTTCCAAACTTTTATTCCATTTTTTTTCTTTTGACTTTTTTCCAGCTTTTTACAATCTTTTTATGCCTTCCAATCTTTTTATGCCAGTGCCCTCTATCATTTATTTCAATTTGGTTTTTCCCATTACCTTAGCAAATTAAATTTATCATTTATAAAAATAATATTAATCATAATAAGTAATATCATAATAATTAATAATAAAAGTGAGCAACAAACAATAATCAGTAATATATTGAGCAATAAGTGATATCACATATCTAATAATCTGTTTTATTATTATTGAAACATTTGTCAAAATTATATATCTCATTTTTAATTGAATATATTTTTTTTTTAAAACTATTTTTATATTCATTTTAAAAAAAATTGTCAAATATCTTTTATTTACACCGTATATCATTACTAACAAAGTATCTCCTCTCCAATAAAGTATAAATATAACATATTACCCCTCCAAAAAGGTACTCCACATCTAGTAAATACTCCGTAATAAGTATTGTTTTATCAATATTATTGTCAATTAAAAAAGACAAAAAAATTATATGAGATAATCTTACTGAGAATACAAATATTATTTATTATATTACATAATTCATGAACTATTACTCCCTCCATTCACCAAATGTAATCACATTATAGTGGGGCATATATTTTAGAAAATGGTAGATAAAGTAAGGATATTGTAAAGTCCATTGTGAATAAAGTGATAGATTATGAATAAAGTTGATATCAATCTAAGTAATTAAGTGGAGGTTAAAGGCTGATGATGTCTATAAAATATATGAGACTTCGTTTTGTAGACAAAGAATATAAGGTAAATATAATTATATTTCGTGAATGGAGGGAGCATATTTTAAAGAAAAATATGACCATAAATTTTATGGTAAATACATAAAACATTTTCCTATTAAAAATACACTATGTGGTGTGGGGATAAAACACTGTTTAGAATGACAAATTACATATGTAATAGTAAGTGCATCTGTGCAAGTAACATTTTAATACAAAAAAAAAAAACTCATTATATTATTGAACAATGTTGATAAATTTTACTATGTTTGTCCACCAAATTAAAAGTGTGCTTATCTTTTTTACACATATTTAAATTATAAAGTAGATATATGAAATAACGAGTAAAAGGTATTGTTGACAATTCATCAATTTTGTTAATAAAATAGAAAATATACTTAAAAGTTAACTACTTAAATAAAAGGAGTATATTTTTTGTGTATAAAAATACAGGACTTAACACACTTTTCGTGTATGGAGGGAGTATAACATATTAACATGTGCATTAGAAGAAGTGGAAAGCAATGATTCCCATAAACATAATAGGTAAAAGAGATGGCAAAAGAGTTGCAGCTGAATTGGGGCGGTTCACCACCGGCCTGATCCCCGGATTTGCACTTGGCCCTAATGGAAACTTTGGAGGAGGAGGAGTAGTCGTCGTCGGAGCAATACCCAAGCTATCGGATGATGGCGGCGCAGCCACCCCCGTCGCTTTAGAATCTGATGAAGGGAAAGAAACTCAAGAAATTAAATTACTTGAAGAATTATTGGAAAATAGAACTTGGTGTTTATTAATTGAAGACAAAATAAATCACATTTTTTTCAATTACAATATTATGTTTTTTGAATTCGCAATTTGATACGCTGTTTTTTAAATAGTTTGTAAATTCGATACAATTGTAAAAATAAAAAATATAAAAGTTTGTACAATTTTTCCCAGAGATATTCGATTGTCACATTAGTAGAAAAATAGTCATGTTATATCATTTCAAAATTTTGTATCAAACTCAGGACTAAGATATAGATAGAAAAAAGAAATACGTGTTAGTAATCTAAAAAATGTATTGAATTAACAATTCATTTAATATATAGTTATCTGAATTTTTTCCTCCCAAATTTCTATTTTCTAATCAAATTGTTGAAGATTAGTACCTTTTGGACTATGAGGAGCAGGAGCAGGAGTATGGGTATGAGCTGGAACAGGAGCAGGAGCATGAGAAGGAACTTGAACAGGGGGTGGCGCGAATAAAACTGGACCTGTCAATTAAACTTCTTAATCAACTACCCTTTTCGTTCCGTAATAATTTTTTTACATTAAAAAAATGTAATAATAAATAGAGTTTTGAGAGGTAACTTTGTAAACATTTATATATAAACTAAATAAAATAGTTGATTTATGTGTGTATATACAGATCAGAAAGTAATGACATTTTGTGTAAAATTGAGGATATTGTGTTGATGGAGGTTAGGAAGAGTTTTTCATTGTATTTTGACAAATTTACCCCTCATTATTCCCCCCACCCTTCTCTTTTTCCTTATTTTCCCAATTCCTTTTCCACTATTTCTTTGACCTTTCCAAAAAAATCATAATTAATACTCCCTCCGTCCGCTTATAAGCTTCACGTTACTTTTTTGCACAAAGATTAAGAAAAGTGATTAAAAAATAGATATAGTACAAGTGATGTGATTGAGAAAGGAAAGAGGTAGAGAAAAAAAAATAAGATATAAAGTGAAGTGTAAGAAAAAATACTTACCAAAAAAGGTATGAGAAGCTTATAGGCGGACGGACAAAAAAGGTAAAATGGAAAACTTATAGGTGGACGAAGGGAGTATATTTCCATAAAATAAGGGCAATTTAGGGAGATCATTGGTAAAATTAGGAAAAGCGACAAATTTTTTAAAACAAAATTTAAGACACAAACTTTATGAAATGGATGAAGTATCATTTTCGCAATGGATAATTAAATGACTTTATGAGCTAGGTATTTTCACATCATTTTCACAATTGCATAGGTGAGATGTATTAATTAGGTGAAACATTAACTGTCTAATTTCTAATTTGCTACCTCTTTAATGTGAATAGACAGACAACTTCATTTTGATGTGAACGAGTTGTCGCTTAATATTGGATTGCAACTAATCGCATTAAGAAATGGGCGCAACTTCTAACATCACCATCAAATTTCATTTCAAAACCTCTTTTTTTTTTAAAAACTTTAGCAACCATGATAAATTGCCATCCCGGAACAAAAATTATATTCATTCCGTACCGTCATTACTTTCCATAACATTTTTATTAGGATGTCGGAAGATTATGATGTGAATGAGGGTGGTGGACTCAAAACTACGTAACAACGAGAACTGGATTGATGTGCGGGTCAATGGATTTATCAAGATTAATCCTAGCCCTGACTATATACCCCTCCAGCTCTTTTAAGTATACTCCCCGGATAGATGTACCCTCCCTGTAAATGTAAAATGTTAGATGTACTCCCCCGTGAAATACCTACTATACCCTTTGCACATCTAAAACATAATTATAGATACACCTCCCCGGACAAATAAACTTCCTGACATTCTCTTCTCCCATTTTAGCGCCTAACACACACCACACCTTCACCTTCACCGTAGCCGGCAACCGTAGCTGCACGGCACCCACCACACCTTCACCGTAACCTTCACCGTAGCCGGCACGACACCCACCACACCTTCACCGTAGCTGGCACGACACCCACCACACCTTCACCGTAGCCAGCAGTCGCGGCACGGCGAACGACGGTCCGTTGCGGCACGGCACCTAGGGGAACGACAGTCACAAGTTTGTAGTATTGATGTTAGGGATTTTGAATGTTTTAATGTTAGTGTTTTTGAATGGGTTAAGTTTGTAGTATTGGTGTATGCTTTAAAACCTGTATTCTTTCGTTTTTGATGTGCGGTGGTAGTGTTGTTGTTGTTGGGTGCAAAAAAATTGAATTGTTGCCGGCGACGAACCAGGGTCGACGAAATAATTTTCCGTCGACAGTGGTTCATCAACGGAGAGCAGCATGGTCGATTAGGGGGTGGCGATAGGGTTTATCACCATCGATAAAGAGTTGTCGATACAAAAAAGAAATTTTTATTCACTTTTTCGAGAGGGTGTTGTTGACCAAAAGTGTTTTAGTCGACAATACTTTGTTGACCAAAAGGCTTTATGTCGATTACTAGTTGATGAAAATTGCATGATAGGATTATATATGTAATTAAACTTTCAGCATAGGTTGGTCGACGAAACATCACTTCATCGACATCGGCATGTCGACCAGAAGCGTCCCCGTCGACCAACCAGGGTCGAAAAATTCGAACGGAAAAAACACCATCGCCAAACGCACGAAAATACCCACACACCATTTTCATCTCAGTTTAAGTCATAAAATACCAAAAAAATGCATGAAGCTAAAAACAATAACTAAAAACTATAAACCTTACATTTTTATGTCCACATTTCAAAACTTAAACAAAAATAAAACGTAAGGACAAAGAACTCATGTATTTATAGCTCTCTTCACGTTTTTGAACCATTATGTTACAACTTGCTCTTGAAGAGATGTCAACAATATTAGTGTGAGTTTTTTGATTAAACACTCCAACTTCAACTCCCTCCCAGACTTGAGTTTTTTGTGTATCTAATAGGAGGGTGTATCTATCTATCAAAAATTACTAAAGGGGCATAATAGGTATTTAACATTATTATTAAATTAATAAATTGGATAGGGGAGTATACTTAACAAGGCTGGAGGGGTATATAGCCAGGGCCTTAATCCTTTTAAAAGTTTGATTTCTTTCTAATTGGTTTGGGCCTGCATATTTTATTTGCCAATTGGTTTGGGCTTTTATTATTATTTGGGCCACTATTATTAGTTAGTTTAGGGTTGGCCCACTATTATTAGTTTAGGGCACATTTCGTAGTCGGTTATTTACATTAGCATATCCATATAAATAGGATGTAAACCGGAATAATCATAAAAGTATTAGCAAATTCTGCAAATTTTAATTTGCAAACCGTCAATCTTGCCGGTCTGAGTCGGAGATTTGTAGGAATCGTGTTTTCATATCGTGTTAGATTACTTAAACACTCACAATATTAAAATAACTTACAACATTATTTATTTTTAATTTTTTTACACTCATTTTGGGATCACATTTTATCATAACTTCACAAAATCTCTTTTACATCACACTAAATCACTCATTTGATTTACTCATACAAGTTTTTCTAGTTTATATCAATCTGTTTCATTTTGGATTTATTACTATATTGTTCCCTTTAAATACCATATCAGCCCTTTATTGTTGTCCAATAATTTAGTTACACTTAATAAAAAAAAAAAAAAAAAAACACTACAATTTTGAACAGGTTTTCATGTGGACTCAAATTTACATGAACTCTTTTTTTTAGAGTTACTTGTGTGCATATGAGGGGTTATTGTTGTACATACAAAATTATACTTTTAAAATAAAAATAGATTTTAAATAGTGATACTCCGTATGTACATTCGTATCAAACACACATGCACGGCTACTTATTAGTTTCATATTAGCGAAAATTAAACCAAACCACAGGCAATAAGAAAATAGTTCATGAAATTTATATACCTGGAGGTGGTAATGGAACACCAGAGGCTGCACAAACACAAAGAAAAAATCATTAGTTAGTAGATCTTGCATAAACTCATAAACGAAAAAAAAAAAATCAAAGACAAAAAATGTACGATAAATATGCTCGAGTATTTCATTAAAGCAAGTTTTTGTATGCACAAGTTGCACTCTACGTAGTGGTGTTATATTTTGCAATTTGTAATATCACATCACTTATAAAGTAATACTACAACATTTTTCTTTACAATTAAACGAAGTGATGTTACAAATTAAAATAAATTGTAGGGTGCAACTTGTGCGTGCATGCAAGTGTGACTATTTCATTAAATATAAATTACCTTTGCATTGCAATGGCACCGAACTTTTGCAAGCTCGGGGCAGGGAAATCCCGTTAACAAAGGGTATTGAAACGGGAACATTTCCGGTTATAATAAGACACGCGCAATCCATGTTTTCAGCCACGAGGGATTTCACCGCGTTGCAGCAGTCTTGCGTGGGAGACGAGCGGGAGCCAGAGCTTCCGGTGATGAAGTTCAAGCAAGGTGTGAAGCTGCTTATCATTGAGGCGGAACATGCAGTGTTGATCTGTGCTTTTGTCCTAAAAATAGTGAAAGATATTAAGACAAATAATGTGATTGTTGCACTCAACCATGAATGAGCCATTTTGTGTTTTTTTTTTTTATATTGGTTTTTTCTTGCAGATTGAGAAGCTGGGGGGGTTTGAGGGCTTATAAAGTGATGAATGTATTGAAATTGGATGGTAGATTTGAAATGGCTTTTTGGAGCTCAACCACTTTGACTACCATTTTTTATGCAAATGAGTAATCATCTTTAGTCATCTACCAATCTTGACATGGAATATAATTGTTAAATCAGATGGTAAATTATTAAAATGTCACTCTTTCGTTTAATTTCCAAAATATAACTCATTGGTGTGAAATATTACTCCCTTCATCATCCTATAATTAATTTATAAGGGAATTATTTGTATAAAATTGTAAATATTGTGAAAATAAAGTTTATGAAAAAAAATTCATTGTAGGGGTGCACAAATTATTTCTTGATAAAAAATGTAAAAATAATCCTAAAATGGAAGAGGTGTGATAAAACTTCTAAAAAATAATTAAAAAAAAAGGACTGACAAAAAATGTAAAATCATTTTACATATTAAATTTCTAATATTTGTATCAATTGAGATTTTACAATTTTTTTGATTGTTCGAGTATATGGTACTCCCTTCATCCATCAAATTTAGATTCATTGGAGTGGGACACATATTTTAAGAAGAAGGTAGATAAAATAAGAATTTTGTAGGATCCATTGTAAATATTCGTTCATTTTTAAGATACAAATAAGAGAGCTGAATATATATTAGTATAGGTGAATCGTTCGTTTCTGTGTCGAGTTATTTGCAACGTTGCAGTATAAATGCAAGTAATAATGGATTCAATAGTTGGCCAACAACGAAGACCTGTTTATATTTGTTCTTTAATTATACCTCAAGAAAATTAAATAGCTTCTTTCTTCTCATTTCAACTTCAAAAATTCTCAACTACGCCATGCCAAATAAGTCAAATCCACAAAGGGAAATATTTTTTGGGATTCTTCAAGAGTATATTATAACTAGTTTCGTTTATCATAGGTCCAGAACCTGGAATCGCAGATTGAAATGTCACAATTCTCATTAGAGTAACATAGCAAATCGTATATCAATTATTTCATTATATAAATACGGATCAATATGATATTACAACGTACATTCTCCTGTACACCAAACCAAACGTGACACAAACTTTGACCGATATGTGTGAACTAATACTTTCTTCATCCTGCCATAAACTTTTCTTTGTCTTTTGCACGGAGATTTAAGAAATATGTAGTGTATAGAGTTAAGGTATGAAAGGAGAGAGAGAGAGATTAATGAAAAAAAAAAGTGAATAACGTAAAGAACAGAAGCAATTTTTAAAATCCAAATTATAATATCCCAAAGTAAAACCGGAATTAAATTTCAAATTTCCAAATTTAATTTTTGAAACTCAAAACTAACATACCCCAAATATCTTTTAACATTTTCAAAAGGTCTGTTGGGCAGTAAACAACTAATCATCAAACACAAGCACCCATCCCCTACAATTATAGAAGAATCTGAACAAATTTGGTCACATAAGATAAAACAGCATCAGAATGGTTGGAAGATCGGGGAAAATGCCTAGGCAAAGGCGATTGAATCCAACATCAGAGCGTGGAGAGGAACATATCACTCGGTTCTTTACTATCTTTTGTATAAATTTAACAAGTTGTACTTTGATGAGAATTGTATTTCTGGGTTGAGTACCCCTTGTACTCAATACTTCAATAAAATTTGTTTTTCCGACCAAAAAAAAAGTAGACACAATGTTCTTTTTTTTTTAATCAGAAACATAAGTAGATAGTATAGAAACATAACTTTGCCCTGGAGTCCAAAAAAACAAGTCTCAACAACAAATGTAAACAAAAAGCATAATAGTTCACTGCTTTCGGAAAGAAAATAAAACATTAAATGATGCATATTTGCTCCACGGTAAACAAGATCAGAATCACGGTAAACTAACATTGGGATTATCAGAATAGAAGACCCTCCACTGAGGCATAGCCTCTCCCATCCATCCATCCAACTGCCAAGAACATGAAAAGCAATCAGTATCAACACATATGCCGCGCATATCAGATGGTGCTAAAATTCTGTAAACCATCACCTAGTAACAACTTCATATGATCAACTTCAGAACAAGAAATGTTGTTTTGATTGCAAGAAAGAGCAGGCAAAGTTCACATAGGATAGAACATTATTAAGTCAATCTCTGAGCACTATGCCGAAATATCATTAAGCAACCCAGCTTTTAAGCAGGAGTACACATGAGCAAACTCATCAACACTCACAGCCACTGAAAAAAGCATGCAAAGCAGGAATTAGTATCAATTCGTGTACCGTGAAAATCAAATAGAGTGCAAAACATTGTAGACCATCACCTGGTAACAACTTCATTATGTAACTCAGCTTTTCAAAAAGAGACATGATGAAGCAAACTCATCAACTCTCTCAGTCACTGCCCAAAACAAAACATGAAAAGTAGGAATCAGCATCAAACTTATATGTCGTGAAAATCGAATAAAGAGAGTGCAAGACTCTGTAGACCATCACCTGGTAACAACTTCATGTGATCAAGACTCCCCAATGAGCAAAAGAAACCTCAGAACAAGCACTAAGGCAGAAATATCATTTAGTAACCCAGCTTTTGGAAAAGAGACGTGAGGAAACTCTCAAGAGCCAACTCAACATGGACCCAACTTAAGCACTAAGAGCAGAAAGACAATCTAACCAAACTTCCCATCCATGTTTTCCTAATAAAAACCGGAAACCATGAGGAAGGGTAAAC
Organism: Galeopsis tetrahit; assembly: GCA_963675135.1. Taxonomy (NCBI): domain Eukaryota; kingdom Viridiplantae; phylum Streptophyta; class Magnoliopsida; order Lamiales; family Lamiaceae; genus Galeopsis; species Galeopsis tetrahit. The sequence continues at coordinate 61,936,646 of OY776130.1, read as the reverse complement.
CCATATCTTTGATTTGCAAAGACATTGAAGTCAGTAACTTCTTCAAATGAAACTAAAAATTATGCCATAGTGGCATAGGAAATTGAAAGGTGAGCATAGGCTACAAGAGACCCTACTTTAGATGATTTGAGTTGAGGGAACAAAAAAAATGGAAGCTAAGTTGGCTAAAATAAGGTTAGACGGTGGTAAGAACGAGATTGAACTAAACCCTATAGAAACTAACCATATTACGATTCTAGAGGTACATACAAGGCAGCACCAAGAAAAGATTCAACTAAAGTAGAAGGGTAGCAAAAATGAACCACCCTAAGGAGAAGATAATTCTGGAGATGCCAATTTCTAATTTAAGAGCACGCAACCTTCTCCAAGGTGATACATTAAGCTGACCGGTCGAATCAGCAAACATTTATATGCTACCACCAATTAACATGCCACTGTAGTTCTCCAATGGCATCTACCTTGCCTTCCATTAACAACTTTTGCAGGCAAACCCCACGTCCACGAAACCACATTACACAAGTCATCCATGTGCTGGTGCAACCAAAGAAACAAATATCAAGATCCACATAATTTAGAAAGAGTCAACCAAACGACCATCACAGTTCTTGCACTGCACAACACCACTGCGCTTCAGAACATCAAGTGAAGTAACAACCAAGCTAAACTATGGATGGCTCTTATTTATTATATACAGTCTACAACTAACTGCCTTACTGGGTAGCTAAACTTCATTATTTACAGAAGCACTGAACACGTCCAGCACTCCATCATTCATTGGTAATATTGAGATTGAGAATTCGACGAAGTGTCTTCGTCGCATCAGCCCTGTCAAATATACCACTGGACCCTCGGTGTTCGAATATATCACTTGCAGAAGGAGGTTCAAACAGATTTCTTGGAGATGGTGGGTCGAGCAGATCATGCGGCGAAGGACTGCGTCCCCTTGTTGGTGAAGGGGGTGCAGATTTAGCCATAGGGCGCAAATCAAACTCTGAGGCTGAGGTAGGTAAGTGAAGGGAAACGGTTCTTTTGGGCTTGGGAGGCAATGTAAAGTGGGGAAAGGGCACTGAACTCGGAGGAGGCGAATTCGAATAAGCAGGTCCAGCCCAACGCTCAGAGAAATTAAAATTCCCCTCATTTTCAAAATTGATCTTAACTGGAATGAGGACTGTACTGCTTTTCGCATTTCGTTCAAAGTACTTTTTGCTTTCATTAAAAGCTGAGGATGGGGTTTTGGGCGACAGTGAAGCGGCAAAGACATTTTTAGTTGAAATAGATTTCATAGGGGTTGGGAGTAACCCTGCACCAGATTGAAATGATGACCTGCAAGTAATTCCAGTAAAATTACTCGATTGTGCCGAACCACACGAATCAAACCTAGTTCGATCATGACTACGGCTCCTACTCCTACCGCAAAACTGATTGTGATTCCTATGATGATGAGCAACAACTAGAGTCTCCATCTCAATAAACTCAGCGAGACAACTCAACTCAGTTTATTATAACTACAACAAACTTTTTTATCCAAAATAAATTGCAGCTTAAACGATCACAAAGCTTTAGATCGCCTCAGCAACCTCCAAAGTCAATTTCAATTAAACCCTGCCCACATACAACGAACGTACACGAACACCTTTCTGTATCCACAACCCAAACTATGAGTTTCTTCTCCAGATCTACACGCATAAAACGAGAACAAAGGCAAAACAAAAATCACGAAACGGAAATGGAAATGGAAACGGAAATCATATCGGAGAAAAGCTAAAAACATAGATTCGCAAAAAACAAATGGCAAAAACAGATGCAAATCGAAGAGTATACCTGAAGGCAGTGTAAATCCTAGATTTCCTTTCTCTCTAAGCAGTGTGTTCGCAAAGACAGTGCGTCTGGGCGTAGGCGATTGGGAAGTGTGGATTTTGATTTAATTTTCAGAAAAAACAGAGGCGTTTGCTTTGTAGTTATCTGTGAAAGCAGAAATCCCGGATCTGAAATGGACTCGAAATTATAATTAAATGTCGTAGATAAGAACGACGTGCATCATGTCGAGTGGAGCGTTACTGACACGATTGCATAGTGGGTCCATAATGTCGCTTTGACAGTTTTGCCCTCCAATTATATTGTTTTCTTTTCTTTTAGCCGTTACAACCTAAAAAAAAAAAAAAAGGCAGGTTATTTGCCCCTCCAATAATGTTACATGTACTTTTTTTTAACTTATTTATTACTCCAATTAAGGGGATTGATTGGTTGTTGATTTTGTATGATATTTTTTAACTTTTTGGAGTTATTTTATTCAAATTTTTAAAAACTTATGATATTTTTTAACTTTTTGGAGTTATTTTATTCAAATTTTTAAAAGTTTTTAAAAATTTAAAATTTTTTAGATATTCAATACGAATTTTAAAAATCTTTACCTATTCAAATGGAGGATTTTGTTGGATTCTCTTCTAAAAATATAAATAAATTTCACTATTCAAATTTTTTTCTAAAAAAGAGCTAAAGACAAAATATCAGAAATAGGGATGACAATATTGACCCGACCCGCAGATACCCATCCCACCTCACGAGCTTTGGATCACGTCAGATCCGTCCATAATGGGTCGGGTCTAGATCTTATATCCGATCCGCGGGGATTCGACCCACCCCAAATTAATATATAAATTTTATATAGTATATATATTTTTTATTATTATTATTATTATTGATAAAATATTAAATATATATATATATTAATTTTTAAAAAAAACAAAACTTCACATCAATAGTTCTAGTGCCAGAATTATGAAAATATATGTAAATCAATAAAATAAAAATAAAAAAGTATATTTCACAATGTTGTCAAGTATATAAAAATCATATAAATTAATAAATAAGTCAATCAAGCTCTACATGAACTTTATACTCCCTCTGTGCCACTATAAGTTTTCACTTTCATTTTTTTGGATGTCCCACTATAAGTTTCTCATTCCATTTTTTGTAAATTATTTTCTCTCTCTCAATCACATCACTTACACTTTATGTATTATTTTATCATACTTCATCTCATACTAATCTATTATTTTATCTCTCACCATCACACCACTTGTACTACATCTATTATTTTATCATATTCCTTAATCAAAACACCCAAAAGAAGTGGGAAACTTATACCGGGGGTTTTATAAATCCACATTCAAAGAAATCAAATAGAACCTCAATTGAATACACCCCTTAAATATGTATATACACCCTCCGTTCCAAGTTTGTTTGTGCATTTACTGTTTACGCGTTATTTAATATGAGAATTATTTATGGTATGAAAGTCTTTTGAGTAATAAAGTAAATAAGGAGTAATAAAATATTGTGAATGATAAAGTGGAGTGATAAACAATGACATCCCCTGTAATACTATTAGGAGTTTTAAAATGATGATTTGTCGTCTTGTGGGAGCTTTGGCCTACTTGTCATTTTATAAAAAATCGAGTTACACGTGTAATTTTGTTATTTGTTATGAAGCCACGTCTGCAGCAATATTTTAAGCATATATACTTTCCTTACTTAATTTATAATTACATGTTATTCAATATTTTTCATCGGGAAAATATCAATTTTGGTCATCCAGTTTTATCTCTTTTCATATTTGATCACCCACATTTGATCACTATCAAAATTGGTCACTCACTTATTATATTCTATCAAAATTGATAATTCCGTTAGTCAATCTGTTATTGACTAACGGAGAAAGAGTTTTGAGCTCAAAATTTTCAAAACATTAAAAACTTCTGATGCATCTTCTACAAACTAATGAAACAAACGCAGTAGCAAGAATGAAACATGTGGAACCTACCGGAGCGTGAATACCCATTGAAGAATCTTAGTTTTATCTTATAGATCAGAAGGAATTCTCATTATATTTATCCGTAATAGGTCAAAAGAATTCCCATGCATCTTGAAATTTTCATTATATTTATTCTTTATTAGAAAGAATTCTCATGCATCTTCTGGAACGTGATTCAATCAACTTGCTGGGTAGTCAAAAAGACCAAAATTGATATTTTTCCAAATTTATATCTCCAATTATTATACAAATTCAATATGAAACCAAGAATTGAAAAACAGAGTACAATTGTTAAAAAAAAACAAGGGTACAAAGTTTCATTCTATCTTGAGTTTCTCATTTTCCTTGTAAAATAAAAAGTAAACCGAGTTTCTCATTTTCCTGTAAAATAAAAAGTAAACCAACAACAAATGAATTCATAATTGAGTTAAATAATTATTAAAAACTTACTGAAATTTTTTGACTACCAGCAAAGTTGATTGAATCACGTTCTAAAAAGTAAACCAACAACAAATGAATTCATAATTGAGTTAAATAATTATTAAAAATTTATTGAAATTTTTTTGACTACCCTCACGTTTGAGAATTCTTTCTAATCAAGGATAAATATAATGAAAATTCCGCATGAGAACGCGTTTCACATGTTTCATTCTTACTACTGCGTTTGTTTCATTAGTTTCTAGAAGATGCATCAAAAGTTTTTAATGTTTTGAAAATTTTGAGCTCAAAACTCTTTCTCCGTTAGTCAATGACAGATTGACTAACGGAATGATCAATTTTGATAGAATATAATAAGTGAGTGACCAATTTTGATAGTGATCAAATGTGGGTGACCAAATATGAAAAGAAGTAAAACTCGGTGACCAAATATGAAAAGAAGTAAAACTCGGTGACTAAAATTGATATTTTCCCTTTTTCATCTATTAATCACTTGATTTCTAAATTACATTCATTATTCAATATATTCCATCTATTAATTTTCCAATTACATTATAATCTTTTGTAATCCTTCTTCATCTCATACTAATCTATTATTTTCTCTCTCACCATCACACCAATTGTACTACATCTATTATTTTATCATATTCTTTAATCAAAACACCCAAAAGAAGTGGGAAACTTATACCGGGACGGAGGGAGTATATTTTATAGGGTTTTATAAATCCACATTCAAATAAATCAAATAGAACCTCAATTGAATACACCCCTTAAATATGTATATACTCCCTCCATTCCAAGTTTGTTTGTGCATTTACTGTTTACGCGTTATTTAATATGAGAATTATTTATGGTATGAAAGTCTTTTGAGTAATAAAGTAAATAAGGAGTAGTAAAATATTGTGAGTAATAAAGTGGAGTGATAAACAATGACATCCCCCGTAATACTATTAGGGAGTTTTAAAATGATGATTTGTCGTCTTGTGAGATATTTGGCCTACGTGTCATTTTATCAAAAATCGAGTTACACGTGTAATTTTGTTATTTGTTATGAAGCCACGTCTGCAGCAATATTTTAAGCATATATAATTTCATTACTTAATTTATAATTATATGTTATTCAATATTTTTCATCTATTAATCACTTAATTTCTAAATTACATTCATTATTCAATACATTCCATCTATTAATTTTCCAATTACATTATAATCTTTTGTAATCCTTCTTCATCTCATACTAATCTATTATTTTCTCTCTCACCATCACACCACTTGTACTACATCTATTATTTTATCATATTCCTTAATGAAAACACCTAAAAAAAGTGGGAAACTTATACCGGGACGGATGGAGTATATTTTATAGGGTTTTATAAATCCACATTCAAAGAAATCAAATAGAACCTCAATTGAATACACCCCTTAAATATGTATATACTCCCTCCATTCCAAGTTTGTTTGTGCATTTACTGTTTACGCGTTATTTAATATGAGAATTATTTATGGTATGAAAGTCTTTTGAGTAATAAAGTAAATAAGGAGTAATAAAATATTGTGAGTAATAAAGTGGAGTGATAAACAATGACATCCCCTGTAATACTATTAGGGAGTTTTAAAATGATGATTTGTCGTCTTGTGAGAGCTTTGGCCTACGTGTCATTTTATAAAAAATCGAGTTACATGTGTAATTTTGTTATTTGTTATGAAGCCATGTCTGCAGCAATATTTTAAGCATATATATTTTCCTTACTTAATTTATAATTACATGTTATTTAATATTTTTCATCTATTAATCACTTAATTTCTAAATTACATTCATTATTCAATACATTCCATCTATTAATTTTCCAATTACATTATAATCTTTTAAATTTTTATATGAAATTTTATAAGTGTATCTTTAAAATATGAGTTATACTATTTTGAGTGTTAATTTTTATCCATATACCGCGTAATACGCGGGGAGTTATCTAGGGGGGTTTGATATGTAGGTCCATCTTCTCCCATGTTTGGTTTCTTATAACTTTAAACACCTTGACCCGGGTTTATAATTTGACCCGGTTTTTTTAAACTAGATTTCATAGGTTTAGACAACCTAGCCTCCCCTTGGATTTATCTAGTCTCTCCCCCTAGGTTTATCTAGCCTCCCCACATCTTAGCCCAACCCATGAAGCAAACATGCCCTGAGATGTTTGAAAAGTGTGGTTTAAAGTGAAAAAATATTTATTACTCCATCAAATAAGAAAATGCACAATCTAAACTGGGACATCCATTTTTAGTAAATGCACAATCTAATTTGGGACGGAGGGAATAAAATATTACTCCATCCGTCCCGTTATTACTTGCACACTTTCCTTATTGGGACGTCCCAAAATTATTTGCACACTCTTAATATGAAATAACCCACAAAATTAATAACCTCACAACATCATTTTATTTTCAAATTTGTCACTCCTCTTTTCCATACATTTCACTTTACACATTATCAAATCAACTTTACACATCATCAAATTACCTAAAATATCCCTCATTTATCTTACATCATCAACCATTAAATTCACTTTTTTTAAACAACGTGTTGGTCAAACTATGCAAGTAATTTAGGGACGGAGGAAGTAAATTTATTATTTTAGTAAAATATTTACTAATAAAAGTAATTTCTCTTCAAACTATAATTCAAACCCTAATTGCAAAGAGGTTGCCACCTTTGTCGTCACCGTCTCCGCCACCTCCTAGACAGTACCAAAATTTTAAAAAATAATAATATATACTCCATAATATATTTATTCGGATTAGATTTAGCAAATTATAGGTACATTTAAATCCAGTCTTTTTTAGTCTGGATCAGTTAGAATGCAATAGTGAAAAGAATTATGTATAATCTAGGGTTGGCAACGGGGCGGGTATGGGACGGGTTTGACATGTCCCAGGACCCGCCCCGTCAAAATTTTTAAAACCCGTTACCCGCCCCGCCTCAAAACCCGCCCCGTCCCACCCCGCGAACCCGGTGGGTATACCCCCCGTCGCCCCGCCTTCACTTTTTTTTTTTAATTTGTTATTTAAGAACAGTAAATTAAGGGATTGAAGGATTGAAAAAACGTAAGAATAAATTAAGAATTGAAAAAAAGTAGAAAACTAACCTTAACTAAAAGTGGAGAGGGGACTGTCGGCGACTCTCGGCGAGCGGAAAGAAAGCAGAGACGGTGTGCTTTGGGAGAGAAAGAAAGCAGAGTGTGTTCTGTTGTTGCCAACCCGAGAAGACTTATATTATTTTAATAGAGTATATATTATATATTTTTTATTTATATATATAGTGTATATATATATATATACGGGTCGGGTTCGGGTATATGCAATCCCATTACCCGTCCCATACCCGGCGGGTATTGTTTGACCGGGTAAATACCCGACCCGAAACCCGTTTGATCGGGTATTTACCCGCCCCGTGCGGGCCGGTTTTATGCGGGTCCGGGTTTTTATCCGTCCCATTGTCAACCCTAGTATAATCTAATCTATTATGAATTCTTTACGGCTAAATTTATAAAATACATTTGAAAAAATTTAAATTTATTGAATATTTAGTTTGTGTTCCGTTTAACCCGTGGTCGGTCCGCTAGATTGAGGTTAGATATTGATTTTTGTCACATTAACAGTAAATCGGATAAGACATTTAGCTCGCTGTCCATTAAGACTGATCCATTAAGCATAAACTTACAAAACCAATCCAGAGTAGAATTACACATTTTTTTTAATAATATATTCCAATAATTTAACTATCTGCGCCATTTTTAATACAATTATGACTCTAATCACTCGATGCTTCGACTGGTCTTGGATTGCTTAGTAAAGTTGCATACTTGAATTCCACTTATTTGATAAAACTATTGTTTAAAAATAAAATAAATGACAGCTTATAATAATAATAGGACTGAAAATAAAATTAATAATTTCATTTTAGAATATATACACTGTTAAATTTGTGCAAAATAAAAAGAAAATTAAACTTATTAAATGTAAGATTGAAAAAAAAATAGAACAGATTTTTTTTTTTTTTTTAAATTAGGTAAAAATAAAATAAAAGAGCGTATAATTTTTTTCTATTAAAAGATTTGGGATGCAAACGTGGAGTGTGTTTACGCCATCATGCAAAAGCTGGTAGGTACACGTGTAACTTCCCCAATTTGCACACCATGCATTCACCGCCTCGCGCTCTATTTAAATTCCTTAAACCCTCACCTCCAAATCAAATCAAAATTTCACTAAACCCCCACTCTTTTCTTCAAACAATGAGTCAACAACCAGAAAGGCAGTCGGAGCCGATCAAATACGGCGATGTTTTCAAAGTCTCCGGCGAATTAGCTTCGAAACCGATAGCTCCACAAGACGCCGCCATCCTACAAGCGGCAGAAACCGCTGTCTTGGGCAACACTCCCAAGGGTGCTCCTTCGGCTCTTGTGAAATCCGCCGCCGATTTGAATGAACAGCGCGGCCACGTCGGCCATGACGACATCACCGCCATTGTCAGAGATCGCGGCGTTACTGTAGCTGAAGCTGAAGTAGGCGGTTACCGTTTCGTCACGGAATCGATTGGTGGACAAGTAAGTAATTAATTAGCTCTCTGTTTTGTTCAATTCGTTGAAAATTTATCTGTAACTGATTACGGAAAATGCGATCTGCCGTGAATTAGCTCTCTCTGTTTTTATCTATTTTTAAAATTTCCTCTGTTACCTTCGCCGGAAACTGTGACCTGCCGTTAATTAGGTCTCTGTTTTATTCAATTTGTTCAAAACTGCCGGAAAATGAGATCTGCCGTGGATTAGCTCTCTCTGTTTTGATCTATTCGTTGTAACAGGAAAATGTGATCTGCCGTCAATTTGGTCTCTGTTTTGTTCAATTTGTTAAAAAAATTCTGTAACCGTCGCCGGGAAGTGTGATCTGCCGTTAATTAGCTCTCTCTGTTTTGTTCAATTTGGTCAATTTCTCTGTAACCGTCGCCGTAAAACGAGATCTGTCGCTAATTGCAGGTGATCGGACAGTTCGGTAAGCCAACGGACGAGAAAATGGCAGAGCTGCAATCAGCTGATGGAAACGACGCCGTTACGATCGGAGAAGCGCTGGAGGTGACGGCGCTTTCTGTCGGGGATAAGTCGGTTGATGAAGCGGACGCTGCCGCGATACAGGCGGCGGAAGTTCGGGCCACCGGACTCGGCCACGTGGTCCCTGGTGGCGTCGGAGCAGAAGCGCAGAAAGCCGAGGCGTACAACCGGATTACAGAGGACGAGAGCAAGAAGGCCAAGCTTGGAGACCTGTTGACTGTAAAATCTCATATATTTTGAATTTGAATTGTTTGATTTCATATATTTTGCTTCGATTTTGAAGTAATATGTTGATTTGCAGGACGCCACGGCGAAACTAACTAGAGATAAACCGGTGACGACGGAGGATGCGGGTGGCGAAACTAACTAGAGATAAACCGGTGACGACGGAGGATGCGGAGGGGGTAATCAATGCGGAGGGCAGGAACAGAGAGGATCTGATGACGCATGCCGGCGGAGTGGCTGTCGCCATGGCGGCGGCGGCGAGGTTTAACCTTGAGAAATGAAGATTTTGGATGATGAACTTTTTGCATGTAATATGGAAATGAACTTTTTGGATGATGAACTTTTTGTGTGTAACATATTATTATGTAATATGGACCTTTTTTGTGCTTGGTCGTACCGTAGTATGAATGTTTTGTGCTTTTAATATGTAGAATGTCGATATTAGTATTTTATACTTCCTCCGTTCCACTATAAAGTTTCTCAATTTCTTTTTAGGAATGTTTCACAATAATTTTTTATTTAATTTTTTTTCATTTTTGGCATATTATTTTATCCATCTCAATCACATCATTTATATTTTATTTATTATTTTATTCTACTTTATCTCATATTCATATATTATTTTCTTTCTCACCTCAACTTTATCTATTATTTTATAATATTTTTTAATAAAAAAAAAAGTGGGAAACTTATTGAGGGACAAAAAAAAAGTGGGAAACTTATTGAGGGACGGAGTATTATGAAACATATGTGTTGGTGCAAATATATATATTTTTTTTTATGAATTTCTTTTTTTTTTTCTTTTAAGAAAGGGTCATTCATACTTGTATAAGAAATTTGTTTAATTAATTATTTAAAAAAGGATTTGGTGGTTGGTGATATAAGATAAATAGAGGTAGTGAATTTGATGAGATTTAAAATAAAGGGCGTTTGAGTACAAAATTTTGAGTAAAATAAAATGTATGTAAAAAGAAATGATAATTTGAAAATAAAATAATTTTTAAGAGGTTCTAAACGGTGTAGAGAGTATATTTTATATAAATTTATAGGTTAAAAAAATTGAATAATAAAAGAATATTGTATGATATTCTTGCAAGAACGTACAACTGTTTTAACTCAATTTGGACTCTAACTCATTTACTCGTTTTCTATTTTCTATCATATCCTATGTTTTAATTCTCAATTTGCCAGTTAATAAATTCAACTATGCCAATATATACAAATGTGTTTAATTAGTAATAATAACATACAATTACATGTTAATATTGACATTATAATAATGTTTATTTAGTGCTTATAAGAAGGTTATACAAAATTTGACTTGGCATCATTTCCTATTTATACTAAGCTACTCCGTCAATAGACAGGGGAGATTAAAAAGGGATTTTTTTTTTTTTTTGTTAAAATCCATTCGTAAGGAAAAAATTCTAGAATTTTAAAATATTTGTTACATATTTTAAAACTTTCTAAAACTATTACAGTATACTTTTACTAGTTGAGAGGGCTCTATTTTATTTTGGAGACAAACAACCAACAGTATTATCAAATCATTAAATTTAATCCTAATTTTTGAAGTTATAAATAAATTAATAATAAACCGTTAAAATTTATAATAATGGAAACTATATACATTAATTAATTCATTAACTTTATATGATTAATTAGATGGAATAATAAATATTTTTTATCAATAATTTACATATAAAAATAATACAATTGTCAAAAAAATATTTTTCATCTGTCGTTACAATTGGTAATGTGCTATAGATATTGTTCTTTTCAAAGTTTTTTTTTTTTTTTCGTTTGGTTTATTTCTGTAAACGAGCAAAAGCAAGGACGTCGTGTAAGGACAATGATATTCTGATATAGTGTATTTCTTTTCTCGTACAAATTTTAAAGAATATTATTTGTATGTGAATAAAATAGACAAAATAGAAAATAAAACAGATGTGGTAGAAAAGAAATAAATAAGTGGAGTGAGGTATATAATTTTTAAAAAATTAAATATGCACACATTATAAGAAAGAAAAAAAATACAAATACACTTTACGTGAACAAAAGGAAAACTACTATAAGAGGATAAGTTGTGAACAATTACATTTAAAAGAAATGCAAATAGACAACTTAAAAGTTGGATATTTGGGAAAAGTCATATATGGGGTAATGAGGATAATATGCCTGATTAGCATATTAAAGATATGGCAAAATATGTTTAAATATTTTTGAAGATATGAGGTTTGATTATTTTCTTCTAATAGGTTAGATATTATTTTCTTGCAATAGGTTAATATAATTTTCTAGTCATCGTTGTATAATTTCTGATTTTGTTAATAACAAACTGTCCTTATTGGATGTGTTGGTCGTCCCCTATACGATTATTTATTTTATAGCAACCCAATTTATAAATCAGACTAGGGTAACACAGAAAGAATTTAGTAAAGTAGAAAAAATATTCAAAAGTTAACTATTTAAATAGAATAAACACGTTTTTTTGTTGACCAAAATAAAAAAATGAGCCACACTTTTGGTGGATGGAGGGAGTAAAAGACAAGTCCACACTATGAGGAATTATGAAAACTCAATTTAATTTTACAGTTACATGCATTGAAACAAATTAAAATGAATTTTAATTGAATAGTTTCAATACTGACAAATTTGATTTTCAAGATAATTTTAACCTTTCACTTTAAGACACAATCTAATCTTACAAAGCATGTCATAATAAAAGTAAATGCTACATGCTCAGATTATGAAGTGGGATCTTCTTGGTGGAAAACTTTGTGGAAACTAAATATCCCACCGAAGGTGCGAATCTTTGGGTGGAAACTGTTTTGGGAATATATTGCTACCGAAGGAAATTTGGCAAGGAGGAAGATTGGCAAAAACATGTGTTGTGGTTTCTGTGGTTATTTCATGCCAAATACAATGCATGCCATTTTTACATGTAAAGGGGTTCGTAAAATTTGGAAGAGCACTGGATGGTGGAAATTGATTGAAAATTGGAAATATCTTCCAGTTGCTCTGCTTTTGAATCGGGTTCAGGAGGAGCGAGCAAGGTCTGGACTAGAAGAATTGATTATGGTCGCATGGGGAATTTGGAGGGATAGATGTAAAGCGTTACATGATGGGAGTTTAGTTCGGCGTCAGTGCTTAAAATCAACAGGTGAGTCAGTTTTGAACTATCTCGAATCATTTCGACTGGTTCAGATTGGACAGAACAATAAGGAGGATAATAGTTTGAATAAGACAGCTGATGATGGGGAACTGGATTACGAAGGAATGACATGCTTTGAGGTAGATGGAGCTTTCAACACCGAGCAAAGGAGGTATGGGATTGGAGGTGTTGGATACAATGAATATAAGCACGCTACCTTCACTTTCTCGCGAAAGGTGGCCCCACAACGAAGTGCATTAGGAGTTGAACTACTAGCAATTGACAGGGCTCTTATGGAGGCCAAAGCACGTAGGCTGGTCATAAAATCTGATTCACAACAGGCCATTAATTTATGCTCGAAAAGCTGGCCGAGAGCGGGACCGGAAATGTTGACTGCTACTAGGATCTTTAAGAAGTCTAAAGAATTTGTAATGTGCAAATTTATTTACACACCTAGAAGCAGCAACAGGAGGGCGCACAACTTGCACAAGAAGCGGTGAACTCTACCATTTCTCAATGATTGAGATGGAGTAGTTTGTGTTTGATTCATAGGAAACTTATTTTGAGCTTACAACGTTAACCCTATGTAATATCATTGAAACAGAAATACATCCCACATATATAAAAAACATAAGTTGATTAAGTTGAATTATATCCCACATATATAAAAAACATAAGTTGATTAAGTTGAATTATAGGTTGAACAACTGCCAAAAATCTCAACAAAACTGCAGAGAACTTAAAATCCAACATATTTAAAAATACAAAACACAATATATGTAATATAAACTAAAAGGGAACACTAAAACTAGACATCCATGACAAATATTATAGAAGAATGAAGCTTATCGCTTCTTTGAGACACCAACTGTCTTTCCCCTGCGACCGGTAGTCTTTGTGTGCTGACCACGAACACGCAGACCCCAATAGTGTCGGAGACCACGGTGGTTCCTGCAAGTGAAGGAACAGAATAAATTAATAACACATTACATAGAACAAAAAGGCACCAATTGTGGGAAATTAAAGATTCAAACCTGATCTTCTTCAACCGCTCAAGATCATCCCTAAGCTTCATGTCCAAAGCATTGGATGTAACTTGAGAGAATTTACCATCTTTGTAATCCTTCTTCCTGTTAAGAAACCAATCCGGAATCTTGAACTGGCGAGGGTTAGCAACAATAGTCATCAAGTTATCTATCTCAGCTGAAGAGAGCTCACCAGCCCTGTTAAGATTTATTTAACTGAGGATTAATAAAACAATTAAGTAATAACAAGTGTACTAGATTAAAAACACGGTCATGTTCGTTTAAAGGCGAAGAATGATGATAAAAAAGAGAAGGTTGCAAAATATGAATTTCAACACTCATGTATGTAGAAATGTCTTCAAAGATTAGGCAGTCTCCTTTCTTGAGTGGCATAAACACTCAAGTCTTGTTCAACTCTACTAGTTATATACGAGTTAATATGGTCATATTCGTTTAAAGATGTTATCAGGGACAAGTTCTGGTTATCTTTAAGACACCTTACCAGAAAGACAAAATGATACAATATCCAATTATCAAAATAATCAGCAAAAAAGGGCATTGTGCCATTGTAGAAACATAATGAAACTATATTTTTAGAAGAAAGCAAATGCTTTCACAGCACATTACAAATTAATGTACTCATGTTTAAAAGAATCTGAACCTAAGACTATAGTCTAAAAGTCATGATAAGATTATTGAAATACTGTGTTATGCATATGAAATAAAATAAAATTCTAACAAACTCTTAAAGTTCTCAAAATCAAAGTTAGATATTCTTAAGAGAATACGCAATAAAAGAGATGTCACAAACTGCACTAAAAGCATATCAGGGAAACACAAAATTAATAATTAGAAAAGATTCACTCCATACATTAGCTTTTGACGAATGAGCCAATTTTATCTATGGCAATTAAAAATGATACCACGTCACAAGAAGAACTCAACATCCAAATCAATAATTCCAATATAAATTAGAATGAGAAAAACAATTAATGTACAAAAAAGAGCATAAACTCAAATGAGATATAACATTAAGTAGTTTTAGATAATGTTGTAAACAACCAGATCAGAGAAAAAAATACCTCTTATTCATGTCCACATCGGCTTTCTTGCAGACGATGTTGGCGAAACGGCGTCCTATACCCTTAATGGATGTCATGGCAAACATAATTTTCTGTTTCCCATCAACGTTTGTATTTTGAACACGAAGAATGTGTTGAAATTCTTCATTCGCAACGAGCGACTGCAAAATCGAAAAATAAACACCAGTTATATCAAAGAGGAGATCAATAGAATAACAAATTAGAAGTGCGATTTACAGAAAAACAAAGAGAGAACTCTACCATGGCTAGATTTCGGGTTGCGGCTGTAGGCGGAAATTCCAGAAGCTCTCACGTATTAGAACGCCGTAGCAGAGGGGTTTTTGGTTATTAAAAACTTTATAAATAAGAATTACAAACCCTAGCTTTCATATATTTGGGCTAAAAGAAATATTGGGCCATATCAGAAGCTTGGCCCATCTATAGTATCTATAAATTCAAATAATTTTTTTTAGTAGGCATATGATAAGGTATAATAATACATTTATCCTGTATATATTCAATTTACCTCAATTTCGACTTGCGTATATAATAATGTATTTTTATTAATTTATTAAAAAAATTGTTTTTTAACTGAAAGATAAATATTAAATATCATTTTTTATGTCTTATCTCATTTTTCACAAAATTAATTGCATGGGGTTTTTTTTTTTTTTTTTGGAAAGTGAGGGGTTGAGAAAAAAAAGTATCTTAGACTCACTTTATATGATTGCTGGGTAAGCCGTCAGAGATACTATTCTCTTTTACAATTGATAATTGAATTTTAAATAATTTGTATATATTATCAATTGTTTAATTAATCATATTAGAATTAAATTAAATTTTAATTATATCAATTGTAATTAGACGCAAGTGTCACTCTTTACAATGACTTCAGTTGAATATGCCAGCCCAAATGGCTATTTGAAAAGGTTTTGGTTGGACTAAAAAAATAGTAGCCCAAATAATGTGGACCTATTTGGCTAAGCCCAACTAACCACGAACTAGTGACCGAGCTAGAAATTTAGTTTAGAGCTCGAATTAAGAATAAAAAAATCGATTTCATTTCATAATAGTATTGAAATATATGATCTATTAATAAATTTGATAAAATTAACGTCAATACCCATAACATATAAAATACGAGTAACAGATATTGACAAATATTTTTTTGTGCTTTGCTTTATCATAATTTTATTTATTGTCATATATATACAATTATAAAGTATATTAAAATGCATAACTAGAGTACAAATATTTCATTTTTTAAAGTAGTAAAATGAAATTCGATGTTTCTTAACTAGAGTACAATGGTTCTTAAATGAATCATAACACGTTTGAGTTGATTCGGATGATGTAGAAACGTGAAACGGATTGTTCTTTTTGAAACAGATTTTCATTGTTTATTTCTGTAGTCGATGAAAAGCAAGAATATTTGGGCAAGGACAATGATATTCTGGCATACAATAAGAAGTTCTAATATAGTAGAGAAATAGTAGAATTGGAAGATTTGCAAGAAATATAATTGTTTAAATTTGCATAAAATAGTTTACAAACTATGATTTCATAACTCATTTGTTAATAAAAATGGAGCAAATACATGTTCTTGTAGTAAGGTTCTATATAATTTTACTCATTAACAAAGATTGAATTTCAAAGCAAACAAGAAAAAGGTACAATCTGAGTTAAGAAGATAGGGTAAATAAAAATAACCAACGTACTACGTACTGTAAGTTGGAAGGCAATTCAGAAGGTAGATATAATAATAATAATCTCACATATGGTGTATGTGATTAACACAGCTCAGTTTGTAACAATCACAAAAATGTTTCGCTTTCCTTAATCCTTAACTAAACAGTCGTGATAATCTCCCAGATTGCAAAACCAAAACTAAAATAAAATATAAGAAACATCAAAATTCTAACAAGCTTATTTCTTCTTTCCGGCCTTAGCAGCTTCTCCTGCTTTTGTCTGCACAGTGAAGTAAGATTATTATTTAGTGAGCAAGTCGTTTTACAAATCTTTTTGCAGAAAACAATGGTATTAGTGCTTCACAGGAACAAGTGAAGAGCTACACAAAACGTTGGTTTTATGCACGAATAGAGACAGTTGTCGACTGAAGAAGAAAAATACCTTCTTGACACCACGGATCTTCTTGGATCGGTTCTTCCTTTCCTTCATCTGCTTTCGGGACTTCTCAATCTTGGTATCAAGACCATTCTGAATTCCAAAATTTAGCATATTGTCAGATATATAGAAAATTTTACGTATAGCCATTTCATTCCAAAAGAAACAATAAAAGTCTGTTCACTTTCATCATGACTCATAGTTTCCTCTTATCTACAAAAAGGTAAATGGATAATTTAAGATTTTATGTAAGAGTATAGAGGCATTAAAGTGGTAATCTATAATGTTTAACAGAGTTCTGTTTTTGAACAACCAACACTAGACTATCAAGTAGGCAGGAGAAATGTAACATGTCTTGATCTTAAAGATATTAGGGGGTTTGAAAACAGTAGATGGAATAAGACACAAAATGTGGTCTAAGGAAGTTGAGGCCTCGGACAAGAAAGAGGCTATGAATAATTAGTCAAAATACTACATATTCTAGTAAATAAAGACAGCAGAAATTGGGATCTAAAATAGAGATGAAGAGAGCAAAATGAAAGATTATCTTCTTGAAAGTAGTAAGTCTATTTTTAATCTATACAATCCTTTCAAGATCAACATCAGAAAAGTTGGAAAAGGGTAATGATAAATACATGTCAACAAGAAAAAAGGTGTACAAGACTGAGAGAATGTATTATATAATGCAGCTACCAGTCAGTACAATACACAACTGACTAGTGTAAAACTCATTATTAATAAGCCTAGCAATGAGCAGAATAGACCATAATCACAAACTATTCCCAGAGCAATAACACAAAAATACAAATAAGATCAATTGCATCATTGTATGAATAGATAAAATTACCCTGATTAGCCTGTATTTTGGCTCAAATTTCTTAGCATTCTCAACAGAGTCGTATATCAAACCAAACCCGGTAGATTTGCCACCACCAAAGTGAGTCCTGAACTTGAACACGAAGATGGCATTTGTATCTTTAACCTCATACATCCTAGCCAATTTCTCCTTGAGCTCAGTCTACAATGAAAATTACAGGCAAACATATACAAATAAGCACGGGAAGCAAATTTAATATACAAACGCTATTCACTAATGGTTGATTTTCTCTTCAGCTAAAACATATACTTGCTCAAGGATATTGAAGCAAAATACAGCACATTACACCATAAAATCAAATGGAAACACGAAGCCATACCTTCGAAACGTTAGCCCTTCCTGGATGCAACACATCAATGACCTACAAAATAAAATCGAAAACGAAACATCAGATTTGTTAAACAAAGGATATAACAATTAAAACGAGTTGGTTGACGTACAAATTGCTTCCTTGACAGAAGGCGGTTTGTCATGAATTTCCTGGTTCTGATGGTTACTGCCTTGTCCGCCATTTCCTAAAGAACAAAGTGGACGAAATATTAAATCAATCTGACTATATCACACAACAACAAGCTTAGTGAGACGAATATAAAGAATGTACGGAATAGATTACGGTGTCGTTTGAACTGGTTCGCGCCGTCCGCCGCCTTGTGCCGCTGCTATGTGAGAGCTAAGCAGGTTCTTCTGGCCGCGTTTTGCTAGAGGGGGGAAAGTAAACCCTAGGCTGCTTTGTATTAAGGAGAATATTTGTTGGGCTTATATGGGCCAGAGATGAATTACTCGTGGGCTGAATTTAAATTTATTAGCCCAAACAATAAGTGATCTCTTAAAAAAAATACCAGACCTAAATATTTAAATGCAAGAACGTTTTTTTATTTAAAAATTAAAATAAGAACAATTATGATTCAATAAAAAGTATAAAAAAACACCACAAATTAATTATCATTATCAAACAAAAACAAATGTCAATATAAGTTTATCATTGCAACATTTTTAAAATTATGAGACTATAAGGTTGCGTTTGGATTAATGGATTTGGGCCCATGGATTTTAAATCCACAGCCCAAATCCACTCTCGCTGTTTGGACAAAATAATAAATCAGTGGATTTGTAAATCCAAGTTTTAAAAATAATGGATTCTAAATCTACAGATTTGAGTCCAATACAGTTTTAGTTAAATAGAGAGAAGTTGAAATCCTTCGTAAAACTGTGTCATTTGAAATTCTTTCCTCCTCTCTCAGCGCGGCTCATCTCACATACAGAACAAAATGGATCTCGTTCTCTTGCTTCCGTTCCACAAGTATAACTGAGAAATTCGATTTGAAGTTTTGAATCGGTCGTGCTCTCTCTCATTCACCGGTAGTAAAATCTCTCTATCTCCTCTCATTTTTTGTAAATTATTTTGGATTTAGTTAGGGTTGTTTATTGTTCTTCAATTTGATTATTATTTCTGAGCTTTTGAAAGTGTTCTTTTGGTTATTGACGAATTAGAACTAATTTGTTCATGAATACATCCGTTAGGGTTGCTTGATTACAGATTTATTGGCTTTGATTAAGGATATCTCGTGAATTTAATTTGGGTTAGAAATGAAATAGAAAATTGTATATCGATTATTATTCCTCTCTGTAGCAGACAAAAGAGGCAGGCTGGATGCTTGGGGGAAGAAACTAAACATTTTAGCTATTGTTGTTTACTCTTGCAGGAGCATCACACACAACTAATTATTTGTTAATGACATTCGGACTATTGAATTGAATTTGTGTGTTTTGGCATAATGTTTATTGATTTATTATTCCAGCAACAAGTTAAGTATTTATGGTATCCATATGTCCAGCAACTATGAGCAATATTGTGATATATAAAGCATAATATTAATGTTAATGTAATGTAGCTTGTGTAATTGCTTGCAACCTTTTATTCTAGGAATTTTGTTATAGCCATGAAGAAGTTCATATTTTTACCATCTCCTGTTTAGGTATAAAAATGTTTTGAGGGCTACTTTGAAAATATGAATATTTAAAATCTAGTATATGGTGCTTGGTTTGTCAAAGGATAAATATGAAAATGTTTTATAGTGCTAAAATGATCATTATAGTTTAGAATATAATTGGTATCTCTATTTTTTATGTTGTTTGTTTATCACTCTACCCTTGCAGGGATCTAACTTGGAAGGACAAAAATCCTCTTTTACCCACAAGCTTCTTGTGTTTTGGCGCGTATGAGGTAATTCCCTTTTATCACTCTACCCTTACAAGGCCCTCTCTTCCCCTGCATCTTTGTTTAGACATTTGGCTAATATTTATTAGTTTAGTTACAATAACTTTGATTCTTGTTTCCTCCATATTGATACCTTTAAACAGTTAATCATGACTAGCAACATGAAAAAGGGAACAAATGTCTTTCTTAAGCCTAACAACAATCTTTCTCGTGGTGAAACTTCAAGTGGACGTGTAGAAGGTTGCCTCTTCGATCAAAACTTTAATATCTATATGTCTATCTATATATATATTTATTTAATATATTGTTGTTATTCTTATATATGTTTGTCTACAGCAAATAAGTACAAACAACCATATGTATCTTGGAATAGGGAGATGGATCGTCATTTAGCGAATGTCTTATCCGAACAAATGATTTTGGGAAACAAGTGTGACGGTGATACATGGAAGCCCCAAGCTCTACATGCTGCTGTGACACACTTGAACATAGAATTGAATTTGTCTTTAACAAAAGACAACATAAAAAATAGGTTGAAAATTGGAAAAAACACTACAATGTGGTTTCCGATGTCCAAGCCAATCAAAGTGGTTTCACATGGGACGAAGAGCGAAAAATGATAGTTGTCACATCGGATATGTGGAGTTCGTGGCTTGCATACATTGAGGTTAGACAAAATCCTAATACAATATTTGTATCTTTATTGCTTGACTATGAAGTAGAAGTGCTGTTAGGGAAATTCACAGCGCGTATATGTTTTGGTTTCTAGTAATAATTTTAATTTATTTAATACTTTAGTGTGGGAAACAATCTATATCTCCTCAAACATGTGTAGTGATATTGGAGTAAATGAGGTAAAACAGCTGCACGAAAAAACAAAATCAACTGCTGCAATGTAATCAATTTAATTTGTGGTACATAGCAGTACAATGATTCCAACTTAAATACTACTCCCTCCATCCCGTAATTACTTTCACACTTTCCTTTTTAAGACGTCCCACAATTACTTTCACACCCTTAAAATGGAAAACCCTTTATATACTCCACCCTCACAAAATCCTCAAATTTACACAAATGCCATTACTTTTTCTCCACACATATCCAAAAGTCAACTCAATTCTTTATTTTATACATAAAGGTTTACAAAATTACCCCTCAAAATCCCCACTAAATTCACGTTTCTTATTCCGCGTGCCACTTCACATGTGAAGATAATCATGGGACGGAGGGAGTAATATTTTTTTTTAATGGAATTTGTTACTAGTATTTATATAACTGTTAAAGTGTTGGAGTATAAAATAAGAGGTGTAGATTCATGAACAAATTAAACTTATTCCCTTAATTGGGCTTAACTAAATAAACTCATTGTAAAACATGTTGTACGTACTGTGATGTTAAATCAATTAGTTCATAAATAAATTAAGTCTAAAATGGTCCTATGAGCTAGAAAGGGTAGAGAGGGGAGTCTAGCTACATGCAGATTGATGAATGCTGCTGCTACATGGTTGTTGAGTCCCAATAAAGGGTTTTTGGTCCCTGTTTGCTCTCAAATCATATATGTGTCTCTAATGTAATCAGAAAAAAAATTGTATCAATACTCCCTCCATCCATGAAAAGTAGGGACATGGGGATGGGACACAAGTTTTAAGAAAATGGTAGATAAAGTAGATAAAATAAGGGTATTATAGGGTATTGTGGGGTCTATTGTGAATAAAGTGATTGTTTAGGAATAAAGTTGATGGCAAATTGAGTAATTAAGTGATAGTTGAAGGGTGATAGTTTCCATAAAGTGCATGGGACTACATTTGGTGGACAAAGAATATGTGTCAAATGGGACTACTTTTCGTGGACGGAGGGAGTATTATATTTTATAATTAATTCATTTGTTTGATTTATATGTAGTCACATCCAGAAGCAAAAGGAATGCATAATAAAATGATAGATAATTGGGATGAAATTGTGCTATTGTGTGGAAAAGATAGAGCAACGGGCGATGGAGCTGAAACTCATGATGAAGGCAGCGAAGCAATGGGTGAGGGAGAGGAAATTGAAGTGGATTGTGCTTCTATATCAAGATCCAAAGCACGGGGACGACCATCAAATTCTTCAATAGATACGATGTTTGAAAAGACTAAAAAGTCGAAGAAAGATACTATGGTTGAAGTTGTTAGTGCAATGGCTACAACACTTCAAGAGTTTCTAGCTAGCAAGAAGAAAAATGAAGATAAACCAAGTGGTATTGAGATACATGATGTTGTCTCGATGATTCCCGGGCTTAGTAGCGATCAAATTTTTATGGCGGTACGCAAGTTGATGAGTGGTGATCCAGAGGAGTTCAAATTGTTGAAAGCTTTTCCGGATGAAAAGAAGAAGGAGTATATTTCTTTTATCATCAACTCTTAGTACTAATGGTTGTAAATCTATGAAGGCTTCTTATTTTACCTAATTTTGTGAACTCTCGTTTTATCCTGTTAAAATTCTATAGCTTTATTCTATTGACATTTTATATTTTAGAATTTTATTGAAAAATATTGGTTGTATCGTAGAATTGTATACAAATATGTTTCATGAATTATGAGATGATTGTACGTAGTCTATTTTTTTTTTTTTTTTTTTGGTATAATTATTTAGATCGAATGATTGTGAGTTTTATTAATGTATTATATTTTTATAAAATGAGAAATGAGAAAAAAATGAAATATTTATTAAATTTTGCCAAACAATGAATTTTAAATCTATGTATTTGATAAATCCCTTCATAAATCTGTTTTGAATCCAAACAAAGGACTTGAAGTTCATGGATTTGAAATTTAAGAATTCTTAAATCCATTCATTTTCAAATCCTTTGGATTTCAAATGACTCCATCCAAACACAACCTAAGATTATCACTTCATGTCTTTCCCCCTGCAATCAAAGTGTAACATTTTTTACAAGAAATAAAGCTCTACGTTAATGATTAAAAAACAATTTTTGAGCCTCTTCTTTGACCCAATATGGGGTATTGGCTCCGGTCCAAACTTAAAGAAAATGAGAGTTCATAGCATATTTGACTAGCCTATGAGCTAACACCGTCTTCGTACGGGGCAAGTCATGTATGCCACATACATCTTCATCGTGAACTGCCCAACACATCTTCCCAATTATTGCTTATTCCATTCCAAAATAGCGATAAAAAAGATTAGTGCTAGACAACTCTGTATTTTTCGAGTCTATGTAAATCTTCGTCGCACCAACTCGGGCAGTGGACAGAGCCTGCACCCCCACGATCACTTCTCTCGACTCAGCGTCGAACACTGTGCCTAGGGCCCCAATTCGACAACATCCTGTTGTGCGTACTTGTCCATTTGAGCTCAACACTCCATACCCAACCGTGTAGTGACACTTTTCATTGTAAAAACAAGCGTCAACTACTAGCTTGTTCCCATTATCGTCCGAAAATGGGTGGAAGTGATTCATTACAGGGTCGTTCTGTATTGCCCAACCCCGTGGAAAAAATAAGTGCCTTTTTCACCGATCCATTTATGGTTGTAAGGCCGTGCTTGATAGCACACCTCTCTTTCCTTACAACCCACAATCTCCCACAAAAAATACAAGACACTGAGTTTTCGGGAAATATTGGAGAAAATATAGCTCAAGTCTCCGACAATCAAATTTTGTATAATACATCGATTAATTTCATACAATACGGTGCTGTTTGGTTAGGGATTGTGGTGGATGAGATGGGATAGAGATTGGAAAAATATTGATGAGGGTAATCCATGAACAGTAATTGAATAATAGTTGTGTTTGGATAGAGATTGAGAAATAAATGTGGATTGAGAACTTTATGTCAAATCAAGTAAGAGAGAGAATAAATGTGTGTAAGAAAGTAGGAGAGAGAATAGATGTGTGGAAGAAAAGTAGGAGAGAGAATGAATTATTAAAAGAAAAAAATGTTGATGTGATTGTATAAAAATAAGTTTGTAGGTGTATTATAGGAATGAATGTGTATTTGGATGAGTATTTGGATGGAGAGGGATGGGGGATGACCCATCCAAATCCGGATGGGCCAATCCCAAACTAAACACAGCCTACAAGTTGCAATCGCATACAATTTTAATTATTGACTATCTTAAGTAAATTTATTTCAGCTATAAAAAAAAGGAAAGATTAAGAAAATTGATTAAATAATAGATATAGTACAAGTGATGCCATTGAAAGAAGGAGAGAGATAGAGAGAAAAAGTAAAATATAAAGTGAAGTGTAAGAAAAAGTACTTACAAAAAAAAGTATGAAAAATTTATAGACAGACATACCAAAGTGGTAAAATGGAAAATTTATAGACGGACGGAGTGAGTAATGTCAAAATATGTTTTTAATTTTTCTCGAATAAAAGGGATGGAACTCTATGGGCCAATCAATGGCACAAGCAAAACACTATTTTTGAAGGAACGAGCATGGCAATGGCGTCTATTCAATGTCACTCTCACTTCCCCATTTTGCTGAATTCATCTTCTTCTTCTTCTCCACAGATTAAACCCCCAATTCCCCCCATTTTCTGCTCACGCTTCTCTTCAGTTTCCAAGCGTTTCCACAACACCAAAAATTCAACAACACTCCGGCAAAGCGGCCCTGGTAATGGCGGCGACCCAGTTCCAGATTCGTCTTTCTTCGACGAAAACGGCGCCGTCGAAGACATGGATGGATATCTCAATTACCTCTCCCTTGAGTATGATTCCGTTTGGGACACCAAACCTTCATGGTAATATTTATTCATAGCTTATACCGTAATTAGTTTTTTTGGTACTTTGAAATTTATTGGAATTTGCTCATGAAATGAAAGCTTCGAGTTGTCTTCAAGGCATGGTGATGAACACAGGGTAGATAGAAATCATGGAAAGATTTAGTTACCTTGTGAATTAAGTTGCTTGAATTTAGGTTTTTTTTTTTTTTTTTTTGCTTATTACCTCACATTTAGGTCATTTAATCGACTCATCTCTGCAGTAGCTTTACTGATGTCAACTGATCTGAGAGAAAACCATTTTGTTTGTGTAAAATGTTTCTCTGTTCTTCTACTATGCTCAAAGCTGTTATGGTAAAGATGTTTGAGATAAACTGAAGTGAGTTGGATCATCTGAGTAACATATATTTGCTTGAATTAGATATGGAAAATCAAACGAATTTATGCAAAATGTGCCTGAAGATTTACATTTAGGGCTCGTTTGCTTAGTGGGTTTAGAGGGTGGATTTCCCTTGAGTATGATTCCGTTTACATACCTAACCCACCCTCTATACCCACTAAGAAAACGAGCCCTTAGTATACCTAGGATCGAGAGATTATTGATACATGAGTTCAGATTTATGAAACACTTCGTGGTAGCTACTGATTTTAAAGAATTTATGCAAATTTTGGGATTTTATATACCCAGGATCAAGATATGATTCTCCTTTATGAGTTGGGATTTATGCAACACTTGTTGATAGCTTTTGATTGAGGAACACCGAGCCCATTAGATTGTGTAACACAAGACCTCTCATTCGTCTCTTTCAGGTGCCAACCTTGGACAATTTTACTAACCGGAACAGGAATAATTACAGCTAGTTGGTTAATCTTGAACTCGGTTGCAATAACCTCAGTAGCAGCAACTTTAATTTGTTTGTGGTGGTACATCTTCCTCTACTCTTATCCCAAGGTACATTCATGGTCTCCTCATCGTACATTTTTCCATATTCCATCTCATCAAGCAAACATACTAACTATGCATTGAAATCGTACGAGAAAATGGAGAGAATCTATTGAGATCACAGTTAGATACAGCATTCTTTCTTCTCCCCATTACTCTTAACTTTCCTTTCTACAGCATTCTAGCTCGTGTTTAATCTGTTGAAAGCACAGTTAGAATTGAAGTATTATTTACTTAAAGAAGCTCGCTCACCTGCATTCTATTGCAGTTATATTCAGATATGATTGCTGAGCGACGAAAAAAGGTAACGACTGGTCAGGAAGACACCTATGGAATGAAATCAGGGCAATGAATTTGGCGGAAAATGTTTCGCCTAGGAGAAAATGAACTTCACTATTAGAAAAAGGCTAGTAAAACTTTTCATGTGATTTTGTACTTGTTTGAATTGTTCTTCAACCTTATTATTTGATTTGAAAGAGGCCCCAAAGCTAGTAAAACTTTTCAGGTCATTGTGTATGTATTTGTATTGTTCTCTTCTCTCTACATTACTCTTTGATTTAGAAGCAAAGCCTTTCGTGCACCGTGACAGTTTCACTGAGCTGATCTGATATCCTATGGCCGACTCTGCTCGTCTGCAGGTCCGGCTGTGCTTAGTTGTTTGCACTACCAAAATTAATTGTTTTCACTGAAAAATATTTGTTGTGTACGGTTGTACCGGTGATTCAAATCCTTTCCCTACCCATACCTCGGTTATACAGGTGAAAAATAAAATTTTGCATATATTATGTTTGTATTGATTATTTCTCTCATGTTTTACTCTCACACAATTTAAAAGTATCTTAAACACTTCATCGTAATATTATAGTTTTTCATTTTGACTTTACAAGTTTTTTTTTTTGGAATCCAAGGGAGATTAGATTCTATTATTGCAAACGCACGAAGGCGAGGATAGTCCAACCACAAAGTTTGGTGGATCTGTCCAAATAGAAATACTATTGAAACGGCGAGATTTCCTTGCTAAAGTATGTGCCACAATATTTGCATCACGCCTAGCAGACGAAACCAAAACATTTTCGAAATGAGCCAAAAGTGCTCGACAATTGGTATCATACTCCCCAAAACACGAGTCAATGGTGTCATTTGAGTTTATAGCGTCAACTACTATTTTAGCATCTCTTTCAACAATGTAGTTATCTACGCCTTGGGATTTTAGCCATGAGAGGGCCTCATGGAAGCCCAACACTTCGCTCACCTCCACCTCGAAACATCCCAACAGCACACGTGATCTGCATTGTGTGATCCGGCCCTCCGAGTTCCGAACAACTAGCCCCAGCCCCGTTTGACCTGTATCACTGAAGACGGCGACATCCACATTGATTTTGCACATGCCATGACCTGGAGCGTGCCAGGCAGTACACTCATTTGCTCTCGACGCTGCACCAGAATGGGGGCGTGCGACTACAGCTTTCCATTAAGTCCATACACTCGCAAAGGCATGGAGTGCGCCCGTTGGTGTGTTGCAATTTGAGTTCCTTTCCTTCCATATCTACCAAAGTATCATACCAAATTTGGAAGCTACATCCGGGTTACAGCCCCTAATCATCTCAAAAATAAATTCCGCAAAATTATTCGCCCTCCCAGCACATTCATCTACTCTTGTTAGTAGATCTACTCGGGTCCAACGTGAGCGAGCATAGCTGCAATCAGTGAATAAATGCCAGCAGTCCTCTGAACCATTATCGCACTGTAAGCAATCAGTATCCGACACCGCTCTTTTAACAAAGAGATTCACTTTGGTAGGAAGACAATCGTGCCCTACTCTCTACACAAAACCTCTAACTTTAGGAGGCACCTTCAATCGCCATACAGAAGACTAGTCACCTTCAACAATCAGTTCATCGTTAGCCTCGGCTCGCGTCAACAGTTCATAAGCCGATCTAACAATATATTTACCCCTCCTCGCTGACTGGCAAATGAGTTTATCACTGACTCATATTGGTGGTAGAGCATTATTGACCACAATATCCACATCCATGGGCAACAAATGAGTGAGTAAGGGAACATCCCATTCCCTTGTCTCCACATCAAATAGAGCCGCTACACGAAGGTCCTCAAGCCCTTCAATACCACCTGACTGAACTTTATACCCAGGTTGTCCCTGTACCCATGGCATACCCCAGACTCTCACCATATTACCAGATCCCACATTCCACCAAGCGCCCACTCTCACAAGTTCCTGGCTGGCAAGGATGCTCGACCAGGTGGAGTTGGGGACCAACCAAGCTGTGCCTCAAGAAAATCAGACCAGGGGAAGTACATGGCCTTAAGGATGCGGCAAACAAGAGCTTCCGAGTCTGTGAGCAGCCTCCACCCCATCTTTCCGAGCATTGCGATATTAAATTGATTTAATTCACGGAAGCCTCGTCCCCCCTCCTCTTTCGCAACACAGAGTTTCTCCCACTCCATCCAACTAATACCCTTTGAGGCATCGGTTGAGTTACTCCACCAGAACTTATTGATCATCACCTGTATCTCATTCAGAAGGGTCGAAGGTAGTAGAAACGTCATCATACAAAATGACGGAATCGATTGTGCAGCAGCTTTGATCAAGATTTCCTTGCCTGCTTTTGATAATTTCTTATTCCTCCACCCTTGCAACTTTGCCCACAATCTATCTTTCACGTACCTGAATATATCCTTCTTCTTGCGGCCGATCAGCGATGGTAAACCCAGGTAGCGCCCTGTGTTGATTGGATTATTCACCCCCAATATCAGTTTAACTTCGTTCCTCTCATCCGTAACGTTTTTGCTGAAAAACACTCCTGACTTAGCATAGTTGATTGCCTGTCCTGAACAAGCCTCATAGTCGTCAAGGATACTCCTCAGATTTTCACATTCCCTTGCATTGGCTTTGCAAAACATCAGACTATCATCTGCAAAAGTCCTCGCTAATGTTAACGAGAGATTACAGACCCTCGCTATACCACGAGTTTTTTGTAGTTTTTTTTTTTGTTGAAATTACAAAAATAAATATCATCGTAGTTTAGCAGTATGTATCCCCGCAAGTTACCTGAAGGTAAGTTGATAAGTTCACATAAATGACCAATACCAAAAAAAAGTACTGTACTATGCAAATTAAAAAAAAATATTAATAGTAATAATATCTCAAAAAAGCAACATATTATTGTTTTGATCGATATGTAGAACAAACAACAATGTAAAATATTCCTCTAAAAAAAATCTCAAAAAAGCCAATTAAAAATAAACAATCGAGGTAATAGTTACATACTTGTTTTTGAAGCGCCTCTGCTTTAATTTGGAGACTATAATCGCTACTCCGATTGTTTTATGGCGAAGTTTAGAATTGGGTATCACTTTTCACTGCTCAATTAGTCAATTGCTGATTTCCTAATATACCATTTACAAGTGTTTTTTTATCATTTTATTTCTCACAACACACAATTCCTTGATTACACGAAGCTAAAATTCTAATATCACCAAACGATCAACTTTTGTTAATGCAGTCTTCTCCTATTTTATCGAGATCGACAAACTAGGATATATGTTTATATTATTGATAACTTGAACGAAAAAATCAAACAACATATTCGTTTTTTCCTGGTAGAAAAGGAAGAAAATTGAATAATAGAATATCTTCTTCTATTCCATACACACTGCATCTATCCAACATGGTTCAAATCAATCAAAACCTCGAATACCATTTCTAATGGAAGTTCTTGAGCCACCCTCCAATTGGCCAGACTAAGAAAAGTTGTACGAGAAGTTGCTTTTATGGACCAAAGAAAATTTGTACTCTCTCCGTCCATAAAAAATAGGATGAGACTCTTGTGCACTCAAGTACATTGTGTACTTGAGTGGACTTTGATCAGTCATTTGTTGATCGGTCAACAATCAAACTTTGAATTTATTTTTTTTGGATTTTTTTTTTCGTTTTTTTAACAGAAAATTTACACTTTTCAATAATATTTTCAGTTATATTAACATACATTTTTCACTTATAATATCATACACTTTTCAGTTATAATAACATACAATTTTCATTAATATATAACTTACACTTTTCATTAATAGAACATACACTTTTCAGTTATAATAACATACATTTTTCAATTATAATAACTTACATTTTTCAATTATA
This sequence comes from Galeopsis tetrahit, assembly GCA_963675135.1. Taxonomy (NCBI): domain Eukaryota; kingdom Viridiplantae; phylum Streptophyta; class Magnoliopsida; order Lamiales; family Lamiaceae; genus Galeopsis; species Galeopsis tetrahit. The sequence continues at coordinate 61,906,770 of OY776130.1, read as the reverse complement.
ATAACTTACATTTTTCATTAATATAGCATACACTTTTCACTTATAATATCATACACTTTTCAAGTTATAATAACATACATTTTTCATTAATATAACTTACACTTTTCATTAATAAAACATACACTTTTCAGTTATAATAACATACACTTTTCATTAAAAACATTGTTGCATTTTTCAATATAGTAACATACACTTTTCATTAAAAAACGGTGATGCACTTATCAATATACTAACATACACTTTTTCAGGAAAAAAAAAACAAAAAAAAATCGATTTTTTTCAAAGTTTGACCGTTGATCGGTCAATTGTCAACAGTTGATCAGTCAAGGTCCACTCAAGTACATGGTGTACTTGAGTACATATGACACTTTGACTAAAAAAATATGCTCATACATTTGGATACATATTTTAAGAATAAGTAGATAAAATAAATGTGTTGTAGAATTGTTGTAAGATAAAAAATATAGTCTCATCCTTCCTTATATCTTATTTCCCATGCATATTCGAATTAATCTGTCAAAATATGGATAAAAGTGATAGCTAGCTAGAATTTAATTAGGAATTGATCAATAATACACTCTAATTAATTTACAATTAATTACATAATTCTCCTATATATACAAAATAATATATATATATATGCATATATCTTAATCGACTACACTTAAGATATCAAATTTCATAAGTATGTCCGCAATTAGTAAATCAGCAGTGTATTAGACATGGCCCAACGATTTTAAAAGGTCCATTGCAGAAAAAATATTATGCCTTATTATGAAAATTAATACTATATATTTAATTTATTTTATAAAAAATTAATAATATTTTTTTTTCAAAAAAGGCAGGTAATTATATATACTACTCCTAAAAAATCTCATTTATCCTTAATTTCGTAAAAATCAAATCATAATAGATTTTGTTTCAACGCGCGTTAACAAAAATATCAGTATTAAGATTTAAGAACGTCAAGACTCGAGTTATATATATGGAAATATATATCTTCAATATCTATCTATCTATGAAGAACGCAAAAATATCAGTATTAAGATTTAAGAACGTCAAGACTCGAGTTATATATATGGAAATATATATCTTCAATATCTATCTATCTATCTTTCTTCATCTATATAAACACACTTTACCCACCAAATTATTTACTACTTTTATTTGCTTATTCAACAAATTACCTCTTACGTTTTTTTGTCATCAATACATAATATACATTCGTATACAAAGCTTTTATTATAAGGAAAAAAAAATCGAAGATGAATCAACAACTTCCATGGGAGATGATTTTCGAGGTGTTGTTTAGAACTCCGCTCGATACGTTGGATAGATGTAAGATGGTGTCCAAGGAATGGAAGGATATGATTTACGACTCCACTTTCTTCCCTTTCTACTTAAAAAATATGGGTATATTTTTTGGATTTTTTGTTCAAGATATATATAAATCTAAATTCGTTGGTGTCAATCAAACCGAAGAAGATTGCATCATTAATAAAAGCTGGCCATTGGGCAATATTAAAATTTTGGCTTCATGTAACTATGGAATCGTGTGTTGTGAGAAACGAAACGGTCAAAATTTTCGGTGGTATGTGGGCAAACCAGCAACCGAGCAATGGAAAGTGATGCCCAACCCTAAACTGCGCTATAATACAGTTGGAGTTGCACTTGTCGTTTCAAAATCAAAGCTCTTGCGCTTTAAAATTGTGCGATTATCCCAGATGAAAATCAATGAGTACGTAATTCTTAACTCTAACTGGTTGTTATTTTTAGTTCATTGATTTATATTTTTTTAGTATTTTTATCACAAAATTGTAAGAACGTAAATTTACTTCAACAGATACACGCTTATTTTGTGATTTCCCAAATCCTATTTCTGAATTTTTTAATGTCCTTAATTATATAGCATATACTATATACTATATTTGCATAACTAATTATTTAAAATGATTATATACGTATTACTATTAGGACCAAAATTGAGCGATTCTAATAATTTGGAACTAAATCATTCCAAAAAAAAAAGTTGTGACTAAATCAGAAAAGTTAAAAAGTATGGGTTTAAATTTAAATTGACTTCAAACTCTTTGTTTTATACATATAGTGATTTAAAGATGGAGTATGCATGTGAAATATTTGATTCAAAATTTTGGAATTGGAGAAGAGCACAAGGTATATATCTCGACTACGATAAGTCCATCAACGTTCATCAACCCGGAATTACCATAGGTGGATCTGTGTATTGGAGCACATATTCAAACAATGTATTGACATTCGATATAAGTCAACAACTCTTTAACAAATTCTCTTCACCACAAATTCATGTTGATGCCCAAAATACGAGGCTCGTAGAGTACCAAGGTGGGCTCGGATTCAGTTGCTCGATGACAGATGGAAACGTACAAGTATGGCGTCTAACCAATTTCAAAGATAATTATGAGTGGAGGAGGAAGATGAATGTGAATATTAGAGTTGTTGAGAAGGCCTTCACGTATCCACAGCTTGTTGGATTTTGTGATAGTGATACATCGTTTATGGTGGCATATAACGAAGCTTTATTTTTCAACGTTAAGAATGACAAATTAACTAGTAAGAAGATAGATTTTGAGTTGAGGCATGCAAATCAATTTTTTCAATTTTGTTCTGACGTAGAACATGTTAATCTTAGATATGTTGATCAAGTTGAATAATAAAAATTATATTATGTTGTTTATGGTGATCGTCTACTTTATTCAATTGTTTAATTTATTTTAGTCAATTTTTCCACAGTTATTATATAAATTGAATCCAAGTTTTAAAATTGAATTGTGAGAATTATGATGCATTTTTTACTTTCTTCTTGCTAACATCTAAAAAAAAAAAAACACACACACACACACAAATCAAAGGTAAAAAATTACTGATAAATGATGAAATAAATAGTTATGGATGTAAAAATTCTTATGATATAGCGTACTACAATTTATAAATATATGAAAAATAATACTATAAATATACATAAATAAATATTTCAACTATTCTTTATAAAATTAATAAAATCAGTTTTTCAATTTTTTGCTCTCCCTTAATTTTGTTAAATTAGTTGACTTGTGTCTGTTGTGTGTATAGCGAATTCAAAAGTAATGACATTTTATGTAAAATTGTAAATAATGTAAGGGTCAAAGGTATAAAAGATTTTCTATTTGAAGGGTTTGAAATAGAAAATCAACACAATTCCATATATTGTTTCCATGAGCATAGAAAAAAAAAGAAGTTATAATTCATACAACACATGATATTTAGTTATCCTTTGGAGCATCCATCAATAGAAGCCTCTCCTCCTCAGAACTATTCCTCCCTCTCTCCTCTGCTAACAGTGATTGCAAATCACTCCCATTTGCCAGGCTGTTGAACTCCACAGCTTTGGATGGCATCGTTGGATAGCGCCGTTGGGCGAAAGTCATCAATCTTTTAATAGATTGCAAATACTTACGAGTTGTTTCATCGTTCATAATGTGAGCCACACTGTTGGTATAAATCTTTTCACGAGCAGAACGCTCGTGAATACCAACCATAGTAACACCGATAGGCCAAGGAGCATTCCCGATGGCCATTCTAATGTAATGGTCCATTGCAGCTAGGTAGTCCCGTTTCATACAACATTCCACCATCACCATTAGTGCTTGACGAATATCATCAGGAAGAACCTAGATAGGAGAGGACAATGTAAATCATTCATGCTCAAACTGAACCAGTTTTCTGTTGATAGATAAATCATTCAAATAGAGTAGGCAGAATGCATCAAAAGGTCCCTGCACTATCAATATTTGTTTCAATAGGTCCAAAACTATTTTTTGTTTTAAAAAGTCTATAAGAATCAAGTTCAATTTCACGAGCTCCCTCAAGATAAAAATTGACAGAAATTTTCAGTTCACCTTAGAGCCAACACATAAGAGTTGGTGTCACTTGTAGATGATATAACAACAATACTGGCATTTGATGAATTTAGATTCTATAACAGTACATATGGATGAGACAGGGCAAAATAAAAATTACTACAAAACTAGATGAACATATTATTCCACCATGTGTATTATTGATCTTTACCTCTCTCGCGTTCTTTCTCCATACATTTTAATGTTTAGCAATTTCTAAAATAAATCACTATATTTGAATGTGTCATTTACATGAAATGAAAATCATATTCAGGTCATCTTAACTTACATAATTATCCTTTTTTTACTTGCTGAACTACTGAGGATGACTCAAGGACCACCTAAAATCTGTAAACAAGACAAAGGATGTTTTGTATTCATGTAGCTGCTACTGCTAGTACACACTATTCAAAATAGCAATACAAGTCAGGTACAAGATTCTCCTAATCAAACTATAATTGCACACCAATCTTCAGTCCCCATTATCTAGTAAATCTTAGCTGAATAAACCACAGGCTCACTGAGGTTACAAACAAATTCAACTATCCTAGAAGCATAAGAGACTAACTTCACATTCTTTCATTATACAGCATGCGGACAAGGCTGAAAAACATAGACAATTCAGGTTAACTACCTCATTCTCATCAAATCCAAATGCAAGGCTACAAATTTAGAATATCCCTCATATTCCTTCATATAAAAATCTATTTCAGGATCAATTTCAACTACTGTTGCATGAACTTAAGCTACCACTACCTACTTTAGGTTGCATCAATCAGTTTCCAAAAAACTAAAAGGGAACCAACGTGTAAAATAACACATGAGAAAAGAAAATCCAAGCATAACAGTAAAAAAAAGTTCACAATGAAATAATTTCAAACCCAATACAATAAGGGAGCTCAGAAAACGATCATATTACTTGCACATGAACATAAGAATATGAAAACTTCATATGCTCACCTTCTTTCTGCAGAACTTGAACAACGGGTGCAAATACCGAGCACACTGCTTAAACGTGGCCACCATAGACTTCCCTTTAGCTGTCCTCTTCTCCGTTTCACCCATCTCATTCAGCTCTTGATTCCATTCGTTGAGCAACTTCTTGAAAAACACCAAAATCTTATCTTCATCACACAAATCCTCAAAATTCATCTTCATTCTTTTCAAGTCCTTATCGTGATCCACCCCGGACGATGCCCCATCCCCACTCATATCCTTATCCCCATCTCCGCCGTCCTCATCCTCTCCTCTATCCTCCTTCGACTTCCTCTTCCTATCACTCATCATCCCCGACTTCTGCCGCTTCTTCAACTCCACAATATCCCTCAGGAAGTCATTCGTTTGCCCTTCCGTCATATCGGTGTCGTCGACCTCAAACAATCCAGCTTTCAACACGTACTTAAAACGGTCAAGTCTCGCCTCATCGTCTTCTCCAAAAAGAGTCACCGGCTGTTTCAAGAAGCGTAGGCGGCGAATCACCTCTTGCTTGGGCAGATTGAGATCGACAATGTTTTTCTCTTCGATTAGGGATTTGGAGGTGGAGGAGGATTCGGACTTAGATTTCGCAATTTCAGCATTGGAATTAGGGTTTGACGATGATTTGGGATCCTTATTCTGCTGCTGTTGCTGTGATTTCTTTTGGCGCAGGGCTTTGGCCTCGGCTTCGCGTTTTTCCTCCTCTCGCAGTCGCTGGATGCGTTTCTGCTCGATTTCCGAGCGCTTGAATACCTTCTTGCCGCGGACGTCCTCCGCCAAGCTCTGCCGTTTCTTCAGCAATTCCTGCTTCAGAATATCCATGATTTTGATTCGATATTTGCTGGAGTTCCTTTCTGATTTTCACAGTTCTTAAGGTGTGGATAATGGATTGAGAATGGGCTAGGGTTATATTCTTCGATTTCGAAATTGGGTTAAATTTTTGTTTGACCGTTATAGAAATTTGTAAGGTTTTCTTTTCTCTTTTTTATTTTTATTTTACGGGGTGTATTCAATTTAGATTTTGTTGGATTTTTTTGGACTTTAAAAAGTCAGTATAGACTCTTAGTTCAAAAAAAATATATATTATTTATCATTATTATTCTCATCTTCATTTTCATTCCGGTTATACCTCGGCCTCATTTTCACATAGTTAGCAATACTAGTTCTCCATGCATTAGCTTAGCTTAAGTTCTTTGTTTTGATGTAGTTGTCTTTGAGAAAACAATTCCAAATTTTCCTCTTTCATGTCAGATGTGGTGAATCTTGATCTTCTTTATGAAAATTCATCAGAGCGACTTTCTTTCGAAAAAGAAAGTTATGTGTTTTTAAAGAAAGAACATAATTTTAAAATACAGAGATGTAATTTTTTTCACGATAATAATGGTGATGAAGAATCTGTGTGATGCTTATCAAAGAACATAGTTAACACAGTTTTTTTTTTCTTCTCTTTCAGAGTCTTCAAGAGAATCCGTTGAAATCTCTACTTTTTATAAGAGATTTTGATTAGTGAAATTTATTTATATTTTTTAAAGAGAATCCAACGAAATTCATAGAGTATTAAAATCCATAGATTGTTGAATACATAAAGATTTCTAAAGACTTTTTAAAATCCGTATTGAATACCTCAAAATTTTGAAAGACTTTTAAAAATTCGGATTGAATACACCCAGATTTTAAAAATCCAAAAAAATCCAACAGAATCTCAATTGAATACACCCTCCTTAATCTATGTGGGGTTTATTCTTCTATTGTATTTTTTTTTTAAAAAAAGTTAAGTTAAATAGTACTTCTTCATCTTCTCGTATCATATTAATTTTCAGGCAAAAATTTGTGTGAGACGTCTCAAGGATCTTTTTCTCGAGACGAATTTTTTTAACCAATATTTCAAAATTTTGGGTAGAATAACCCATATTTTTTTCCAGATTTTTTATTTGTAAAAAAAGTGATAATGTTTAAGTAAAAAGTGATAATATTTTTAACAAAAGTGACTATCACTTTTTATTTAAACATTATCACTTTTTGCTCAAACATTTGCTCAAACATTATCATTTTTTATATATAAAAGCCGTTTCACGGATCTCATTCCGTGAGACGGTCTAAAACTTAAAATGTGAAAATTATTGTAGAACGAAATGAATATTTAAATTTGCACTCGCTCGACCTGTGAGATGTGGCTTGGTCAATCGAGTGAGGCCTTGAAGACCGATAAGTCACACCCACTCGACCCTTCGAGTGGGATCTTTTTTAACATACCTTTTGTTCTTCTTGAAATCACGTTTTGGCAGTTGCGTTGCGTGTGGTTCGATTGGTCGAGGAGGTCTTGATAATGAATTTTTCAAAATTAAATATTAAAAACATAAAAATAACTCTTTACCCTCCAAATGAAGTCAGGTAATATAGATCCAACATCAACGATATAATTATTTTATAATAAAATTTAAAAAAATCAAATGGTTGAAAAAATATAAACAATTATTAAACAAACACTTAAAACAAATTATAAGTTCTTGAGAATTTGCATTTTACAAACTCTTAAATACTCCGTAACTTATAAGAGGTTAGAGTTTATAAAATATTTAAAATAAATTTAATAATCTTATTACTTTTTTTTTTGTTTACCAATTAAAGCTATTCCATTTTATCCCACTTTGTCATAGTCTTATTACTTAACACGAGACAGTATTTAAACAATTAAGCTAAAAAGAAAGGGACTGAATATTTACCCCCTCCAATCCGACTTAAAACACATTTCCACTCAAATTAATAATATAATAATCATGTAAAAAATAAAAAATATATTTTTATTAAAAGTATCATACTACATGCACCATCCTTACTGAAAGCACCACACTCCCCCACTTTCTACGGAAGTGATAAAAAAAAAAAATCCCAACTACCACCACACTATTTTAGGCCGCCGCCATAACTTCCGACATCTAACATCATCCAAAACAAAAACAAAAAAACTAAGAAACTAAAAAAAAAAATCACACACCAGGTTCGACCGTATACACTTTCGTCGATAGCCCATTGGTGTATAAAAAAATGTAATTTAAAAAAAAAAAAGACCATTTGTGGTCCACTATTGTCGACAAATTGTTGTCGAAGAGAATGTATATGGTTGTCACAAATGGTCGAAAATAAAAAATAAAAACCGAAATGCAGAGAAAAAAAGGAAAAAACTATAAACCTAAAATACAAACACGGGTAGGGCGGCGCTGGGGTTGGTGGCGGCACGAGGGGTGGGCACAATGGGGCTTGGGTTCGGGTGTGTGAGAGAAAAAAAAGATGGAGGGGCGACATGGGCCTGTGTTCGACGGGGGCTTGAGTTCGGCAGCGGTGGGATGGGGGAGGTGTCGGCCGCGAGTTGGGGCAACAGGACTTGGGTTCAACGGCGGCATAAAAAAAAAGATGGAGGTTGGGTGGGGGCAGGGCTAGGTTCGGCGGCCGCGGGGTGGGGCAACGACGGGAAGAAAAAATGGGGGAAAGAGAATAAATTAGAGTTTTGGGATGAGGTGTACTTAGTAAATACTTTTTTGAGACAAAATGATATTTAGGACAGTTCGAGGGGTACATCTATGACAATTTTTGGAGTGCATCAATTGGGGGTGTTCTCGGCGCAAATGGAGGTGTAAATACAGCCACAAAAAGAAAACAATCAACCAAAACCAAAGTCTAATGGGCCAGTAGTACATTTGGGCCTCAATTCATTTTAAATTAAACAATTGAATTACTCAGCATTAGAATATGTACATAGATCGATCAGGTCATAACGATACAAAAACCATAACCTAAAAAAAAAGCTCAAAATTACACAAGTAAGTTGTTATACCCGATAAAAAAGTTAATCATTAAAAAGTCATGGTCCACGTTATCAATTTAGAGACAATCAATCAATATACGAACAGAAAATTAGTCAGCAATAACAAATTAACAAAATCAGCAAGTCAATATAATTACACCTATACACGAAAAGAAACTTTGGACATGCATATCTTAGAACAAGCCCTAATTTTTGGAACAATTAATGTTTAATTTTCTATTCATAAATTATTAGATCACATATCACGTAATTTGACAAATATTGTGGAAATATTTAGAGAAGTGATTTGATTAGATCTTGTAAACGACTTCATATAATTAAGTTTGTGAAAACCTAACAAATGATTTTTGAAATAACTCATTATAATAGGAGTCGGTGCAAATGTACTGTAATGTAGTAACAAACACGTTTAGTTTCAAATCAGTTTTCATACTAAGGGTATTGAAATTGAAAATTAAAAAAACGTGTAAAATAAGGGTATTGAAATTCTTTCAACTTCATTAAAACGATAAGATAAGAGTATATTATTAAGTAAGAAAAGATAACAAAAGATTAAATAAATGAAAATTTTAAAGGTAATTTTTTTCTTTTTAGGATATTAAAATTAATGTGAGACTAGAATGAAAAGGTATAAACTAATTATGTATGTGTTACTCTCTCGTTCCAAAGTAATTTTTACATTTTTCTCTGTAGTACGTCTCATAATAATTTTTAAAGACTTAAAATAGTTTTTTTTTATAAACTTCACTTTTACAATATAAGTAATTTTACACAAATGTCATTAATTTTTCTCCACACATACACACAAGTCAACTCATTTCTCTACTTTATACATAAAAGTTTACAAACTATATTTTAAAACTCTACTTATTATTGCATTTTCTTAATTTGGACATGTGAAAGGAATTTCAGAACGGAGAGAGTATATCTTTCATCTAGAATTATATACTATTTTCTTCGTTTTTTTTACGGTACGTCCCACAATAACTTTTAAATCCTTAAAATGAGAAAGTTTTTATAAATTTTAATCACACAATCCTCATATTTTTTATGTTACTTCACATGTGAAAGGAATGATTAGATCAGAAAATAAGAAGGAAACATTCACCTTCCTATGGGATGAAGGAAGTATAAAATTTGTTGTGTTAAAGGAAAAAATGCCACCTTCATTTCTTGAGATTCCTATGAAACTTATTATGGGAGGATGGAAGTATAAAATTTGTTGTGTTAAAGAAAAAAAATGCCACCTTCATTTCTTGAGAAAGGGATAAAATAAATAAATTAATAAGAGTAAAAATAAAACTCCAACCGTGGCACGTGCATAGCAGTAGACAAAGACTGTAAATTTTAGTCTCTTGAATCTTGATAATCCTACTAAACAAATCCTAAAAAACGTGTGTGTAATCAAGTACAACACACCACACCATAATGCCATACACTCACCCAAGCTGCATACATACCTAAATTATACAGAGAAACCCCATAGAATAAACAATCACTCTATATATACACCTCACACGTAACTTGCGCTAAGTTGCCATTACTGTGCTTCAGAAATAAAGCGTGATCTTCGTTTTCATTTCACCCATTTTTCTCTCTCTGCAATTTCATTCTACAAATTAACTGCTCCTGTTGATTTGATTTGATTTTATACGGAAAATGGAGTTGAGCAAGGTGACATTGGAGATTTTCTCCAAACTGGAGCATAAGTGGTTGTACCACAATGAGGGCAAAAAAACACGCGTTTTAAGCATTGACGGTGGCGGAACTACCGGCATTGTCGCCGGAGCTGCTTTGGTTCATGTCGAGGACCAGATCCAAGCGAAAACCGCCGATTCCAATGCTCGGATTGCCGATTTCTTCGATATTGTTGTCGGTACTGGAATTGGCGCCCTCCTCGCGGCAATGCTTGTCGCAGACGACGGCTCTGGCCGCCCGCTGTACACTGCTAGAGAAGCCGTTAAGTTCCTTTCGGAAAATCAAAAGGATCTGTTCAAATCCACCGGCACCGGCGTCTTCCGCCGGAGAATAGCGTTTTCCGGAAAGAGCATGGACGCTGCGTTGACGAAGACGTTCACGAGAAACGATGGGAAGGTTTTGACGCTGAAGGATACGTGTAAGCCTCTTCTCGTCCCCTGTTTCGATTTGAAAAGCTCTGCGCCGTTTGTTTTCTCCCGAGCCGACGCCTCCGAGTCGCCGAGCTTCGATTTCCATCTCTGGAAAGTCATCCGCGCCACGTCAGCGACGCCGTCGATGTTCAAGCCGTTTAAGCTGACGTCCGTCGACGGAAAAACGTCCTGTTTAGCGGTTGACGGAGGACTCGTGATGAACAACCCCACCGCCGCCGCCGTCACTCACGTACTCCACAACAAGCGCGATTTCCCATCAGTAACCGGCGTAGATGATCTGTTGGTACTGTCAGTCGGTAACGGAAACGCAAGCACTCCGTCTACGATGAAGCTCAGCCGTAACGGCGGTTGCTCGACGGCGTCGGTCGTCGGCATTGTCCTCGACGGCGTCTCCGAAACGATCGACCAGTTGCTCGGGAATGCCTTTTCCTGGAACCCTAACGATTACGTCAGAATTCAGGTAAATTAAAATTTACAAATCACCGCAATTAGAAAAATTTTATTACTATTAATTATTAATTGATTAACGGCGTTGTTTTTCAGGCCAACACTGCGGCGGAGAGTGCGGCAGATGTACTGACGGAGAGAGGAGTTGAGTCGTTGCCGTTTGGCGGGAAGCGGTTGCAGACGGAGACTAACGGAGAACGAATCGGAGGTTTAGTGCAACGGCTTGTGAAGAGTAGCCTACCGCCGAGCCCCTGCAAGGAAAAAGCCGTCAGTCCTCTAGTTAACGGCCGTTAGTGTAACGTTTTTGTTTTAATTTTTGCCCTTTAAGAAATAATACTGTTACCTCTTTTAATTAGCCGTGCTACTTTATAGTTAATTAACTACTACTGTGTCCCTATTTCAACTTTAACTAGTAGCTTCCTTCAAAAAAAAAAAAAAAAACTTTAACTAGTAGCTAATATATATATTAAAAGGCTAGTTTTAGTGACTGTTTAGCATCTAATTAGATCTTAATCTTGTATTATAACGTGTTTATGAGCTGGTAATGAATATCAGTACGAATTTTGTAATAAATTATTACTCATAATTATAGTATAAATAAACGCAAATCGTACCAGAATTAAAATGAAATACTATAAGTATCGATTTAATTAAATTAAATACTAGGCATGTTTCAGATCTCATTTAATGGTGAAAGTTACGCATTAAATTACTTCTGTACTACATTATTTAATAGGTAAGGACGTAAGGTACTATACTATGTACGTGTTGCAGAATTGTAGTTCCAAATAATGATATATTTTTTTTAAAAAAAAAGTGTAATTTTGAAGGAAAAAGTTGAAACGTTGTAAGTTCACAATTCAGAACTATAGAATTATAGGTCAAGACGTTATTAAAATCCTGTCTGAAAAATATTTCAATGAAAAAATTTCAAACAAAGAAAAAAGCTACATCCTTGTGAATCCACTTACCAATTACAGTGATAATAAGTTTAAAAACTTGATTAAAATCAAAATGATCGAAACAGGGAAGAGGATTTATAGAGTTCAAAAGCATCGCCCAGTATACTTGATGACTAAGTGTATCTTATTGTCAAATCCTATCGAAGAGTCAAATAGTGATATTGGTTATGTTGTGTGGTTACTTGCTTCTAATTTACTACTTAAATTGTTCACAATTAGAAAATGAATTTTACTGCTAGCTTAAACACTAAAGTGGAGATTTGATCATTGTTTAAGATGAACCATAACAATAAACTGATCTTTTGCGGTGAATATTCAAATAAATGTAACATTTATTTTACAATATATTTGAACCAGCACATTAAATTAGTATCTAGCTACTTTTTTTTTTTATTATTTATTTCCATTAAAATCTTTTAGTCAAACTAGTTGACCAGCACCGTTAATCCATGATCGAAATGACTTTTCATTCCTCGAAATCACCTGAAGCCGACAACATACATATATGGCCATATGGGCAATAAATTTGAATATAATTAAATATTAACCCCAATTGCGATTGTTTCATGTCCATAAAGGGGTATATCCCAACCACATAATTGTCGAGTACTTAAAGTTCAAGTTTGTTTCGAACTTTTATCGAGTCGAGTACTTGAAATTCGAGTTCGATAATATTGACGAATTAAAAATTGAGCTCGACTTGATTTATTAATGAGATTAATGGATTTAAAAAAAAAATTGAGTCATCGTTATTAAATCGAGTATTTAACGAGCTTGAGCTCAACTTGTTTAACGAACGAACTGAGCTCAAGCCGAGTTCACGAGCAACTCGGTTTGTTTAACAACGCTAATCTTAAGTAACACTAACTTAAAGTTAATTTTTTTATGTCATTGTTATATTTACAAATGATTACTGTTTATAAAAAAATTGAAATTTAAATAATTTTTCTTTCATAATAATCTTACTTAGGGTTTAGGGTAAGAGTGATATTTTTTCATAGTATATCTAAGAAAATTTGTATAATTCAAAGTTATATTGAAATTAATGGTATATATATATATATAATATCAGTTGCGCGCGGTGACTTTTACCCATCAATATATATGTTGACAACTATATGCATAATTCATATTTTATTTTACAATTGCATCTCATACCATATGTAAATAAAATTCAACACAAAATTAAATAAAAAATTTAAAAACAAAAATTTGAATTAACCTGGCCTGTGTTAACTTGGATATGAATATATGATTAGAATGTCACCATCTTCAATTCATATTCCACTACTCCCTAATCGAGAAAGTTAGTTAACGGATGATTAAAGTAAAAGTGTAGAACCTAAAAATTAAACATCGAAACTCATTTGATCGAGTGGGTGAACTGATCATAAAGGAAGATCATGAGTTCAAATATTTATGTGTATATTTTCTCTGTCGAGGCCCGTCACTTGATTTCTATGTGTAATTACATGATTCCTTTCTGAATCTTTAACATATGCCGTATGGAGTTTTCAGATGAATTCAAATAAATTATGAGGTTTTAGAGTTATGAAAAGGAGTTGGAATATGATGTTATTTAAAGTGTATAGTGCACCAGATGTAAATAACCCTAAATTTATTTATTTACTTATTTTCTTTAAAGATAAGAGAGTACTACAAGAGTCTAGCTAGGGGTTTTAATTATTTAATTATCTTTAAGAAAAAGCGTTTGAAAATGACAAATTCGATTTTGCTTAGGACCCATGATTACAATATAATATAGGTGAAAAGTGTAGTGTTTTGTGGTGGGAAACAAACGAACAAAAAGAACCAACTATATTAAGATCAAATTAAAGTATACATAATTCTAAGAATCTATCCCATTCCCACCAAACAAAGCATTTAAGCTACTTTTCCCATTATTTAATTTTTTAATCCAATAAATTTTAATTAATCCATACCTTCATATTTAATTATAATCAACAATCTTACCAAACAAAGGAATCTCAAGCTATATTGCTGATAATAAGATAAATTGACCTGCTTTTTCCTTTATAAATATGAGTACGTGTCGTGTATATTTTAAAAAATCATGCACGCATTTTGATTATTTTAATGTTTTTCACTTGTTTGGTGTGAGTGTGAGAAAAGAATTAATAAAATAATTTACAGTTTAATTAATTTAAGTAGCCGGCCTACTCACACTTAATTACCATATTTTGTGTTTGTAGTATTCATTAAATTCTAGTTGTTGTTAGAAATAAATGGATTATATAAATAATACCTAGCTACCTATATTATTTATTCTTAGAATGAGAGAGACAATACATTTTTCGGATAAGAGTGGAGTTTTAGGGTTGATTTGAATAAACTCCAAAAATTAAGGTTATGTAAAATAAAATAATACTATAAAAGACATTCTTATGAAAAAAAACAGCCTATTTTTTTTATTGTCTAGCCTCGTCTAATTGTATGTATTATCCATTTTAGGGTTGGAGGTTCAAGATCCCTTTCCATTTGTATTGGTTCTCCGTATTAAGAAGAAGCTAGGAGGCCCCAATTTACGGGTATCACAACTGCAATCATTGAAAAACGTTATGAATGAGTTAGAAGCTATTGTCTCTGAGGCCTCACTATTGATCTTTCAACAATTTTTACCAATGACTACACTTTGTCGCTTCGTATGTGAGACGATGGGGCGATGCTTTAATTTGATCCCCCATGAGTCCTTTTGGGTGTGGTTGACTTTTGTGGGTTTGTGGATTTGTTGGTTTGTCGGTTTAGAAGGGGTGTACAATTTTACTTGACTCGAGTTTTATTCTTAATTAGAAGAATTTTTATGAACAAGGTTTTAATGACACCTCAACTTGTGAACTTATGACTCTAAATTTTTTTCTTTTATTTTAATATATATATAATCTTTATTAACCAATTCCATTTGTATTGGTTTGTATGATTTTAAAAAATTTAAAATATTTCATTAATTCATACGTACACCAATCCTAAAATTCTTAATATGGGACAATGTTTATAAGGAGATACAATCTAACTCTTGCTTATATTTTATTTTATCTTATTTTATGAAATTAAGTTGATTAATTTAATATTTCCAACATGTGTTATTATTACATTATATGGTAGGAATTAATGTTATTGTTGATGAAAATATAAGTTGGTCCCCAACCAGCTCATCATTGCTCAACACCCCTTCTACTGATTTTCAACTACCAAATTAATCATCATATTTTAATTTCTTTCATAAAATTTAATTTATAGAAATTCACTCTCAGTAAAGTCCAGGTTATGATAATTAAGTCACAGCTTTTTCCAGGATATAATTTAGTTAAACCATTATGGCAAAAGTACGTCAGTTACGTATATGTTTGTTGTTGCTTTTACTTTTAATAATTAATCCATTCATTATTTTAAATAATTTTATTAATTAAAAAAAATTCTATTTTTTTGTTAGGGGGTGTAATATTTTCATCATGCATTTTCATTCAATCATGTTTTACACATGAAAATATGACAAAAAACATCATTTATGTAAAGGACTGTTTTCGTGCCCATCCAAAATAAATCTGTACCCCGATAATGTTTAATGCTCTCAACCACTTGAGTACTGAAATCTATATATTAAAAAAAAATGTATAAAGAAAATTATTGAATATTATTCTATTTAGCTAAAATAAACTAAAAATGGAATATACGTATATAAGATGGAGAAAGTCGCATTCGGATTTCATTTACAGAAATTTATGCACCGACTTACTCCCATTTCGCCTTGTACCCATATATATGCATGCACACGTGCATTTTTTCTCCATAACCTCAAATTAATTGCAATTACTTTATTTTTCTTCTCGATTTAATACACTAATTTTTTTTTATGTAAAGATAAAATTCATTAAATTGTGTATAAGGGTTTCTCAAATTTCGAAATTTCGAGAAGTATGTAAAAAAAAAAAAAAAAAGCTCTCCTTACTCTATTCCAAGAGCCGATATATAGTTGCTTTTTTTTTTGGGGCGACTGTCGTTGACGCCCTGAATCTTGCTCTTGCGATTACTTTCCGTTCGACGGAAAAGTCCGGTAACCCTAATTTATCGGGGTGGAACGACAACCTTCAGAAATGGATATCGACGAGTTGGAGGCTAGAGCCTCCAAGACTTTCACTGTTGACACATTGGCAAGGTATGACAACGAACTGAACTTTGTCGCCAAGCTCACGGGACAATGGGGTGATACTTTTGATTTCTCTAAGTCCCTCTTCTTGTTTCGATCATTCTGATTTTGACAGTTTCTTTTTCTGAATTTTTATTGTCTTGATTGTTTGGTTGATTTAGAGTAGTTTACCTTTTTTTCTATCCCAAATTTTTTCATGCAGGATTTTAACGGCGCTCCAACCTCAGCTTGTAAACTTTTCACTTTAGACATTTTCCTTTTCTTTTAATATACATCCTCTATTCGCCAAGAGCCCAATTTGATTCCAAATAAATTTTGTGCGATCAAATATTACTTACTTTTTAATAGAAATGTTAGTACCATTTTGGGTAAAAAAGTACCACTTATATTTTTACCTCCAAAGTGAAACCTTTTATATATATATATATTGTTACAAATTTGAACGATTTCTCAATTTACCACACCATTATGTTAAACTTTTCACACCATTTTTTTTTTTCTAACAACCCATTTCCCTAAAAAAATTATCCAAATCATTGATTTTATTTTTCATATTAGATGCAACTCATTTGGTATGGCATCGATCGTACATATACATATGTACGATATTAGTATGTACATAAATTATATATAGTCCATATCAGTGACGGTCTCAGGTAGTGCCCAGGGGGGCCCATGGGCCCCCCACTGATTTTTTTAATTTTTTTTATATATATATTTCTTCCGTCTCGTAATTATTCGTTCACTTTTTTATTGAGATATTTCAAATTATTTAGCTCACTTATAATACGTAAATAATCTAAAAAATTAATAATCTTACTATATTATTTTATTTTCAAAATTGTCACTCATTTTGGGTCCACATTCTTTCCTACATCTCACTAAATTATCTTTTACACCTCACTAAATTACATTTAAGCCTCACTAAATCACCCAAAAATATACTCTCCTACATTATTTTATTTCTAAAATTGTCACCACACACCTCACTAGATCACATTTAAACCCTTCTCATTTATTTAACCTCATTAAACTCCCTTTAAAATCTCACTAAATCACTCAAAATACTCCTCATTTATTTGACCTCACACATCACTAAAAATTCAAAAGTGAACTTGTTAAGGTATGCAAGTCATCACTGGATATGGGAGATATATTTTAAGTTCTACATTTGTTGACTAATGTCTCAACGAGAATGCACGTTAAATTTTAACACTGTTTCACTTATTATGAGTTAAAACAGTTAAAATTAATTTTTTTTAACATAACAAAAGTCGTTAAATTTAAATTAATAAAATGAGGTCTATTGAAAATTTTATAATGAATTTTTGTTTGTAGATATAAAATTTTATAATATTATTTTTTATTTATAGTATTGTAAATCGGGCCCCCCAATCCAAAATTTCTGGGTCCGTCACTGGTCCATATTGTGATAGATTGTGATAAGATATTTGTCTCCTTGGATTAAACAATTTGGTAGTTTGCTCAGTTCTTCTGCCTGCTTCCCTACATAATAACGACGAATAAATCAATCAATCTTTCACATATATAGTTTCAAAATTAAATCATCAGATGCAAAATCACCTCAATCGCATCAAATCATATCATTTTTAATTTTTCTCCTCCGACATATACATCAATTTAAATATTTATTTTAATATTGCCAGCTCTTTTTTAGGTATTTAAATAAATATGTATGTGCCCATCTGAGATTTATTGCAGTGAAAGACAAAAAGATATTTATGATCTTGAGATATGTATGTGTGTATGATTTTGATATATTACCAATATTTTTTGTCACGTTGGGGGGAATATCTTGCAATTGGACCTACTAGAGTCCATCGAATTTACGTACTAGATAAATGAAAAGATACGTTAGTAAACGGGGAGGGTTGGTCTGCTATGGACTCGAGTGCATGCTGTGCACCCTAGTCCATATTTACACTTTTCAGTTACTGACTTACACTTTTTGGTAAATGGTGTTGCACTTTTCAATTATTAAACTGTATAAGTAATAATTGAAAAGTGCAACACCATTTACCAAAAAGTGTAAGTCAGTAAACTGAAAAGTGCACATGGACTAGGGTGCACAGCATGCACTCGAGTGCATACTAGACTTTACCGGAGGTTAAAAAAATATTGAAATATATAGGATGAGATAGAAGTTATTTAAGTTTTTCGACCGCCCTAAACAAGGTCGAAAATACCTCTAACTGAATATGTACCAATTTAGTCTTCTTCTTTTTCTGCAATTTGTTCTGTTTTGATCACAAAAAATTTAAATATATCAATTTAGTCTAATTTTTCGCAATTTGTTATATTTATGTACATTTAACTTTTTTTTAGACCAAAATAGAACAAATTTTAAAAAAATTGACTAAATTTGTACATTTAACATTTTTTAACCAAAATAGAACGAATTGCGAAAAAATGAGACTAAATTAACATATTTAACTTTTTGGGAATCAAAACAGAATAAATAGAAAAAAAAAATAGAAGTTAATTTATGTACAATGTGGTGGGTGCATGTAATTAGGTGGACTTACTCAAAAAATGGGAAACATAACGTACTCATGTACAAATAATTAAATATTTTAGCAGTGTAGTAATTGCACGCCAACTAAGTAATTAATTTAGAATTTGCATATTGTGCAAAAAAATAAAAAATGAAGAATTTGCATATCTGAGGAATATCACAATAATATTTAATTTCTTGATTTTTCTTTTATCTCGATACATGCATATTACAGACACATTACATTCCATGGAGAGTATATACTAGCCTTTTAATTGCATAAGCTTTTAATAATTGCAATAATATATTTTTAATTATCTTACAGGCTTTTACATTTTCTAAAAGGAAAGCCTGAAACTTAAATTGCATTAAATTCCTTTTAAAAAAAATCCCCCAACTATTTTACCCAAATTAATTCCTTAAAAAAAACCCAAATTAAATAGCAGTAATAGCGAAGAATCAGGTAAATTTATTACTGCACCAAATTCGTCCTTTATTTTGCAGTCAAAAGACTCAATTGCAGTAATTGAATCTACAAAAAAATTACATATATATCTACCAATGTGACCTACTACGTACAATATTTTATTTCCCTAACATTGTAAAATATGATTTGTATATTAATAGTGATTAATTGTTAGGGCAATAATCGACCATTAAATATCTGCCTACTTCTGATCAGAACAGTGTGGTACAATAATGAGTGTAGGGAGTAGTAGTACACATAATTAACTAAATATACCGTTTATTAATCTTAATTATTTGGATATAAAAAAAAATTAATGAAACAATAAAAATGGAAATAATTACCTACTGCATTATTATGGAGTAATAGTTATGTTTTGGTACAGTTCTCCCTGATTTAGTTTTTGATCCGTTTACGTTTAGTTTGTCATCAAGCTCTTTTTAATTTAATCGGGAGGGGTGTATTTTTTTTTCCTTTGAAACAAATTCTATTCTTTTATATTGTCGCAGCGTGGACTTGTGAATCGCAAGACATTCAATAAATTAAATGGCTGAAATAAGAACACGCCTCCCGAAAATTGTATGCAGGTTATTATAAAATAAATAAATTCGTATGCAGGTACAAAATAAATTGATCATGAATCCATAGCAATTTGCAACAGAATTATGGACGAATTTCTAATATTAACTAATGATGATTTTTAAAACCTTTCTAACGACGGAATTAAATTTATTCGTCTGTATTTAATTGGCCGGATTTGTTTTTTTTTATTTTAAACATTCCTTCTGTTTTTTTGTTTTTTTTTAATTGGATACAAGATCCAAATAAATCAGCACTGATCTTCAACCGAGGTAAATCAATCGAGAAATGTTGTCTCATTCAATTGTGAGAAAGTGGATAGACAGGAGAATTCATTGCCCACAAATAAGTCCAAATCTCCGCTCTCAAAAGGAGATTCAATCGTGAGAAAGTCAGAAGATAAGAAAATCTTTTGCCCACAAATAAGTCAAAATCTTCACTCTCAAAAGGAGACAAATACCTCACACTAATGTACTCTCGTTTTAAAAACTTTAGAGAAAGAATAAAAGGCAACAAAATACTCAAAATTAAGATCCACCACACCACAAAAACAACCATGCAGGCTGTGACGGAGCAAGAAAATCACGACTGGGGGCCCCGATTAACATTACTTAGATAAAATAATATGTACTTATATTCATTAAAATTTCTCATGATAAAATTGTCAATACATTTTATTAAATTAAATCGAACAATTAAGTTTTGTAAGAAGTTCTGATAGTTTCGACTCAAAATGAAGCTACATTAATGTGTCACAATATTCTATGTTTCATACAATATAATACATTTAAATATAAATGTACAAAAATTTTAAATCACTAAACTAATAATTTTTTAAAAACATCAATAATATTGTTCAATTTTAAAGACATTTTTGTAAATCTTAACAAAAATTTAGACAATAATCTCAAATGCACCATCAATCCATTGACTCTATTTTTTAAAAATTAAAGAATTATGAAACAAATTTAATAAGAAAATACATGAAAAAAAATTCCTTCCTTCCAACCTTTGTATGCAAACATTTATTTTTTGTTCCGTCTAAACTTAATATATAGTACTTAAAATGAAAATGAAAGTTTCATTTTCATTTATATATATAATAAAAATAATTATTACTAAAACAATACATATAATTATTTAAAAAAAATTGGTGAGGGGTCACTGAACCCCTCTGGGCCCAAAGTGGCTCCGTCCTTGCATGCAGGAAGGTAGAAATCCCAGAGAGTCCTTACAAGCAGGAACAAACCCAAAAAGGAGAGGAGTGTCGGACATATCGAAGAAAAGCTATAACAACAAACTAGAGAGAAGGAAAGAGAAATAACATGAAAAAAAAAACATAAACATATAAACACATTTAATGTATTTTCTCTTTTCTTGTACGGTGAGATAACTAATACTTCATACATAAATACATTTAAAAAAAGAAAAAGAAAGAAAGAGATTAGGGTATGTTACAATACCATGGGTAGATATTTGATTTGTGGAGTATAAATTTATTGGCGGAAATATAAATTCTTGTGCTGTCACTGCTATATATGTGAATTATTGAAAAACGAAAAATTGGATGGAAACTGCAAAGTGTTGGAGAAAATGTATAGTAATTAATTCCGTGCTTGTCATAAGTCAGGGGACTGTTTTAATTAAATTAAGGGAGGGTACTGAATTCCATGCTTGGATTTTGGGTACTCGAGGTTCCTCCATAACTCTACACTTGGAAAACATGCATACACACACCCACACTAATTATTTATTCCCTTTTGTAAAATAAAATCGAAAATCACTTACTCAATAGCCCTAGTTTCGTCTAGTATATGTTTGGAAGATCAAAATTATGTTTTTAAAAGTCCGAAATGAGTGGAGTGCTTTCAATCGGAATCGAATCCGCCCGATTTGCTTTAATACCATGAAATAATTTCATCTCATCTAAAAGTGTACGTAGGGGAGTGGAGATTTAATTTTGGTATATTAATTTCTAACAGTTACTTATATCGAATATCAAAAAAAAAAAAAAAAACAGTGATATTAATAGTTTATCTACTTGGCATGGTCTCAAATAATGTCATGAAGACATCTCTAGAATATATTCTGACTTTTCAATTGAAAATCACATTTCATTGTTTTAAAAGACATGTAATAGTCTTTTTTTTTTCTTCCCATGTTTTATTAATTTGGTTAATTTACTACATAACCAGGGTTTGAACACATAACAATTTACAAAATTGTTTTTGTTTCGTCGATGCACAAACGACTCGTCACGGAGTTGCCACGCGGTTCACGTAGCTCCAAAAGAGCTGCAAAACACTCAAGTAATATTCAAATGTGTAGTGTACTCTTATGATAAATCGCGTAAAAATTGAATGAATGACGTTTATGCATTATTTATAGAGGTAAATTGGGGGAGGGATATAACCGTTCCCTATCTCTCCATTTAATCACTTATCCCGAGTTTTCAGTGGACTGACGGACTCTCCACGACTCTAACCGAGTCAAATAGTTATATTCACGGAGGAAAATATCCCACGATATTCTTAATTGATCAATTAGCTCCGATAATTTAGGAGCAAGTCAAGTACAGGACCCTAGTTCCATCGTTCCACTAGGCTTTGGCCCGATTCACAATAAACCTGCCCAAGACGTAGACCTGAGCCCTTTATCATTCTTTAGGCCAGGGAAGTCCCAACCCATATACCATATACCAGATCATCACCAATGGTACATTGGTCAAATTCTAATAATAAAGGCCTAATTATAATTAATAAAATAAATGGATAAATAATACTTAGATAATAAATATATTTTTAATATTTTTTTATAATTTAGTATTTCTTAAACCCATTTATTTATTTCATAATTTAGCACAAGTTTAATCTCTTATTTTAATGCTCCATTATAATGATAATGTAGGCCCAATTAATCGGTAAAGGATATTGGCAGCCCATACCCTGACATGGGACAGAATATTTATTAGGCCCAGATCCAGTTACATAAAAACTGGTATTTGTTGTAGGCCCAATATTTGTGGCTGTTAATATGGTTGCCGGCCCATTGAATGTTTTTGAGATGCATTTGTAGTCGTGTACTTATGAATCTTTTACTAATCCAAGAATAGTAGATAAATTCTTCATGAATTACCAACATTTGCATCTCTTTGTATTATAATTTCACCCTTTTCCACAAATTATTTAATTTTTTTTCATACCACCCACCATTATTTGAAGATGTGCACAATGGAGGGGGAGAGAGGAACAACGAATCACCACCACACTGAAACGACCTTAGACTTACATGAAATTCAACACTATTGTAAGCTTTTCGGCAAAAATGACTGGTTTTTTTTTATCATTTTTAAATCATATAGGTGTATTTTATGTATTTCAGTATTTTTTTTAATAATAGTATGATAATAAAGCATATCTTTGTGCTCCATATAATAAATATATTTATATATGCTCTGTTTTCAATATTATTTACACTAATTATAAATTAATAAATAAATAAGATTTTGTAATAATTAAATCAAACAAGGTTTTATGTGTTTTTAGTTGGTGATTTTTATCATGTTTTTGGAGAAACGCGGGAGAGAACTAAAAAGTTTAAATTATTATTTGAATAATTTGGATTTGCTCCATAATTTGGTACCGCAAATGACCCGACAAAAAAAGTTTATTTCCCAAAATGCCCCGAACACGCATCCTGCATTCTTCCACATAAATCTTGCTCTTTCACTAACATTTCGCCCTTCTCTCTCTCATCATATCCTTTTCCCATGGAGAACAAGAGCCAGAGCTCCGGCCGTCGATACCGCGACCAATCTGCGTCAACTTCTCCATCTTCTCGCCGGAGCTTGAAGAGAAAGCTGGACGAGGTTTGCGGCGAAGATCGCGGAGCTGTCGGTGGCGAATCGAATCCAGTTTCGCGGAAAGATCTCGTGCGCGATATACGCGCTCAAGTTGAGATCCTCGATTCCATTTCCTCCTTCACCGAGCAGGATCGCGCGTCTGCCAAACGCGCCTTGCAAATCCTTTCGGAGCTCGCTAAAAATGGTAAGATAATTGAGAAATGAAGAGCTCACTTTTCTTTTCAACTTTTTTTTTCTCAATTCGCTGTCAATTATATTTGATGAAGGGTCAGTTGAGTGTGCAAGTGCTGGATTTTGAGTCTAGGGTTTTGATCTGCGGTGTGTTGTTGCTTGTAGTTGTACAGCAGTACAGGATGTAATTAGTGCAATAATTGTTGTGTTTCGTTTAACCTTCTCTTAGTGAATATGATGATGTACCTGGACTTTTTTTTTTTAAAAAATTTGGTTGTGTGTTTTTGTTTTTGCTTGATTTTGAGTTGTAAGGTTGTGATCTGAGAGGAATTATGCATGTTTGGTTGCAGAGGATAATGTAAATGCGATAGTAGACTGTGAAGCGGTTCCCGTTCTGGTAAAACACCTAAAAGCTCCGCCTCTGCTTGAGAGGGAAGGAGAGGGTGGCCCAAGGCTATACGAGCATGAAGTAGAAAAAGGAAGTGCCTTCACTCTGGGTCTTCTAGCCATTAAAGTAATTACAGCCCCTATCAAAATATATTTCTCTATGTTTCTCAGTTCTTTTTACTTCCTAATTAAACTAACTTACTATGTGTCTTTATTTGCCATTGTGACTCTACTGTAGATATTAAGATCATTGGCATGCACTGCCCATTGTCACTGCATATATTGGATTAGTTTTTTTGATTGTGGCATTTGATAATATTACTTGATGGTCTTACCTAACCTTTGATGAAGCTTTAATTCATGACTAATAGGAACAGCTAAATATTAGCAAGTTTTTGTGTAACAATTATGTTGATGTAACTTGTAATAATTTGCCCATCCCTCATGTTTGACAGCCAGAGCATCAACAGCTAATAGTTGATGCAGGAGCTCTGTCATGTCTTGTGAATCTCTTAAAGAGGCACAGTGATGGTGCAAACCCTCGGGTGGTAAGTGGTGTCATTAGGAGAGCAGCTGATGCAATCACCAATCTTGCTCATGAGAACAGCAGAATCAAAACCCGCGTCCGGTTGGTTTTCTTGTGTATTTTGTGATTGGACAACCAAATCTGCGCTGGCCTACTTATACTTGAATCATGCTTTCAGGATAGAAGGCGGCATCCCTCCTCTTGTTGAATTGCTTGAATTTGCTGACTCTAAGGTGCAGAGAGCTGCTGCTGGAGCCCTTCGTACCCTAGCTTTTAAAAATGATGAGAACAAAAACCAGGTTTCTTTTTCACGTGTCTTTTTAGTTGAGTAACCTACGATTTATTTGTCCTTGCTCTCTTTTAATTGCTTACTGATTTCAGATTGTGGAATGCAATGCGCTACCTACACTTATTCTAATGCTGCGATCCGAGGATACTGCCATACACTATGAAGCGGTTGGCTGCTATTATGTGATTTAGTTATTTTGATTTAAACTCTGTATGTGGAATTAAATATCTTTCAAGCTTATGCTATTAGTCATGCAAATTATCAGGTTGGTGTCATTGGTAATCTGGTCCACTCATCACCAAACATCAAGAAGGATGTCCTTGCAGCTGGAGCTTTGCAGCCAGTCATTGGTTTACTTCGGTAAGATGAGCCTTTGTTGTTTTTGTCGTTTGACCAGCACATGTAACATAAGTAGTTGGGACCTACAAATCAGTGAGTGTGCATGTTTTCCCCCCCTTGACTGGGAAAAGAGAAACATAGAAGTAATGATTCATCTCATGATTAAGACCTGCTCTTTGCTGTTCATCACCAACAAGAACCACTTAATATCGTTCCATAACATTTTAACCAGATATAAACTAAAAGCATGATTTTTATTGGTCTGGTTACCCCGAGTCTTCATCTTTCCTTGACAATAATGTTGTCACTTAGGAAAAACCATTTGTGAGCTTAAGCCATGTGAAAGCTAGGTTTATGTTTACTAGGAAAAATCATAACTAAGAAAATACATGAAGTAATACTTCTCTTTTGATAATTGATGAGATCACTGAACACCTGCGACAAACTCTTCGTTAGTTGAAGTTATTTGCAGATACTATAGTTTGCTTACATGAGACTTTGGGAGTAAAAGTTAAGTTAGGAGAATGGGATGAGAAATTAGAATAGTCAGGTTTTGCATAAACAGAACTAAAGATGATTGAACGGAGTGTTATTTTAATAATTATAGAAGTAGTATAAGATCAATGTGAACATTGGGATTTAAAACTTTTAAAATGGGGGAATCGATAAAATGTAGAATTCAAAGGCCTGCAAATAGAGATGTGCCACCTCTATACCCTGTGATTGTGAAGTACTGCTATAATCAGGAGGAAAATTTTATGTAACAAGAAAAGACTAGCGATGCTTAATGTATCAGAGAGTTGGTGACAAAATATGAAATGAATAACAAAATAAGAGGGCAGTAGAAATGTGAATGTTACATAAGAAGGCTGTTAGATAGATTTTAGTTGCACATGTCTTTTTTAACAGTATATTTCCAATTATGAGGAGTAGAAACCATTAACTCAAATTAAAAAAAGGGACAGGAATATGGCCTAAGTGGACTATAAAAATGGACATGTTCGTAACTAAATTCTCCTATAAATGATTACATGTGTCGCTAAGCATGATGGAAATATATGATCGTTATTGTTGTTAATAAACAAATTTGGAGTGCATTTTTGCTTTTAAATTGAAATGTTATCCTGACATCCATGAATTACAGCTCTTGTTGTTCGGAGAGTCAAAGAGAGGCTGCTCTGCTTCTTGGACAATTTGCTGCAACAGATTCAGACTGTAAGGTTGACTGATAATATCTTTTGATTGGACCAGAAAAATTATTCGTAATTATTTTAGAAAGCTGTTTCTTTGTCTCAATTTTTGCCATTACTCACAGATCCATGTGATGGTTCTGTAGGTTCACATTGTTCAAAGAGGTGCTGTCCCTCCACTCATAGAAATGCTCCAGTCACCAGATGCTCAATTAAGAGAAATGTCAGCTTTTGCCCTGGGGAGGTTAGCTCAGGTAACATTTCTTTTTTCCTTTTTTTGGTCCCATTAGTTTCATCACTACTGAAGAATAGATTCCCTCTCTTTTCAATAAAGGACTCATTAGCTTTTTTTATTTTTTAAATCCTGTTCCAGGATCCTCATAATCAGGCTGGTATTGCCCATAGTCATGGAATAGTGCCATTACTAAAGCTTCTTGAATCAAAAAATGGATCGCTGCAACATAATGCTGCATTTGCTCTTTATGGACTTGCAGATAATGAGGTATTTAAAAATATAGAAGAAGATATTTAGTTTTTTGACTAAACTGACATGTATTGGCTGATTTCTTACTTGATCTTGTTCTCCTTCTATTTTTCCTCTATAGGATAATGTTGCAGATCTTATTAGGGTGGGCGGTGTGCAGAAACTACAAGATGGTGAATTTATTGTCCAAGTAAGATCTAGAGTCTATTTGATTATTCAGTAATGGAGTTGAAAAGATGATGTTATTCCTGATTCAAATGAGTGACATGTTTTCTTTTTTCCATTTGCTGCAGCCTACCAGGGATTGTGTAGCCAAGACACTGAAAAGACTTGAAGAGAAGATTCATGGGCGGGTGAGCTACTTTTAGCTGTTTGTATTGTGTAAAAAAAAATTAACCTTCAAATTACCCATCTTACACATAATTTTGTTCATCAGAATTGAGTTTCAAGAAATAAATATGGGTTGGATATGTAAAATGTGTTATTTATAAATAAGATAAACATAGATGAGTTCTTTGACTTCTATTGATACCATTGAATGGATTTTAGTGTGGGCCATGAATTTGATTAATAATTTCCTTGGGCAGGTATTAAGACATTTATTGTACATGATGCGCTCGGGAGAAAGAACTGTTCAGAGACGTGTGGCTCTGGCCCTTGCCCATCTTTGTTCTCCAGATGACAAGAAAACCATATTCATTGATAGCAATGGTAATTGGTAAATTATTTGCGAAGTTACTTTATAAAGTCAGTATATCATAAAAACATTTGTTTGACTACATCTTCTGCTCATGAGTCATGACTCACACTTCTCATATACTTGTAGGGCTGGTGTTGCTTTTGGAACTTCTGGAATCATCCAACTCAAAGCATCAACGAGATAGTTCTATGGCTTTATGTAGGTTGGCTAATAAAGAAAGCTCACTTTCTTCAATTGATGCAGCTCCTCCTTCGCCAATACCTCAGGTGACAATAATTGATATTCTTTACTTGATATTTTTTGAAGAAAATTCCATTCAACGTTGGACCAAATTCTGATGCATCTTAGGCTTCCGTGAATATCTTCTAGCGTTTGTAATTTGCTATGTTTTGAACTTTAAAAAAGGTTGTACCTATTGTGTTTTAATGCCTTGAACACATCTTTTCAACTCTTTAACTATATTGATATACAGATATTTAGATGACATCTTGGTTGAGTGTAGTTAAATGTTGATTCTCTTTTTACTTTACTATGTGAAGATGCCTCTGTTGGAGTATTTATACATCTAATGTGGTAGTAACTTTTGCTTATGCAGGTATACCTGGGTGAGCAGTATGTGAATAATCCTACACTGTCTGATGTGACGTTTTTAGTTGAAGGTGGATATCTGTCTGACCTACTTGACTGCTTTCAACTTGCAATTCCTGGCCACATTCTTATCAACATCTTCTCATTCCTCTTATATTATCAGGAAGACGGTTCTATGCACACAGAATTTGTTTACTTGCTTCTTCTGATGCATTTCGGGCTATGTTTGACGGTGGTTACCGGGTGAGCGTATAATTGAGAACATGTTACTCCACTATTTTCTAACTGTGCTTGTTTTTCTCACATGTCTCTCTCTACTGTGTATGAAGAGACACTATGTTTAGGCTTACCAGCCTATGCTATGATGCTTATTCACCAAAGACATGTTTTCCATGTGGAGCCTTTTAATAAAATTTCATTTTCACTACTGAATAGAATTGTCCCCTCACTGGTCCATGGCTGTAATTGTAGTTTTTGGTTGGCCATTTTATATTTAATTAGAATGAGGTTATGAATGATTCCCACTTCAAAATAAATAAATGAAAAACCAAGAAAGTTGGCTGTGATTTTTTAATGTACCAGATCTTTATATTTGTTTTACAGTTGGAATTAGCACCTTTATAAATGGTGGAATCCATATATGAGATTGGATTGAGGACGACTTTTGTTCCCACACTGTGCATGAGCCTCTTTAGTGAAACAAACTTGTATTCTGGTTTGGAATATGTGAAAATTATGGTCATGAGTGTTTGGTATAGGATGGATGTATTCAACAAGCATAGAGTGAATACGTCAACGTGCTTGGTTTGTTTTGCTAATGTTGTAAATTTTGCAGGAAAAAGATGCGAAAGACATAGAGATTCCTAATATCAAATGGGATGTTTTTGAGTTGATGATGAGGTGAATATGTTTGAAATTTTATCTGCCTATATATTAATTCTCATTGTTATTGGTATGCTGAACTTGGTTTATATTTTTTGTTGTTGCAGATATATATACACGGGGTCAGTTGATGTCAACTTAGATATAGCACAGGATCTTCTGAGGGCTGCTGATCAGTATCTACTCGAGGGTCTTAAGCGTCTGTGTGAATATGCTATTGCTCAGGTGGGTTCATAAATGGCAATGTGGACGTATTTTTATAATTATTTATTGAACGCATATTTTATATTATCTTGCTTTGTTGTATAGGATATATCAGTGGAGAACGTGTCTATGATGTTTGAGTTGTCGGAGGCATTTAATGCAGTATCGTTGAGAAACGCTTGCATTCTATACATCCTGGAAAAGTATGACAAATTATCAATCATGCCCTGGTATGTTCGTCTCTCACTGCTGCATTTTGTTAAGAGTCTTTTATTTGGTGGTATAAGTGAGCTGAGCTGTTATGAGGGGTGCAGGTATTCAGAGCTGATCCAACGTATATTACCTGAGACTCGAGATTACTTTGTAAGAGTGCTGACCAGTCCTAATAGCCATGATGAATTGAGACGATGAGCGGTTTTGATGATTTTACTGAGAATTTTAACTAATTAGTGAGCGAGGATATAATGTTGTACAGTACAGGAATCGGTTATGGCTAGTTACTCTACGATGATTTCAGAGTAGTTCAATGGAGGATTCTGGTCGTTATTCTCGTTTAATGCGAACGTCGTGCAAGGTTTAGTTTGTGTTCTATATTTTCTGGCTCAAATTTCGAGTGTGATCAATTATGAGGGATTTTTAACGAGTCACGTTTTACTGAGCCGACTCTGCCTAACTATTGGGAATGAGAATTGGATATGAATAATAAACAAGATTGGGATTCAGTTTGCTTCTGATTTTAGATGAAGAAATGAAATGAAATGAAATTGATAACAGAGTAATGAAATAAACAATTAAGTGTTATAAATATTGTGGAATCGAGATATATACCCTACAGCCTTCACAGTACAATAAAAAACAATTCTTTACAATTCCAAGAAATTTATTAAAGGACGATTCTATTGTTATTCTACCGTTGTAGGTAAATGAACAAAAATGCATGAGTTAAGGATTTAACTGAGGTAATTGGATTGAATTTAAAATTAAAAAACTTAAATCATTTTTGAATTTTAAATTTAGTTTTTCCCTTATTGCACCAAAATTAAAGTTTTAAGTGTTGACTTCTCAAAGCCTCAGAACAAAATGAAAAAAAAAAAAAACGAGACGAGAAAATATCTTATTATTAAGAAACAACAAATTACTCTAATTTAATTTTATTATTCTCATTATTTTAAATAATAACACGTATGCACATTTTTTTATATTCTCCCTATTTGGATTGTGAAACATATTTTTTAGCTTGTGTGATAACTAATCAAGTTAAATTCGAGTACTTAGATATTTTTACACTTGTACATGTTTTATTTTTTTATTTAACGAGTTTCAGTTCAATTTTAGAATTAAAGATATGTCGAACTTATTTGATATAATTACCGAAATGAGTTTATATCAAACCACCTCGAATCAATATCAATTATCTTGGTTAGTAGGGACGCGAAATTCAAATACATTTTTGAACAAATTTCAGTTATTCTCATAAATTTTGCTCTTTCCTTCCAAAAAGTCTTTTAGAAATTTTTCGGTGAACCAATTTTTTTACTATTAATTCGATAATACAATAAAGGGAGGACACAAAGGTAAACACTAGAAAAATTAGAGTAAAAACAGAAAAGTTATACTGCAGTAACCAATTCCATTCATAACACTAAAATAGAGTACTAGTCTAAAAAACAACAAAAAAAAAAGATGTCTGAAATGGAATTGAACATACTCTCATCAACACCATATTAAATATATATAGTAGATACCGCATCAGCTAGATGTATTTCACAAGGATGAAGTCCCTTAACCAACATTCTCGACGCCTCGTGGCTTTATCATGGCAAGCAAAGGATGAAGCTTATGAGTCGTGAGGCCCATAGTATCGACGTTTGCTTCTTCTCCATCCTTGAGTCTCCACTCGAACTCTTGCACTAATCTACCAATTGCTACACAAGATATCGTCATGGCTTGGAGAGCTCCTGCACAAACTCTCTTTCCCCCACCAAAGGCCATCGTCTTTTGTAACTCCATCGTATCATCTTTGCCTTTGACGAACCTCTCAGGCATCCATTCCTCCGGCCTATCCCAGACTTTCTCGTCCATGTTACATCCATAAATATTTATAGCTATCTGTAACAACAATTCATTATCATTAACTTGCACTTGAAAACATTGAGTATATTGAAAAAACTCGTCCCATATCTATTTGCACGTCCACGTAACAACTAGACTGACTTGCATCACTTACTGAGTCGACCTCAACATATTAATTTCAATTTAAAAAATACAAATGCATTATCATCCTAAAACAAGAAAATTGTCAATATAAGACTAAAATTGCTAAAAAGTTTTGAGACTCAATTGAGAAAATTAATTCATATAGGACTAAAATCGCCAACACTCAATAGATATACGACTACATATAGGTCAGAGTATGTAATGGTGATAATCGCATTACCTCAGTGCCTTCTGGGATACTATATCCTCCTAACTGTGTATCTTCGTGTACATAACGCAACGGAACTATTGGGACGGGACTGTGTTTTCTCAATGTTTCATGGAAAATAGCAGCCAAGTATGGAAGTTGGCACAACTTCTCCTCACTAAGTTTCTCAAATCCACAGGCATTTCGGATTTCCATCAACAACTTGTTCTGTTTCATAAAAACGAAAGATATTTCACTAACATTGCCACAAAAATAAATAACTAAAGGAATTTAGAATAATCAAGATCACCTGTCTTTTTGGATCTTTAGAAAGTTCATAAATGGCCCATTCTGTAGTTACTAGTGTGGTGTCCGACGCTTCAATAATGGCTTCCCACACGAGCATAAGTACTTGATCTTCCAGTAACGTGTTTGCTTCGGTTAACAAATAATCGAGATAACAGTTGACATCCTATCACAATACTCAATCATTAATACACACTGGATAATACATATGTAACTAAGAAACATCCTGGAAATCGAGTATACCTTGCCCGAAGCAATGCGTTTTTTCTGCTGCTCGATTAAGGCCATCATCACAGCTCTCCTTTGGAAGTGCATTTTCTGAATTCTATTTTCGAAACTTTTGTTAGGAATCCATTTGAGATATGGGAAAAAATCTCTCCAGTCCACCTCAATGGCACCTTCCATAGGGTCGAGTACTAAAATCTTGAATATCTCGTTTCTCGACAAGGTGGTACCGAGTTCCTTCACATAAATGGATTCCAAATCTTCTCCAATAGCCTGTTTACCAAACAACATATCAGTTATATACTTATATTTCATGTTTTAGTAAGAATGCAAAGGACTAATTGGGTTGGATCGACTCACTTGTTTCAGTGATAATCCGAAAAGCTCCGACTGAAATATTTTCCTGAAGTTTACAGCTTCTGAAGGATTCATCTTCACATGAGCATGATATTGTTCACAGATGTTACTCATCATCAAGTCCCTGTGAACTCGGTGGCGTTTCTGCAATAAGTAGCAAGACTAGTATCGATCACCTCACCTATGCAGGAAAACACACTTCAAGTGAAGAATTATAAAGCACGAACCTGAGCATTAGGCCCGAGTGTACTTGTATGTAAATGACGTCTTACTGACTTGTAAAAGTCATTATAATCGCACATTGCCACGATACTTTTATCAGCTGTGAGAATCTTTAAAGCGTTTGATAGCTTTCGTGTTGAGATTGACGAGTATTTCGTCACCATAGCCTAAAGCCAGGACTTGAGGTTAGACAAAATCTAACGACGAAACAGTAAGGATGCTCAAATACATCAAATATGCCACTGATCTATTAGACTAAGCAATTAAAAACACACATACATATCAGAATTGAACCCCAAAGTTGCCTAGAGCAAGAAAAAGTAACAAGACTACACACATATTATGAGCACCCTTTGTAAAACTCAGTATCCGGTCTAAGAACCTACTAATTCGGGGACCAATCCCACAGTCCACTTTCGTAACAAATTTAAATTACAGAATAACAAACCCCTTAAATCAAAATTGAAGATTGAATGAAGCATTAAAGTAACAACATCAAGAATATTAACCTCTTTGGCAACATCATTGGTGTTAAGAACAACCATTTTGTTGTAACCAGTCCTTATAGAGTAAATGGGGCCATGTGTTTCAGCCCATTTGGTGAAAGTCTTGTGGGGTTTCTTCTCTTTCAGTTGCAGCAAATTTCCAATAACTGGTAACCCTGCTACCTCTGCATCAAAATTCAAAACCCCACTTCCTTAAACATCTATTTAAGCCACGTTCGACAGCTTAGATTAAATCTAGATTCTCAACTTTATAATTTGTTCAATAACTTAGATTAAACATAAAGGGTAGATTATGCTTTAAAATCTAAAAAGTTCACCGGGACATAAGTAAATTTCCAATTAAATATCTATTTAGACCATTTCGATAGCAGCTTAGATTAAATCCAGATTAACTTCGTCCCAACTTTATAATTTCCACCCTGCTATCAAAACCCCACTTCTTTAAACATCTATTTAGGCTTTAGGGTAAAATCACTTATTTTCAAAGCGGTCTCTCACACAGCTTTTCAAAAAAAAGTGATTCTGGAAGCAGTTTGTAGAGTTTCCAAACACTATGTTCGATACAGATTAGATTAAATCTAGATTAACTCCGTCTCAACTTGGATAACTTAAGTAAAGCAATAAGAGGTACCAGGTGGAGGAGGAAAGGTTGAAGATTTGATGTTTCGATGATCTTGAACATATTTTTTGAGGAAAAAGAGAGTGATTCCACCTATGGCAACAGCTGGCATCCCTACGGCGGCGGCGGCCGGTAAAGCTTCCATGGATCACGGCGGTGTAGTTTGGAGGTGAAATTGGAGTGGGTTTATATATAGAGTGTTTTGAGTTATTCGAGAGAGGTACCTGCAATATGCTGGTGGGGAAAAGGCCAAAAAGTGTAGTGTTTGTTGGTTTAAATAAGGTGTCATTATCACAAAGTCTGATGTGAGGGTGAGGCCACTCATAAAAGTACAAACTTCAGTGGCAGTCTACTGATTCGCATGCTGGACTTATGTAGGCAAAGTTTGGGAATTGGTACATCCTTTCTATTTTTAATTAAACAAATGTATACCCATCTCCTTCAAAACTCTCCCATTTAGTGTTACTCTCACTAAAAGTTATCACGAGTTTAAAACACTCTCGATAAATGTTATTCAGAGCTTTGATCAAGATAGGAGTAATTAAAAATATATATATACAGTATATGGTAAAAACTTGTGTGAGACCGTCTCACTCATTTTTTTTTGTGAGACGGATCTTTTTAATCCATATTTCAAAATTTTGGGTAGGATAACCCTTTTTTTTTTCCCAAATTTTGGTTTGTAAAAAAAATGATAATGTTTGAGTAAAAAGTGATAATAATTTTAACAAAAGTGACTATCACTTTTTACTTAAACACTATCACTTTTTGCTCAAACATTATCACTTTTTATATATAAAAGCCGTCTCACATATCTCAATTCTGTGAGACCAAGACTAGCCCTCTATATATATATATATATATATATTATAGAGATGATGAGATTGAAATAGAGAAAAATATAATGAAATGTGAAAAAAATAATATTTTATAAAAAAAAATGAATGAATAACTTTTGAATAACTAAAAAAAAGGTTAGATAACTTTCACTAAACAGAAAGAGAGAGTAATATTTAATTTAGTTTTTCATTTTATAAAAAAACCAATACAACAATTATGAATATATATAAATTATTAAAATTACTCTTAAATTCACTCTACTTTCACGTGTTAGAAACTTATGTGATGAGACTCCATTTATGTATTATAACGTTTTAAAAAAAAAAAAAAAAAACTTCGTGTATATATATATATATATAAATTTAGTGTAATTATAATTAGTGATTTTTAAATTAACAGTGGTTACAAATTAACGGTCAAGAATAAAAAAAGAAGTTAATACCATATTAAAAGCAACTAAAAAAAAGTTATTTCAAAATAAATAGAGCTAAAAAGATGTTGTGTAACGAAAGTAGAATGGTTTAAGTGGTTAGAAAACTATTGTTTCAGAGTTCAAGTGGTTGATTTTTTTATTTTATTTTAAAAACTACTCCTACTTATTTATTTACAGTATATTTTTCAATTAATTTTTGAACAACTTATAAGCGCGACTCTTGAAATGGAGCCGTAAAAGCGCTTTTCCACAGCGCAGAACGTAGAAGATAAAAAACAATCTTCTGCTCCATATCCTCTCAATCTGCGAAGTGTCTATGGCTGCTCAACTCTCCGGCATCTGGCTCAATAACTCCGGCGTCTCGCTCACTGGAGATTTTATCCGCCGCCGTGACAGCCGCTCGCCGTCGGCCGTGCTCCCCTCTGTTCATCCTTCTACCTCTTCGCCCATTATCCAGGTACTGGACAATATTGTTCATTTTGAGTCATTAGTTGCTTCTGTTTTTTATTGCGTGTTAGGGATTGGAATATGAAATTGCTAACGTTTTCTGTATTATCTCAGTGAATATATCCGAGGAATTGTTGCCTAAAATTCGATTTACGATTATTTAGTAGCTCTGATTTTTTCTACTTTCAATGTTTTCTGAAACCTATATTTTCAGTAAGATTCTTCAGGCTATGATAAGTTCAAACCTCATGCGAGATATTAAATTATTTATTGCTTTCAAATTTGGAGTTGTGCAATGTAATCGAATAACCGGCATGTAGTTTTCTTCTAATTTTTTATCTCGTCAATTTTATATATGGAGCTTTATTTTTTGTATTAGAATAAGCATCATTTTACCCAAAAATAACATTGCAGATTGTTGGTGGAAAAAATTCGGGATGGAATGGAATGGAAGGCTCAAAACTCAGTAGCACTTTAGATACTGATACTGAAGAACTTGACTGGGCAGAGTTAGAAGCTGATCTTAATCACTGGACAAGATCATTACGTCCAGTTCAGGTACGAATAAGGTGTGAACTTAACTACTAATAGATCTTCTGCAATGATGAACTTATTATAATCTCATCTATGATGCTCACATTGATTTTATTCTCTTGCAATTTTATAGTGGTATCCTGGTCACATTGCGAAAACTGAAAAAGAACTCAAGGATCAGCTGAAATTGATGGATGTTGTGATAGAAGTACGAGATGCTAGGATACCTATGTCCACTAGCCATCCACTGGTAATGATCTTTGTGGTTTATTAACTCTATGAATCTTAATTCTATTATGTATTATGGACTTCTAATTGATATCTTTGCTATTGAATTTGATCTTTAACTTAGCCTGAACGAAGTACCGGCTTGAAGAAACATTATGCGTTTATTAACTCCTGTTAATGCCTTCATTCAATTTTTATGAACCAGTTCACAAATGAATTTTTGGTTTGTAAAGGAAGAAATTATAATCTTGCTAAAACTTTAAGAATATATGGTCCTTTTTTTTTTTTTTACACCTGGAGTTCCTGTTTTGCTTGGTCGTGTGCTCCATATCATGGAATTTCAGCACCTGATGGCTATTAAGCGTGCAACCTTCTGCATGTTGCATCTTTCCTGTATTACTTGGAGGGACAATATCATTTTTGGTCTCTAAAGTTTACCTTTTTTCAGTTTTGGTCCCCCTCTCTTATTCACTATCAAACTTGATCTTGGAAGTACATTTTTACTCCCACATTTAGTTATACTGTTAGTTGACTGTCCGCTGACTGACAGAATCAACTATTTGGGGGTGGTAAATGTAGTTAATAATTATTTGGGTGGTGCTAAATGTAATTCACAATTATCAAATAATTACATTAAGCACCCCAAAATAATTGATTCCGTCAGTCAATGGGCGGTCAACTAACTGTGAGATCAAATGTAGGAGTAAAAGTGATATTATCATTTTACTATGACCAGTTATTTATTCTAGTTAGACTTTGATGAATAGATGGATTCTTGGTTGGGGAATAGGAAGAGGATTATTGTTTTGAATCGAGAAGACATGATATCTACAGCTGACCGAAATGCTTGGGCTAGTTTCTATGCCAGGCAGGGGACAAAAGTGGTCCTCTCAAATGGAAAGCTTGGAATGGTATTTAAATACACCTTCTAAATCTTGTAATATATACCACTGCATCAATTCGATAAATGTTATTCATTACTGTAATTCGCAACTTCAGGGAACCATGAAGCTATGTAGGTTAACAAAGGAATTGGCCGGTGATGTAAACATCAAGCGCAAATCCAGAGGACTGCTTCCTCGTCCTGTAAGTTCTCTTAAAAAAAAATACTAATTTTAGATCCAGTTAGAAGGCATGATAAACTAAGGCAATCGAAGTGTTCTAATTTCTCAAAATTGTAATGTCAAGTCAGTCTGATATGTATGCGTTATCAGTTACCTGTATCAGGAGCTCATATGTCTTCTTCCACAGATTCGTGCTGGAATAGTGGGCTATCCCAATGTTGGTAAATCTTCTCTGATAAATCGGTTGCTTAAGCGTCGGATGTGTCCTGCAGCCCCAAGACCAGGTGTCACAAGAGAGCTAAAGTATGTTCTATTGTTGTTGTATCAAAAACATAATGTGCACCATTCAAAAAAAAAAAAAAACATATATATATGCTTTTGTGAAGTTTCAGAACTCCGCTCTTGCACTAACTCTAAATCCTCAGGACTAGGCTTCATTAATATTCATTATGATGGAAACTAGGATAGCCAGTATTGTAAACGAAAATGATGATAAATTGACCAGAATGGTCATTTTTCATTTGAAGTTCAGAATCCATTTATCTCCCGGTGGTAATTTAGCATGAGGCTTAGCTGGCTATTCATTACTATTATTCATGCGAAAAATTACCACCATATCTCCATAGATATTATAAATATTCTTGAATTATTATGATATATTCTAATGTTGCTTCATGGCTATAAAAGGTGGGTTCGTTTTGGGAAAGATTTAGAATTGCTGGACTCTCCTGGAATGATTCCAATGAGGATCAATGATCAGGCAGCTGCTTTTAAACTTGCCATATGTGACGACATTGGAGAGAGATCTTACGATTTTTCTGAAGTTGCAGCCATTCTTGTGCAGATTTTGTCTCGTCTCCCATCAGTAGGTACGTTGTGTATTATTTTTCAAGCATGTTTGTAACCTTAAAAGCTGTATCGGGATCTTAGCATATACTGAATCTTTAAAACCGTAACTAGAGGATATGGTACAATTTCTCATTGTATAATTGCAACTATGAATGGAATATGATCCGTACAATTTTAAATGCATCTTGCCTACAATGTTATGAACCTAATGTGGAGGCCAAGGTGGAAGAATCTCGAGAAAGAAACACGATTCATGTGCTCAAATCTTATTTGTTGTTTATAACAGGTAACAAAGCTCTTCAACAGCGCTACAAGTTGGACACAGATGCTCGGGCTGGTAGAATGTAAGTTTTATTGCTGAACGAAAGGATTGATAGCTTAACATTAATAAAGTTGCACTTTTGAGAAACGCGACTCCTTTTTTTTTTGGATGGACAGAGTAATTGCTTTACATCCCGATCCCCCTCCCCTCCACACACACACATAGTAATGCTATGGAGTTTGATGGTGGGTTTCTTATGGAGCTCAACACCTACATAAAACATTTGTAAACTGTACCATGATACAAGTAGTATATGCAAATGTCGAGCTCCATAAGAAACCCACAATATGGCTGAATTTCAAAACCGTATGCATAAGAAACTGTAATATAAAATGAAGAGTTTGAAATTTGTGATTGCAGTTTTGTTCAGAAGCTTGCACTTCGGTTGTTCAACGGGGACACTCATCAAGCAGCGTTCCGTATCATGTCGGATTTCAGGAAAGGAAAATTTGGTTGGGTGTCTCTAGAGATGCCTCCACAGTAGTATATACTTTTGAAGGTGATGATCAAGATTTTCAAGCATAGATACATACATCACTTGTTCTTCAAGATTGGGAAGCAATGCATTTTGAATGGAGAGAAAATCTGTATCCTAGAAGACTATTGAGTTGCTGAGATGAGATTATTATATGGAGTATAAATTTCTGTATATAACTAACATATGATATAATTTATCCTAAAATTTTATTCAAGGGTTGATGCCTTGATGGTAGATAAATAGTAATTTTTTTTGACTCTATTCTTTTAATTACCTATCAAAGAATTTTTGGGATATTTTTTAATGTTGTTTTTTTAAATATTATAATTTTTTTTTATAATAATACAACATCATACATATTTTGCATAATTGATTTAACATAAAATTACGTAATAGTATAATATAATACTCCCTCCGTCCGCCTATAAGCTTCCCATTTTACCATTTTGGTCCGTCCGCCTATAAGCTTCCCATTTTACCATTTTGGTCCGTCCGCCTATAAGCTTCTCATACCTTTTTTGGTAAGTATTTTTTCTTACACTTCACTTTATATCTTACTTTTTCTCTCTATCTCTCTCCTCTCTCAATCACATCACTTTGTACTATATTTATTATTTAATCACTTTTCTTAATTTATGTGCCTGTGCTAAAAAGTAACGTAACACTTATAGGCGGACGGAGAGAGTATTACTCATACAATTGATTTAACATAAAATTATCTTATATCTTCCTCAAAATCTCAAAATAAATATACATAATCAATATTTATCAAAAAATTTCATCTAAGTATTTTTTCATCCGAATTTTCGCTGTCCAACATAATCTGAAAACAAACCTACACGCACCAAAATAAAAAGCTTTATACTACGCCGTACTCTCCAGTTATGCGGCTTATGCCAACACGTGTCGGCGCACAATAGCACTCTTCGTTGTGGCGCAATTTACTTGCATAAGAACATTCCTTACTCCTCCATTTTAAAAAAAAAAAAATCTTTCTGCTACATCTCTGCACACACCTTATCCATTAATACCCAAAATTCATCTCCGAATTTTCAGAAATTTCGAAAAAAATTCAGCTTCAATTTTGTGCAGATAAGATTTAAGGCACCATTTTCGTAAACTTAATTTCGTGGTAAAATGATGTGGGATGAATGGTACGATTTCGAGCAGCGTCAACACGAAGAAGAGTCGGAAGATAGTTCTCACGTCAATTTCGATTTCGTATCCGTTTTATCAAAGCCAAAGGTGCAATTCTCCCCCTTTTTATGCTTTCTGTAAATTTCTACCTTTTTATGCTTTTCTTTTTGTTGTTGATAATTTTAGTGTTCATTGTTTTTGATGTGCAGGATTATTACAAGATTTTAGAGGTGGATTTCGACGCATCGGATGAAGCTATTCGTTCTAATTATATACGCCTAGCATTGGTACATGATAAACCCTATATGCATATGCTTGTTGTTTCAGGGTTTAGTAAATTTAGATGTATTTTTAGTTTAATTTTCTGTTTTCCTCGTTTTTTCTCTATTTTCAATTCAGAAATGGCATCCTGATAAGAAGAAGGATGAGGGCACCACGGCCACTTCAAAATTTCAAGAAATAAACGAGGCTTATCAGGGTAAACGCTCATTTTGCTCAATTGCATTTTGAGTTTTTTTTTTTTTAATTCAGTAATTGTGTGTGTTTTGGGACGTATTTTCCTATTTGGTTGATTTGGGTATTAATGGCTGAGTGGAAGACACTATTTTGTTGAACCAAGAGATGAATTACAGAGAATATAATGCCAAACTCAGGGGTGTGATTTTAACTTTAAGTGGAAGTAAAAAATAGTCTACCTTCTACTTCAACTTTTGACCATAAAACACTGTAATTTAAGTAGAAATCAGCTATCACAAACACTCTTGTTAGCTTATTTGGGGCTTAAATCAAGCGAATGCAGTTTGGAGAGGACCATAGAATAATAGAGTTTACACATATTTAGACGATGATTAGTCCTAGACTAGATTAAACATTCAAAAAAGTTAGCTTGAAACGCTCTTTGAAGTTCTTCCAAGTAGATTACATCCATTTGGCTTTCAGTTAGAAAGGCTTCAATAGGATAATCCTTCACCAGTGTGGAGGTAGCAGCCTAAATGCATGATATTTTCATTTTTCACCCCAAAAAAAAAAAAAAAAAAGGAGAAAAAAGGAACAGCTCTTTTTGTAGGGAGCCTTCCCTTGATTAGATGTGTTTGCTTGATAAAAGTAACTGGATTTTGTGTATTTTTACATGTTGGGATGTGGTGCTCCTAAGATTGCTGTGAAGAAACATGTCTTGTGAGGTAAGTCTCAAGATGGCTAATTTAACCACAGTAGGCAGCTTTTTTAAAACTTGTTCAGTTGTTCTTAGTGGATATAGATAGATGCTTTTGCTGATGTGTATTTAGGACTAGCTGGGAGACTAAATAATGATATACACTTGATTATTGTTGTGGTAACAAAAACACATTATTTTAAATATTTGAGCTTGTGATTGAGTCTATGGCCAAGGCCCAAGGATCTGTTAACAATCCCGAAATGAGGACCGTTTGTTAGGAAAATTCTCAAGAACAAGAGGGACATGCATCAAGGTGCTAAATTTATTTGTTCTTTATAACAGATAAAAATTGGAGGGTATGTTATATTATATATGTAATTTTGCTTGATTGTATAGTGTTGTAAAGGGGGACTCACATTGTCAAGCGTTGAACATTGACACAGTGCTCAGTGATCCTGTAAAACGGGACGAATATGACAAGAAAGGAATGATTTATTCATATGATAGCAACATTGCGGTGAGTTTGACTTCTTTGCAATTGCCTCTACAGTTATCAATCCTTAAGAAGTGTACAATTTTCATTAGCATGTTTACCAACTGTTGATTACTTTTGGGGAACGCAGGAGTATCTGAATCGCTACAAGAGCCTTATTCTCACATGCAACGGCCTTGGAATGAAATGTTCCATGTGGTGAATCGTGCAAGAGCCTTATTTTCAGCAGCTATTGTTTTGTTGGAGCTCAAGCATTAAAACGAGCATGATGCAGTTCAGTAACTGAACGATGTTAGCTTTAGTATCTTGCAGAAACTCGGCTCATATGCCATGATTTTGTTGTAAAACTTATCATCACTAATTTGCTATTAGGGATTAGTGTTGAAACTGCTAGCAATTGTAGAACATTACTATAATTTATGCCCTTTCTACTACCGTTTTTTTATGGAGTCTTGATACAAGAAGTTTATGTTGATTTGTACATGTGGCAAAGTCTGATTGGTTAACAATGCGACCTTCTACAGCCTTTTGAAAGTTAAAAGAACTATTTTCAAATTTTGAAAGTCAACGAGACAAAAATCAAAGTCACAAAAATAAATAAATTGTTGTAAAACTAATACTTTTATTCCTTTTTCATCAAGTGTACAAAATGGAGTGGCATACCACCCTTTTATAGGGAGCAAGAGAAGCTCCTAGAATTCTAACATAAAGATCATCATAAGTGATCATCATAAGTGTTTATACTAGAATCATCTAAAAGTATTTGAAAGGACATCCATTTTATATATTATTTTATAACACTCCCCCTTGGATGTCCGTCATTACACAAAGAATATGCCTCGTTAAAAACCTTACTAGGGAAAAACCCAGTGGGACAAAAACCTAGCAAGGGAAAAAGAGTACATATTACTTAGTGTATTCAATCTCCCCCTGATCCAAGCATCATGCGGAATCCTTTAATCGACGCATTCCGATACGCTTCACCAGCTTCTAAAATGTTGCAGTAGGTAGTGCCTTGGTAAATAAATCTGCTAAATTGTCACTTGAGCGGATTTGTTGCACATCGATCTCGCCATTCTTTTGCAACTCATGAGTAAAGAAGAATTTTGGTGAAATATGTTTAGTTCTATCTCCTATAATGTATCCTCCTTTTAGTTGAGCTATACAAGCTGCATTATTTTCATATAATAAAGTTGGAGGATTTTTATTGTCATGAGACAATCCACAATTCTTTCGAATATGATTAATCATTGACCTTAACCAAACACATTCCCGACTGGCCTCATGAATTGCTATAATTTCAGCATGATTTGAAGAAGTGGCAGCAAGTGACTGTTTTGTAGATCGCCATGAAATGACTGTACCACCACATGTGAATACATATCCAGTTTGAGACCTTGCTTTATGTGGGTCAGATAAATACCCAGCATCAGCATAACCAAGCAATTCAGGTCGAGATTTATTTGAATAAAATAGGTCAAGATCAACTGTTCCTTGGAGATAGCGAAAAATGTGTTTTATACCATTCCAATGTCGCCTTGTGGGAGATGAACTAAATCTTGCTAGTAAATTAACTGCAAATGATATATCTGGCCTTGTGCAGTTAGCAAGGTACATAAGTGCACCAATTGCACTGAGATATGGTACTTCAGGACCAAGTATCTCTTCATTTTCATCTCGCGGTCTGAAAGGGTCTTTATTAGGATCGAGTGACCGGACGACCATTGGGGTACTTAGTGGATGTGCCTTTTCCATATAGAACCTCTTTAAAACCTTTTGGGTGTAAGCAGTTTGGTGGACAAAAATTCCACCTTCGAGGTGTTCAATTTGCAAACCAAGGAAAAATTTTGTCTTTCCAAAATCCTTGATCTCAAATTCTTTCTTTAAATATGCAACTGCCTCTTCGAGCTCTTCAGGAGTCCCGATTAAATTGAGATCATCAACATACACTGCAATTATCACAAAACGTGATCCATTTTTCTTTATAAAAACGCATGGACATATTGGATCATTGGTATAACCTTCCTTGACTAGACATTCGGTAAGACGATTATACCACATACGTCCAGATTGTTTGAGCCCATACAAAGACCTTTGCAATTTAATAGAATAAATTTCTCTTGGATTTGATTTACATGCTTCAGGCATGTTTAATCCTTCAGGGACTTTCATGTAGATATCTTTTTCAAGATTACCGTATAAGTATGCAGTGACTACGTCCATTAGACGCATCTCAAGTTTTTCATGCACGGTAAAACTTACAAGATATCTAAATGTAATTGCATCCATCACAGGAGAGTATGTTTCATCATAATCAAATCCAGGTCTTTGTGAAAAACCTTGGGCTACCAATCGTGCTTTATATCTCACAACTTCATTTTTCTCATTTCTTTTTCGCACGAATACCCATTTGTATCCCACTGGCTTTACACCTTCAGGTGTTTGGACTACAGGTCCAAATACTTTTCGTTT
Source organism: Galeopsis tetrahit (assembly GCA_963675135.1). NCBI lineage: Eukaryota > Viridiplantae > Streptophyta > Magnoliopsida > Lamiales > Lamiaceae > Galeopsis > Galeopsis tetrahit. The sequence goes on along the minus strand of OY776130.1, from coordinate 61,862,078 downwards.
TGCCAGTGAATCCAACTCGGATTGAATTGCATCTTTCCATTTTGGCCAGTCATTTCTACGCCGACATTCATCAACCGATCTGGGTTCATGATCCTCAAATTCTTCCAAAAAATCAAGTGCTACATTATATGCAAAAACATTGTCAATGACTGTTTCTCTTCGGTTCAACTTTTTCCCGTAGTGATATAATTTATTGAAGTTTCTACAACCTCATGCTCTTCAGGAGCAACATCTTCTGAGACAACTTCTTCAGGAAGCTGAATTTTCTCACTACGTGTTGTTCATCCTCATTTGACTCGTCGATCTTAATTATTCCTCTTTTCTTTCGAGGGTTTTTATCTTTGGAACCAAGAGGTCTACCACGCTTCAGGCGTGCTTTAGATTCATTAGCACTTGTTATTTGTCCTTCAGGGACATCAATCTTAACCGGAACATTTTCTGCAGGAATATGTGATTTAGTAACTCTTCTGGAGTCACTAAATGCATCCGGTAATTGATTTGCAATTTGTTGCAAATGTATGATCCTTTGAACTTCTAGTTCACATTCTTTTGTACGAGGATCAAGGAAATCTAATGCAATTTTCCAATTGATTTCTTTTTTCGGTTGATCCTTACCTCCCCCTAATGTCGGGAAATGAGATTCATCAAAATGACAATCTGCAAATCTAGCAGTAAATAAATCACCTGTTAATGGTTCAATATATTTAATTATAGAAGGTGATTCATACCCGACATATATTCCCAACCTTCGTTGGGGGCCCAATTTAGTTCGGTGAGGCGGTGCAATTGGAACATAAACCGCACACCCGAAAATTCTTAAATGGGAGATATTGGGCTCATAACCGAATGTTAATTGAAGGGGAGAAAGGTTATTATAACTTGTCGGCCGAATTCTCACAAGTGTTGCTGCATGTAGTATAGCATGTCCCCAACCAGATAAAGGGAGTTTTGATTTCATTAACAATGGTCTAGCAATTAATTGCAATCGTTTGATAAATGATTCGGCTAGACCATTTTGTGTGTGAACATGAGCTACAGGATGTTCAACACTTATTCCAATCGACATGCAATAATCATAAAAAGCATGTGATGAATATTCACCAGCATTATCTAAACGAATTTTCTTTATTGGGTGATCTGGAAATTGTGCTCGCAACTTTATTATTTGGGCAAGTAATCTTGCGAATGCCAAGTTGCGAGAGGATAAGAGACATACATGTGACCATCTCGTTGATGCATCAACTAGCACCATAAAATATCGAAATGGTCCACATGGTGGATCTACAGGCCCACAAATATCACCATGAATTCGTTCTAGAAATGCAGGGGATTCAATCCCCACTTTAGTTGGTGAAGGTCTAACAATTAACTTCTCTTGAGAGCATGCAACACATGAGAATTCATTAGAATTTAACACCTTTTTATTTTCTAATGAATGGCCATGTAAATTTTCAATTATGCGCCTCATCATGGTGGAACCAGGATGTCCAAGGCGATCATGCCAAACCATAAAATCATTGGGAGTAATAGACTTCTGGTCTATTAGGTGATATGTTTCAGCTGTATTTATATTCGTGTAATATAGGCCAGAAGAGAGTGAATACAGCTTTTCTAACACACGTTTCTTTCCATAAACAACTTGTGTAATCAATAGACATTCACTGTTTTTCTCATTTAGAGTCTCGATATGATACCCATTTTTGCGGATATTTTAAAACTTAACAAATTTCTTTGAGACTTGGGAGACAGTAGTGCATTATTTATAACTAGTTTAGTTCCTTCAGGGAGAAATATTGTGGCTCTTCCGGAGCCATCAATCAAATTTGCACTACCACTTATAGTGTTAACATTTGTCTCCCCCTTTTGCAAATGAGAAAAATATTTTTCATTTTTAAGTATAGTGTGTGTAGTAGCACTATCAATTAGACAAATATCACCATCACTATTCATTCCCAAATGTTTGGCATCCATTGCTTCTTCATAAAAAAAATAAAACATAAATTAGAAATTAATATTAATAAAAGATGCAAAATATATAAATATTTTATTCATCATGAAATACTTATAGGGTATTCATCATATGCTTAGTTAACATCGTTAAAGAAATCGGCTACATCAAGATGGGTCATAACCACATCATCACCATCAAGAGCAATATTGTTATCAATAAAATTTGTCTCAACATTTTTTGCCTTATTTTTCAAAGAAGCTTGATAAAGCTCAACAAGATGATCCGTTGTTCGACACACGCGGGACCAATGACCTTCCATTCCACACCGGTAACTCTCTTCTGGGAGACAGCTTGTTTCTTGTCACGATCATGGTTGTTGTTATTATATGGAGTAAATCTACCACGACCGCGACCACGATTATTACCACGTCCTCAGCTACCACCACGTCCACGTCCACGACCACGACCAGAATTTTGAGATTGAGTCGCATTCGCTTCAGGGAATGGACTAGAACCGGTGGGTCGGGACTCATGATTTTTCAACAATAATTCATTATTTTGCTCGGCTAAGAGAAGGCATGCAATTAGTTCAGAATATTTCTTAAAACCTTTTTCTCGATATTGTTGCTGCAGGAGCATATTCGAGACATGAAAAGTAGAGAATGTCTTCTCAAGCATATCATCATCAGTTATGGTTTCACCACATAACTTTAATTGTGAAGTAATTCTGAACATAGCCGAATTATATTCATTGACAGTTTTGAAATCTTGCAGACGTAGATGAAGTCAATCATACCGGGCTTTTGGAAGGACGACCATCTTCAGGTGGTCGTATCTTTCTTTTAAATTTCTCCACAAAACTAGTGGATCTTTCACTGTTAAATATTCAGTTTTCAATCCTTCATCCAAATGATGACGAAGGAAAATCATTGTTTTGGCACGGTCTTGATTTGATGCACTATTATTTTCAACAATAGCATCACCAAGACCCATAGCCTCAAGATGAATTTCAACATCTAAAATCCATGACAAATAATTTTTTCCGGTGATATCAAGTGGTGCAAATTCAAGTTTTGTGAAAGTAGCCATAATGAAGAATGAAATGAGGAAGGAGAAAAAAAACACTACCTTAATCTACCTTGAAGAGGTTCAAGTATATAATACTTGAAAATATTATTTTGGCTCAACGTAGAGACTCGTGCTGATAACGTGTTGTAAAACTAATACTTTTATTCCTTTTTCATCAAGTGTACAAAATGGAGTGGCATACCACCCTTTTATAGGGAGCAAGAGAAGCTCCTAGAATTCTAACATAAAGATCATCATAAGTGATCATCATAAGTGCTTATACTAGAATCATCTAAAAGTATTTGAATGGACATCCATTTTATATATTATTTTATAACATAAATAACCTTTTGGACAAACCTCCAGGAAGGATTCTGCATTTTACACTATATAAATAAATCCTGTAATCATTGAAGAATAAAAGCTTATTGTTCACTTTCATCCAACACACTATTTCTATTACAAAAATCCTGCAAAAGGGACTATCAAACACATCCAAACAGTTGAGATGATAAAAAACATCTCAAAAGAGAGCCCCCAAAACCTATGTACTAAAACAACTAATGGGACCAAGAATTCATCTATAATACATGTCCTGAATCCTATGAAACACACAAATCGTATCAATATTTGCGCGAAAGAATCATCACCTAGAGATCGAATGATCACAAATCGTATCGTCGTTGCTTGAGCAGGCCTCTTTAATTCCACAAGCCTGGATAGGGCGCTCGATGAGTTCACACAGTGCCTCCTTTTTCAACGCCGAGCAATACTTCTTAAATGTCTGTACACTAACGTGGAGTTGGAAATCCACGCCAAATAAAAACTTCACCTCTAGCTTGTTCAATTCTGACGTGGTGATGCCTCCCACTCTTGCGTAATACGCATTATTGAAGAATCTGAAAATCGAGAAACGTTAAGTTACAATCTAGCATGAGCAAGTGTACTTAACCTTAAATTGCAGATTATGGAGCTATGTTATTATACTCCCTCCGTTTCATAATAAATGTCGATTCAAAGGTTAAATCTTGTTTCTAATTGACGTTGTTTTAGCTATTTTTCCACAGTTCTTCCAAAATTACACAACCGGTATCTCTAAAAGTCAAAATTTTATGTTCCTCGATTTGTGACAAATTCTCTAAAACGACACTTATTACACGAAGTCAACGTTATCTACCAAACTAAACAAGTCAAAGTAGTTGAGATATGTTTGATACATTTCTATTTTCACACAAATAGAAATCCTAATTATTGACATAAAAAATCTAAAAAAAACAACCCAACATACCTTAAATACCCTCTTTAATTGAATTACTAGCACAAATGAGAATTAGATGCACAGCCGATTGACTAAGGGCATTGTAGGAAAATAAAAAGTTAAATTCACTAATTATTTTAAGCAAGTGGCCTATGTGTTCTAGGACAAACGGAAATGGAAAATGAGAATACTGATGTGGGCCGGAGGGAGTATAAACGAAGATGCAACGAAAACAATATAACAAGTTTGAATAAACGAACTTACGCATCATCCATAAACTTGGCTGCCACCATGACACTGGTGATAAGAAGTCGGTGGACATTGAGAGACGTCAATCTTAGGTTCGTTCGTTGAATAAATCGGTCCACATATATATGTGCAATAACAAAGCACGAAGGGCTGCAGCTTGAATACTTAAAAATTCGATCTACATATTGTTGAATGCTCAAAGAAGGTGCTTGTAAACCATGGAAAATGGTGATAACATCTATGGTTTCAGAAGTCTCCAGCATATTTTCATTTTTCTCAATGGACCTTTCTAGAACTGACGAAAGAAGCGACAAAACTCGGGGCTTTCCTAGGTAGTCCGTACTTGGGCACTTAAGCCCCAAAGTCACATAATCAAGTGTGCGCGAGATATTCAGTTCAAGTGCCAAACTTCCCATTTTCCGATCATACACTTGGTTTCAGATGTCAAAGATTTTTAAGGGATGCTGCAAAAGATGTAAAAAAATATAGCATTAGATAATAAAAAAAATGTATGAAAAGAAGCGTATACACCAGCTACACCGTGCAACTGGTGTGTATTTTTAAACGATATTCGTTGTTTCACTAATTAGTATCATCAATTTTATCAACTTTCTCCTTTTCACTTTATGTCCTTCATAATATAGCCTCAGATACCGGAAATAGGTAAAACCGTTACCTCATTTCTTAAAACAATGGAGAATTCACTTGATTTAATAAACGAGTGGGGGGTTTCGTGCAATTAACCCCTACTTTAATGTTAATACAGAGATTCTCAACTTCTAAGGTATATCAAGAGATGCATGAGATGAAGCAATGAAACTCTAGTAATTCTCTTCCAATGCAAGAAACTGAATTTCACAGATGAATAAGAGGATGTGAAACAACCAAAAAATGAAAACGAAAGCACGATTCAGGCTATATATATAGAACGAACACGAGCCCCAGCTGTTTAATCCTATTCAATTTAGTAGTTAGGCCAACAACTCTTTCAACACAAGAAGAAAAAACTCCATTTTAATGATCTTTTTTCTTGAATGAAACCCCCTACTTTCCATTTAAGTATCCAGCAAAAGAGAATCACCTCTATAACTATTCCTAGTTTCCATTTAAATATACAATCTTACATAAATTAACAAGTCACAAACATACTCCCCCTTTAATTACAATAAAGCCCTAATTTCAAGAAAGTTACAGTTTCTACCACAAGAATTTTCAAGAATGTCAATATCAGATCCTTCACCACAGAACCACATTACTAGCTAGATAAAAAAGAAAACACAAATTTGCAAACCCTTTTAGCTCCAAAACATAAATCTACTCCAACACTCAACCACCCTTTTAGCTCAGGGAAAAGACACATAAATCTAATAGGCCTAATTCAACAAAAGAAGAGAAATTTTCAAGAAAATAAAAAAACCCCATTGTTAAATTAGAGAAATTTTCAAGAATTGCATAAGAAAGAAGCTTACCCCAAGTTGTTGAAAGATCCGAGGCTTCAATATGTGCATTTCCCGCTAATATAAGAAAGAATTAGAGGGATTCATTTCATTTCATTCAATGAACAAGCAAGCAAGCAAGATATATCCTTTAAATTTGGCTGTCTTTTAGCTTCTGCACATGGAGAATTAAACTCTCTCTCTCACTTGTTTGTTTGGCTTCTTCTGCTTCTCTCACTAAACGTATAGATGTATGTATACATTCACACTATTGCACCTCTTTTTTTAAAGTGGGTTTGCTTTATTTATTAGTATTATATTATCATTATGTGTATATACTTGGTACAGATGGAACTTGGAAGGTGGAGGAGCTCTATCGACTCTCTCACACGCTCACTGTGTGTATATGTATGTGAGAGAGAGATAGATCCATTTTGGAAGATAGTGTCGGTAGTATTAAATTCCATTGCGGTGCGGTGCGGTGCGGCGCGGGTCCCCACTGGAAAATAGGAGTATATATAGGGTTGTAAATGAGTCGAGTCGAGCCGAACGTGATGCTAATCAAGCTTGTTTGAAATATTATCGAGCTTTGAAATTAGTGTTTGAGCTTGTTTGATAATTAAACGAGTCGAGCTTTGGACCATACCGAACGTAAATTTATATTCAAGCTTGTTTGATATCTATGTCGAATCGAGCTCAAACGAGCTTTTACCGAACGATCTCGAATCGAGTATCTAATAATAGCTTGGTTTGATTTCAGCCCTAAGTATATACTACAATTCTTTTTTTTTTTTTCGCCTGGAAATAAATGTATGCATGTACTGTATTGTTCAAAAAACCATTAAAATCAAGAAACTTGTGCAAAATCATCACACAAATCTATTTTAATCTCTGTACAATTCATTTTAGATTTTAATTTTAATAAAAAAAAAATTCTATCACTTTTTACATAGAACATTGTAAATTTGAATCAGGTACAATTACAATATAATCATATTAAGTAAAATCAACTCATTTAAAAAAATGGTAAGCGATATTAACGAATACTTGAGTATTATTTATTAAAAATAATTAATATTATTCGGTAAAACAATAGTAATAATTGTCATTTGTTAACCTACCTTAGAAAGTAGCAGCAATAAGTCCAGGGTTGTTTCTACAATTGTAATGTTTATTTATTTAATAGTTCATTAAATTTGTATTCCTATCTAATGGAGTACTACTATGTGTCTAAGACTAATCTTTTCTAACCCAACTTAATCAAATAACATAAGACAAAATTTTATTTTAAAGAAATTAAATACTGTGACGTATCGACTTTAGTTGGCTACATAACTTCAACCTCCATAAATCTTCTTGTTATCTACTATAATATAGAAAATATAAAATTAGTGCACTATATATTACACATAAATCTCAACACATTTTGAGTATAATTAAGACATAAATCAAGCAATTTGATTTAATATATAATTTTATTTACCCCTATATCATCCAATAAATGAAATACATATTCTATTCATTAAATTATCCTTATCCAGTTATCCAGAAAATACATATTTTATTCATAAAAAAATATCGGGCAACTTAATTAATTAAGAAAAGAACATGACAGATACACATGACAGCTTGTGCATAATTAATCATTGATGGTTATTATAAATACATTAAAAGTTATAGGAGTATTATAGAGTATCAGTTTTCTTCTGCATATGATACGAGACTATTTACCAACCAAACTGTTAATACAAATATTAATTGATTAATTTTGATTTAAATCACTCAAGAAAGTTGAAACTACATTTCAAATGATAATTGAACCCTAAAAATAATTAAATTCTAATACTACAATTTTCATGATCGAAAATTAGAAAAAATATTACTCCATTAAAATGAAAAATATAAAATCATGAACACTAGAAGTCAACAAGAAAACAAACAACATAAACTTTCAACAATACTACACAGAATGATGCACCACATCATACTTAAAAGGTCGATTCGACTACACAATTAACATCACAAAATATTAAGAGAAGTTCTAAATCTTAATACCACATAACGTTCGGCTAGAACCAACCCTACACTTGCCTTAATTCTTTCGATAAGTGTATTTCCGCTTGGAACCTTCTGGAATAGTGGCACCAGGCGGACGTGGAGGAGAGGTGCACGTGGGTTCGGGTTGAGACGGATTATTTGCAGTTTGTTCGGTAGCTTTTGCCACAGCAGAGACTAATATCACTTCCCTTTGAGCAGTCAGAGCATCCTTCATTGATTCATACTGTTGGACAATAAAAAAGTGATGAAATTGTTAACTAAATATTGAAATTACTGCATCTGATAAAACATGGAGGTGAAATAGATCAACGTGTAGTAAAAACGTTGCAGAAATGGAAAAACACTAATGATCGGTGGAAAATCCGAAAATACGTGTATTAGTTACTTCACTGAAAATAATTAGTTTAGTGCACGGTGCAACTGGTGCACCAAGTGTTACTCTTACAAATGCAGGTCCAGATTGGAAATTGACAGTAAACAAAAACATGCAGTCATAAAGACTTCATTAATATAGTGTTAAGTCCCCACCATTGGCATTAAAAGAAAGAACATTCCAAATCATGAGTTTAAACAGGAAAAAACATTATGAAACTGAAAAGAAAAAAAATAGTTTAAAATTACCGCTTCAATCTTTCCATGAGCGAATTCCAGCTTCCGAACTACGTCATAATGTTCTTCCATCAAAGCTTCAAGCTAAGAAGGAAAAACAAAACTGTCTTAACAAATATAAGAACATAAATTATCCAAATAATTAAGAAGTAATCATAAGATGTCACTACCTTCTTTTGTGCATCCAAGTACTTGGCTTTGTAGCCGAAGTCAGAAGGACTCTCATTCGTCCTTCTCCCAAACTAAAAATGAACTTCATTCATCAGAAAATGTATATATAGAAAATAATGAAAAACGAGATTACACAAAACTATTAAATGCAACCTTTGACTTAAATTCATCAGCTGTTCTAACAAGATAGTCCACCTTTTCTTCCAAGCTTCTTCCATTCATTTCAGGAGTGCCAGCTTGCTGAACCTGTGGTTCTATTACCATGTCTCCCTCGTTTACAACGGGGGACGTCCTCGGTGCTTCTTCCTCTTCGTTTTCAGCAAAATTAACATGCTCCAAAACAGCACTAATACGTACAGATCGTCTCAATGCAATATCCATGACCTTTGAATCTTTCTTCAGGGGTACAACATTGGGGGTTTTCTTCACATTGCTTCCATTTCCAACACTCAAAGTCTTTGAAATGTCTGGTTTCTCCTTAGAAATCGGTGTCTCTGAGCATCCATTGTTGATTTTATCCTATCATAACAAAGATTGATGTAAAAGCCAAATTCTAGGTTATTGATCTGCCTCTTATGAAGTGTTTTCAGTTTTCTTAGGAGGCATACAGCAATAATAACAAACAAAGTGTGAAATCGACCGCACAGATCATATTTCGCTATTTGCACAACAATGCTAGGGCTTTATTCCAATATTTTCATGATAAAATCGATCAAACATCCATTACTTAGTGCAAATCAAACAATGTTCGTGAAACCATACTTCATTTTGCAGAAAAAAGCAAACACGCACCAGTAATACAGAATCATTCAAACTTTCAACATCAAAGCTACGAAATATAAATCATTCATTGTTTCACGAATTAAAAAACACAAGCAACTTGAAAAAAAAGCAAATACGCACCAGTAATACAGAATCGTTCAAACTTTCAACATCAAAGCTACGAAATATAAATCACTCATCGTTTCACGAGTAAAAAAACACAAACAACTTGAAATTTCAGATTACAAAAGTAAAAAAGTGAAGAATTAGAACGCGCTAAACCTGTAGAATATCAGCCTTTCTCTTTCTCCCCATTGTTCTTCTCTCTCCTCCGAGTAAAAGCCTGAATCAGAACCAAATGTTATGTAGAAATGCGCAGATTAGGGCTTAAATGAGAGGTTTTGTTTGATGTGTGTTGATGAAGAGTGTTTGTTCATTGGAAATGGAAAGAGCGGCATCGAAATTTACGTGGTTTGCTACGTATGATCAGAGACAGCGGCGAAATCCAACCGTACACGTAACAGGGAAATTAATCGTGGCCGTCTATTCAAATTTCACTGCCCGCACTGGGAAATTACTTAAATCGGGGCCTGGCCTGGCCTCGTCAATGTGAATTGTCGAATCAACTATACTCAATTTCGGGTTCCAATAAAAAGGGTTTTGTTTGTTGTGTGCGTCGGATTCTAGTTTCGGATTTCACATTCGTATTTCACCTTCTAATTTAATTCAATCAAAATATATTACGGTAAAGTCTAGTATGCACTCGAGGGCATGTTGTGCACCTTCATCTAAAGAAAAGTGTATGTTATTAAACTGAAAAGTACAACACAATATTACTAAAAAGTGTAAATCACTATAAGGGAAAATATTAATTTTGGTCACTCAGTTTTACCTTTTTTCATATTTGGTCACCCACATTTACTCACTATCAAAATTGGTCACCCACTTATTATATTCTATCAAAATTGATCATTCCGTTAGTCAATCTGTCATTGACTAACGGAGAAAGAGTTTTGAGCTCAAAATTTTCAAAATGTTAAAAACTTCTGATGCATCTTCTAGAACTAATGAAACAACGCAGTAGCAAAAATGAAATGTGGAACCTACTGGAGCGTGAAAAAGTACCCATTGAATAATCTTAGTCGATCACAAAAATTATACATAATTTCTTATTTCAATTTAAGTTTTAAGTTTTTTTATGACAAAATTATTTTATTATATTTATATGGATAAGAAGGAATTCTCATTATATTTATATGTAATATGTCAAAAGGAATTCTCATGCATTTTTTAGAACGAATTTTCATTATATTTATCCTTGATGAAAGAATTCTCATGCATCTTCTATAACGTGATTCAATCAACTTTTTTTGCTGGGTAGTAAAAAAAAAATCAGTAAATTTTTAATAATTATTTAACTCAATTATGAATTCATTTGTTGTTGGTTTACTTTCTAGAACGTGATTCAATCAATTTGCTGGTAGTCAAAAAATTTCAGTAAATACTCTGTTTTTTTTTTTTAAACAATTGTACTCTGTTTTTTCAATTCTTGGTTTCATATTGAATTTGTATAATAAGTGAGTGACCAATTTTGAACTCAAAACTCTTTCTCCGTTAGTCAATGACAGATTGACTAACGGAATGATCAATTTTGATAGAATATAATAAGTGAGTGACCGATTTTGATAGTGACTAAATGTGGGTGACCAAATATGAAAAGAGGTAAAAGTGGGTGACCAAAATTGATATTTTCCCTCACTATAACTAAAAATATTATTATACAGTTTAATAATTGAAAAGTGCAACACCATTTACCAAATATATGTAAGTCAGTAAAACTGAAAAGTGCAACATGGATTAGGGTACACAACATGCACTCGAGTCCATAGCATATTACTTCCTCCGTTCCATAATATCTTTCACACTTTTTTTTTTTAAGAATGTCCCACAATATCTTTTACAACTTTAAAATGGAAAACTATTTATAAACTCAACTCTCACAATATTCTCAATTTTACACAAATGTCATCACACATACACAAAAGTCAACTCATTTATTTACTTCATACATAAAAACTTATAAAAATATCTCTCAAACCTCTACTTATTATTACACTTTTTTAATAAATATGCCCACTTACCTATGAAAAATATTTTAGGACGAAGGGAGTATTATAATAATTCAACATCATAAATTCTTACACAATTGATTTAATATAAATTCTTACAACATCACTCACTCTTACATAACTAATTTGACATAAAATTACATCATATTCTACTCAAAATCGCAAAAAAAAAAAAAAAAAAACACTCATAATCAATATTTATCAGAATTTCTCCATCTAAATTTTTTTTCATTTGAATTTTCCCGTTCTACTACGTAATTCCAAAACAATCCCATTATAATCTCTCTGGTTAAAAGCTCATTTCATAATTCATTTTCTATTTGTCATGTGTTTGGCTCTGAAAAAACCTCCAATATACAATTTTTTGTTTTTTGTTTTTAAAGCTGTAGTCATAAAATGACATGTCGAATTAATTGTAATAGGACGCCTTGTCTCCTCTACTATTCTCAAAAAGTATTTCAATTTTTAACATATTTTTTAAAGGGATTATATTTTTTTTAGTCAATTAAGTTACAATGTTTTTGAATTTAGTCCAGATTACCACTTTTTGAATTTAGTCCATTAAGTTTCTATTTATTTTAATTTTGGTCCAATAACCTGTTATAGCAGATTTAGCGGATCATTTTTTAAAACACACACTAAAATGTTATACACACCCCCAATGTTAAACACACCACACTCAAATTTAAAAAACTTTTGTTATTACTATACACACCCCAATTCTTTCCTATTTAATAAATTGTAAAAAATAATTAAATTAAAAAACGTAAGAATTCAAATTAATATAAAAAATATAAATAAAATCTATAAAAAATAGCCTAATCTTCAAAAATTAAATAAAGTTAAAAAATTAATTAATTTTGAAGATTTAGATAATTTTTTATTATTTTTGAAGATTTTTATTTTTATTAAAAAATCTTCAAAAATATTAATTGTGAATTCTCAACTTCCCAAGCAAAGAAAACAATTCGATTTTCATCTGAAAGTGTGTTGGCGAAGCCTCTCTTGTTTCCAATAAATAGTAAAATGAGTTTTATCGACATTTTTATAGAAATTAGGAGGCAAATGAAACAATATTAACAAAGCATTGAAGTTTTAAACTTTTTTATTTTATTTTCCTTTTAATTTTTTTTTATATTACACGAACCTACTAACACGTACCCCATAAATATTATATGCACCCCAAATGTTAAACACAAAAATTCAAAAAATCAATTAAATAAAATTATAAAAATATTTAATAAATTAAAAAAATATATTTAATTAAAAAAAAAGTAAGAATTCAAATTAATATAAAAATATATAAATAAAATATATAAATCTTCAAAATTTTAATAAAGCTAAAAAATAGTTAATTTAATTATTTTTGAAAATTTAGTTGATTTTTTAATATTTTTAAAGTTTTTTTAATAAAAATAAAATTCTTTAAAAATAGTAAAAAAATCAACTTAATCTTCAAAATTAATTAATTATTTTTTTAGCTTTATTTAATTTTTGAAGATTTAGTGTGGTGTGTTTAACATTGGGTGTGTGTATAACATTTTATGGGGTGAGTTTTGAAAAATGACCTGCTAATCCTGCTATAGCAGGTTACTGGACCAAAATCAAAATAAATCAAAACTTAATGGACTAAATTCAAAAAGTGATAATCTGGTGGGCTAAATTCAAAAACATGGCAACTTAATGGACTAAAAAAAATATAATCCCTTTTTTAAAATACATGAATATAACACATCCCTTCAAGTATTCCTTATTCACATTTTAAATATGGTCCTGCACAAAAATGATACACATAAATCGAAAAATGATCATAAGTGTCTATACGAATATGAATATATCATGAATAAGACTAAAGAATCAATTACAATTAACAAATTCTAAAGTAAAATTGGTCTAAGATCAGACTATATATTTTTAATTATAAAGAAGCTGCCAATATTAATTATCTAAAATTTATTATTAATGTCAGAATTTAATTTAAGTACACCTTCTTAAAAACGAACTTAAACCCGTCATGACACAATCTTTAAAAAACAATCCCAGCCACATATAAATGCATTTTAAGGTCTAATATAGTAATATTACAAATTATCATAACACATATAAATGCATTTTAAGATCTAATATTACACATAAAGTCTTTACTACATTCAAATGATAATTGAACCCGCATTCTTCCTTTTCAAAAATAAAATAAAAATATTTAAATTCGAATACTCCCTCTGTTCCACAATAACTTTCATACTTTTCTTTTAGGGACGATAACTTTCACACACTTAAAATGAAAAATCTTTTATAAACTCCACCCTTACAATAACCTCAATTTTACACAAATATCATTATTTATCTCCACACATACACAAAAGTCAACTCATTTCTTTACTTTATACATAAAGTTTTACAAAATTACCCCTCAAAACTTTCATCATTATTACACTTTCTTAATTTCATCATTATTACATTTTCTTAATTTGCGTGCCCATCTACCTATGAAGATTAATATAGGACGGAAATTAGAAAAAAAATATAAAATCATTTAAAATGTAATTTTTAATTAAAAAATATAAACTTAATTGAAATGTACTTTTAACTTTTCTTCGGGGTTGGGTGAATGGTTGTATAATATACCTGTTTTTTTTTTTTTATGAAACAACTAATGTTATTAAAAAAATACTACACACCAATTTTACTGAGTACGAGTTCAGATGAGACATTTTGATCAAGTGGCAAATGGATTTTACTGGGTGAATTGTAAATAACACAATTTACAATTCTGGATTACTATTAAATAAGAACCCTCAAAACGTTTTTTTTTATCTTTCTTGTCCCAATTCCATGAAGAGAATGCAAGATCAAAGAATGGAAAAATGAGAATCATCAACACTATAAGTGGACAAAAAAACTTTCAACAATAGTACACAGAATGATTAGACTACATAATTAACATCACAAAATATTAAGAGAAGTTTCTAACTTCTAAATTATACCAAAAAGAATTCAATTTTAATTCCACTGGAACCCTATGGTTCTTGGAACGTTACCCTACTGTTTTTCCGCTTGGAAGTTTCTGGGATAGTGGCGGCAGACGGAGACGACTCACGTGCAGTTTGTTCGGTAGCTGAGACTAATATCACTTCCCTCTGAGCAATCAGAGCATCCTTCATTGATTCATACTGTTGGACAATAAAGTGATGAAATTATTAACTAAATATTAAAATTATTGCATCTCATAAAGTTTGTTACCAATTACAAATGGAAAATACTTGTATACTGAAAAGTATCCGTTGTTTAGTTAAAAGTATTAGTAGTGCAACTGGTGCGCCTAGTGCTACTCTTACATAATAAAGACTTCATCAATATAGTATTAAGCCCCCACCATTGGCATTAAGGGTATGTTTGTTTTGGGATTATGTAGGATGAGGGAAATCCTGGATGGGGAAATCATGATGAATAGTAATTGTGTGTGTTTGTTTTGGGATTTTGAGTAGTTGGATGGGGAAATCTGGATGTGAAATTTCGAAGTAGAACAAGGACGTGGTTACGTCCCCCACGTCCGGACGGGTGAGTCCCAAAACAAACATACCCTAAAAGAAAGAATTAACATTCCAAATCAGAGTTTAAATTTCCCATCCCCATGACTCGAACCCAGGATCTAAAGCCTAGGTAGTGGTTCTCTATCCAACTTCGTCATTATGAAACTGAAAAGTAAAAAAATTACCACTTGAATCTTTCCATTAGCGAATTCCAGCTTCCGAACAACTTCATAATGTTCTTCCAACAAAGCTTCAAGCTAAGAAAGATGAACAAAACTGTCTTAACAACATATATTATCCAGACAATTAAGAAATAATCATAAGATGTAACTACCTTCTTTTGTGCATCAAAGTACTTGGCCTTGTAGCTGAAGTCAGAAGGCTGATACTCAATAAGAAAATGAACTTCATTCATCAGAAAATGAATACTCAATAAAGACTAAATTGTATAAAGTAAATTTAAATTCATCAGCTACCTTTTTTCCCAAGTTTCTTTCAGGGGACGTCTTCGGTGCTTGTTCCTGTGATTCGTTTTCATTTTAAAATCGATCAAACATTCATTATTTACTGCAAATCAAACAATGCTAATACAGAATCATTCAAACTTTCAACATCAAAGCTACGAAATATATAAATCATTCATTGTTGAAATTTTCGATTACAAATATAAGAAATTAGAGCGCGTTAAACCTGTTGAGTATCAGCCTTTCTCTTTCTACCCATTGCTCTCTCTCTCTCCTCAGAGACAAAAGGGAGGTTTCGATTGATGTGTGTTGATGAAGAGTGTTGTTTGTTCTTTGGGAATGGAAAGAGCGGCAACGAAATTTATCATCAGACACGGCGAAATCCAACCGTACAAGTAATCAGGGAAATCAATCGTCGCCGTCTATTCAAATTTTCAATGTGAATTGTCGAATCGAATCAATAGTTAATTAATTTTGGGTTCCAATTATTCTCTCCCATATTTAATCTTTGCACTCGAGTGCAAGTCATTTTTATTTTTCCGAAAACCGTAAATTAAAAAATGTGATTAAATTATAAAAAGTGATGTGATTGAAAAAGAGAATGAGAAATTATAGGCAAATAGAGAAAATAAATATTTTTTTTTGGATTATAAAAGTGTAAGTTGTACTAATTACTAAAAGTGTAACATTAATAATAAATACTCATTTTCTTACCATTTTCAGTTATAGTGACAAAAGATGTTTATCGGGCTAGTCCTTGCCCATAGAGATCCACAAGCTAAACGGTTTAGGGCCTTATCTGATTCGTTCTTAATCGGTCCATCAATACTTGAGATACCACATGTTAAATGGGTCACTAACGGACTACAATCTTCTTCTTTTTTTACTATCGAGAAAATATTGTTTCTTCCCGATCATACCACGAAAAATTGATACTTCCTCCGTTTTTTTTTAAAGATGTTTTAGAGTAATTTATTAGAATTAAAAAAGGGTATGTTTTGACAAATATACCCTTAGATAATAAAGGAGGTTTCTAATTACATTAATTTCATTCCATAATACACATTAAATTTCAATTTTTTCCAAAGTTAAAGGAAGAACATAATTGGAATAAGGGACAGTTTCTCAAAAGGACATTTCACACCCAAAATTTTCATAGAAAGACAACTTTTTTATTTAAATCAAATAAGGTCAAAATGATTGATAAATATACTAAACTATCCTTACATTTAATAAATTACGAAAATCATTTTTAATTAATTAGTCAAACATTATTAAAACTAATTATGTACAAAAAAAAATATTAATCACGCTAATTAATGATATTTCCATATTTCAAAATTTAATTCTCATCTCCTAACTGCAGATGAATTCCTAGAAATTAATATATTTTTAAATTTGGTTGAATTAATATACTTCTCAATTTTATGTTAAATTATCGATATTATTAATTAATTCAATTTTAAAATATCTTAAAATAAAACAATTTTATAACTAAATTATTTGATGATACGGTGGTATATTTAATTAAAAAATAGATATTAAAAGCGTGATTTTTTTTTATTTGAATTTTTTTTATTTGAATTAAATTAATATATTTTTGTGTAATTACATTTTAAGAACATGTCTATTAACATATGAACATATGAAATACATGGAAATATATTCTTTCATAGTCTGGAAACATAAATAATTTATATATTTAACAATATATGTCATCTATATAAAATATGCAAATATATGAATATATATGTAAAAAATCGATGCATATGTTCAATAATATATGCAAATATTTTGTTGCATATGCCTTCATCCAAATAATAATATGCAATATAAAAAATCATAAATATGCATTATCCATACCAATATATGCAACATAACATTTTTGAATATATTTATTTGAAGTATTGAAAAATATTTTTTATACTAAAGTGAAAAAAATGTAAATAAAAAAACTCACAATCTTGCAAGAACCAAGCTGTAGCAGCCAAAAAAAAATAAAATTGCACATTTATTATCTTTCCAAAATTCAGAAAGTTTACTAATCTCCCAATTCGATTCATGAAAATCAAGAAATTAATTAACTGCATATGGATAAAAATTGTTGCTTATTTTCAGTGACATGCAAAAATATATTGCATATAACTTAAAATACTTTAAAATAATGCAATAGGATAATATATTATGTTATAAGATATTCTAAAATATTAATTTTATTTAAAAATATTCGAAATATGCATTATACATACAAATATATGCAATAAATTAAATTTACATATGCAACGAAAATTGCATCACATCTAACTAAGTTATGAGCAACTGATTAATCTTCACAGCAACTACACAATCATCACAACAGCTTTCATTTTGTGATTTGTTCCGCGAAATGGATAACTGCATCAAACCTATGAATAGTTCCAATAAAATTAGATTTATCTGATACAATATTCTTGATACAAAATTGAGTTTAAAATAAGCATCAATAGAATCATATTACTTGTTCTGAGAAAACAATTTCTCCAAATCCTCCACAATCCTAATATCACCCTGCAACCCAAAAGCAAAATATAGAGAATCAAGCATTCAGAAAAATTTGCCCCAAAACAAAGAACATCTAAGATACATTGAGTTCAAACACAATCTAGCTTTGTCAATCGAAGGATACAAAATCCAGATTATTAAAAAGTCATTTTTCAAAACCTGACTATCAAAGGATGATAGAAGGAAAACTCACTGGTGTGTTTTCCATTCCTCTCGTAGTCTTCAAGAAAATTAGAAACAACCATTGATGGAATCACATGGCTAATATTTCACATCCTGTCAAATGAGAAACAACCATTAAAATATATCAATTTGAAACAACCATTAAAGTACAATTTTAAAAGTGAAAGAACTTGATCTTCAAATATATCTTCCTAACATTCCACATCCTGTTGGTGAAAAGAAACTAATACCAATCTACATCAAACCAAATGCAGCACTATGTCTCCATCATTGTATCCCAGACAAAAAGATATTGATTCTACACACAACGCAAATCATAGATAACAGTCTGTTATCCCAGTTTCAATCACTATGATTCTACCCCAAATCATGAATCAACTTCTTCAATTTCAATAACCTAAAAACAGAGATAAACAAATACCTTGTAAATAAATTTATTTATAAAGACTGAGCAGTGCAGAATACAAAGAAACAATTAACATTAACCCCATCACTAGCAATCATACCGGGTTTAATAGCTTCATATTCTTTAACATTAACCCAAGCAACAATTCCAAAGCCTCCAATGAAATATATATCACTGTCATGTAAAACTAAATAAATTTCTTGAAAAAAAATATTCAATGAGGGTGTATTAATTGGATGAAAGATTTGTAAACTTTTGTAATACTATTCAAGTAAAATGCAATCTGAAGCCACTCAATCAAAAGTTGAAGCATTTTGGGCCGAGATTTTAAAAAGTTGAAGCATTTTAAAAAGTTGAAGCCACTCAATACTTGTAAAAAGTTGAATACTTGTAAAAAGTTGAAGCATTTTGGGCCGAGATTTTAAACAAGAACTTAAAACTAAGCTAATATCCTTCTAGAAAATATTAAGGAGATCAATACCATGAGCACCTCAAGACCAAGATTTCATTTTTCTTCAATTTTTTTTACTCTAGCCAACGTGGATAAAGACAGCCCCTCGATCTCTCCGACAACGGCGACTATGGTGGCTATGTCTTGGTGTTCATCTTCTCCGACGACGACAATGGCTTGGGTGAGGGAGATCGATGTCGACGACGACAATTGCAACAAAATGCGATGCAGTCTTTAGATCCGTACAGATCGGTCGGCAACGACGAAGATGGATGCCAAGGCAGCGAACAAGAAGCGGTGGGCACGCGACTTGTTGGGTGGGGGTGGGGGCGGCGGCCATGGTGGGAGCCGGGTTAGGGTTTTGGAATATGAGAAAATAAGAAAATAGGAATTATAATGAATGAAATGAATAATGGCTATGAGTAGATAAATTCTGTATATGGAAATTGAATTCGAAATTCCATGAAAATGGGGATTTAAATTACCATTATAATTTATATTAATTATAGTTTTTAGTGATAAAGGGCATATATGGGTTTTTATGTTGGTTTTGGATCTTATTTGTAATTATTTAAATTTGTGTCTTTCTATGTATTTGGGTCTCTAGGATTGTCTCTTAGAGAGAATAAACTCTTGGAATAAACATTATAAAAAATTTAAAACATCTTATATTTATACACAAAAAAAAAGGTCTAAAACATCTTATAATTATAAAAAAAAACGGAGGGAGAATAACGGGATGTGATTCTAGTAATCAAATTCCAAACTTAACAAACTTCCATACAAGATTATATTATTCTTTTTACAAAGTTATAAAATTAGTATATTAATCTAACTTCATATATTAATATGTTAGAGATGTTTATCCGGGCCGGGCTAACCGGACTGGCCCGTTTAACCCTGAAAAATATAGGGTTAGGGTTCATGAATTATAGGTCCGTTTAAAATCAGATTTTTTTGACCCGAATCAATTAGCCTGTGGACTAAATCGGGTCAGCCCGCTAGCCCAAATTGTTACTTTTTTTTTTTATAAATAATCTAACAAATTTTGGGTCATTTGACCAATAACTATAACTATAAGCATTAAGAAGCCTATTACCATCCATTATTCATTATTACTGTTTTTTATTAGATTATGATATTTGTTTAGCTTTATTTGGTCATATTAAGGACCAACATAGTTCTAGAATTGTGTTTAAATTATACTTTTTTTTCTCATTTACTGATCGTTAACTAATTATGTATTTTTATATTTTATTTGCTTGTTGGACGTGTCAATTGAGACCTTTAATTTTAAAAGAAAAAAAAATATTGTAGCCCGTTAGTGGCCCGTTTAGCCTGTGGCCCGCTAGGGTTAGGGTTAGGTCCCAACAATTGTAGGCCCGTTAAATATGAACCGGTTAAGGCCCTAACCCGTTTAGCCCATAGCCCTGTAGGGCTGGCCCTATAGAGCTAGGGCCAGTCCGATAGACATCTCTAAATATGTCTTCCTTAATTAATACCAAAAAAATCTACATTTAATTTGTAACTGAATCTTATTTACCAAAAAAAAAATCTTTCTTTTTTCTGAAATAATATTTTATCCATTAATTTTTTTTTTCAATATTAAAGTCATTCAAGTTATTTAAATTTCTTTTAGACTATTGTCATAAAAGTAGATATTGTCATTCTAAAATCATTCTAAATCAATCTTTTCATTTCTTCAAATTACATGTTTTATAAGATTGGACTAAATTTTTTTTTTCTGAGCATTTCTACGTTCTAACGACATTGCGACAAGTAAATACATAAATTATTTTACTAGATAATGTATGTCTTAGTCTACTGATTTTTTTAAATAATTAAAAATTCTCATAAAATAAATATTAACTAATAAATAAGTATTTTAAAGAAGTGAAAAGAATTTTTATTTTATTTTATAGTATAAATTCATAAATTAAAAAATCACAAAAAAAATTCAAAATATCAAAAGGACTAATTGTCAAGTTAAAAAATGCAGTGCATCTGATAATGGAAAACAACGAGGAAAACATACAAATTTGTCAATATATAATAAGTGCATCTAGTCGTAAGAAAAAAATTGCCATAAATAAGGATTTGAGAATATATTAACCAATGAAGTAATTAATATTATCAGTTTAATTTTAAGAAAATATTGATTGATATAAATATTAAAATTTAAAATTTTAACGTGAATTATAGAGATTACAAATATAAATGGTAAAGTCTAGTATGCACTCGAGTACATGTTGTGCACTCTAGTCTAAAGAAAAGTATAAGTTATTAAACTGAAAAGTACAACACAATATTAATAAAAAGTGTAAGTCACTATAACTAAAAATATTATTATACAGTTTAATAATTGAAAAACATTTACCAAAAAGTGTAAGTCAGTAAAACTGAAAAGTGCAACATGGACTAGGGTGCCAACATGCACTCGAGTCCATAGCAGACCAATCCAATATAAATATTTAAGGTAAATTTGAATCCGAAATTCGTGGATCAGACGTGAGTCAATACAGGTCAAATTTAATTAAAATATTTTTTTTCACTCAAGTATACTATAAGATCAAAATATGTCACTACAACATTAAAAGTGTACTACTACAAGTTTAAAAATATTTTGAACACTTAATTTTTTGGATAAATTCTCTAAAATATTTTTGAGATGTAGTAGAATATTTTTGGTCTTATATATAGTGATAATATTTTGACATCATTGTAATAATATATTGGTCATTAGTAAACCATTTATTTATTTATTTATTTTTTTGGATGAATTCAATCTTTTGAGTTCCAATTTTTTTTTTTTTTTTTAAATCTTAATTATATACATAACTCTAGAGATATTTATTATTATTATTATGATCCAACTTAATTACCTTTTAAAGCTAAAATATTAAGATCATCTACTATAAAAGTTAAAAAGAGCTAGTTATATAGTTTTATTTTGAGACAATTATTTATTGATATATATGAATGGTGTCGTAATATATATATAGATTTATTTGATTTTAATACTAAAACGTAATATTTAGATTTTAGAGTCAAAATTCCATACTACAAATTATATTATTCTTTTTACAAATATATAAACTTGTATAAATTATATTAATCTCTACCTTAATTAAACGGAATATTCTAAGTTGAAAACATTTTCAATATTTGACCTACATTTACTGTGGAATAAGAATTCAGACATAAAAAAAATTGATTCTCTTATATATATCAATCTCTCAAAAGAGAAAAATAGGGTTATTGAGTTCAATGGACACCAACTATTTTTTATCAATATTAAAGCCATTCAAGTTACTCAATTTTCTGAAAAGAAATTTGTGTCCTTCTAGATCTCCAACGTTACCACGACATTTTGAATACTCAAAACAATTATTATAAGCTGACTAACGTGTGTTTAGTTCTCTAACTAACGTGTGTTTAGTTCTTGCAGACTATTATTATAAGAGTGAATACTCAAAATCGAGGATGGCTTGGATGGCAAAGGGGAGTATTAAGGCTACTCAGAAATTGCAAAGGTTAACAGATCTATACCCATGTCTTTTTTTATTTGCGATTCTATACACGTAATGAGTTTATATTATGAATACGTGAAAAGTATTCAAACAATTCTTCAAAGAATGCTGCAAATTTTGAATACCCCGGATAATTATTTTCCTTTATTAATTTTTTGAAGTATGATTTTTTTTGCTTCTCGTTTGATTTTTCCGGAATAAAAATGTTTTGGGATTGCGATTATTTTATTTTATTTTTTTAATGTTAATTGATTATTTCAAGGCTTCAAGAAAAAACGTTATTTAATTTTCCTTTTCAAATTTTCAAAGGTGTTAAAGGTGTTGTGTTTATACAAGTTTTTTTAATGTTAAAAGTTATATAGGACTGCGTTTTAAAATGGGCGAGGATGGACTAGTTGAGATATCCGAAATTGGTGAACCCGGAGAGTGTGCTGGAGAAGCTTGGCAGATCAAGGAAGATAGAGCTGGTTTGGTATCAATTCGGGCAGTGTTGTATGAACCTTTCCGCCCAACCTAAAAATAAAGCCAAAAATGAGTCTACTTCTAAATCTTACCCACCCGTACAAGGTGGATATGATGGATACAATTACCCTCCCGGTGGTGGATATGAGTATCCGTATCCACCCGTCGTAGATAATGAATACGGATACAATTACCCGCCCGCTCGTGGATACGAATACCAATATCCGCTACAAGATGCATATCATTATGCACCACCCTATCTTCCTTACTGATCATAGTATTATTTAACCAATTTTCATCATAATAGTATTTTGTGTTGATTTCTATTCTAAGTTTCTGTCATTTATAAAGACCAGTTTCGTTTGCATATGCTGATATTATTATTATTATGTATCTTTTGAATATTGAAAACTCGTGGATTTGGACGAGCTAAATTGATGTTGTTTTATTTACAGTTTTTTTGTTGATATTATAGATGCATATTTGTTGATCTTTAAAAAAAAATTAAGAATATTTCTTCTGTTATTATCATCATCTTTGTGTTCATGTTTCTATTTGATTTTTCTTGTGATTATTGTTTTTGTGTGCTTGCATATTGAGAAAATGATGCATATATTCGTTGCTAACAGTTTTTCACTTTCGAGATTGAAAAATAATATATTGAGAACATATGGATAAATTTATTTTCGTGTGTATGCATATTTTGTTGTATTAAATGACATTTATGTATAACTCACGAAATAATAATGTGAAGTCCAAATACATAGATTAATGACATTTATGTATAAATTTATTTTCGTGTGTATGCATAGTTTAGTTTGAATTCACCTTTTTTTTTTTTTAAGTACTACGGAGTATAACTATATATTATACATGTAAAATGATATTATTAAAAATTATTCATATGTCTAACCGATAATTTTTAGACACAACAGTGATACTTAAAATTAAAAATTAGTTTTATAGTACTCCCTCCGTCTCTCTATAAATTTTCCACTTTCCTTTTATGGACGTCCCACAATAAGTTTCCCATTTCATTTTTTTCTATTTTTGGCCTATAATTTTCTCTCTCTCAATCACATCACTTATATTTTATCTATTATTTTATCATACTTCATCTCATACTCATATATTATTTTCTCTCTCACCATCACATCACTTGTACTATATTTTACTCCCTCCGTTTTTTTATATAAGTTGTTTTAGGCCTTTTTTCTTGTTCATAAATATAAGATGTTTTAGATTTTTTACAATGTTTATTCCAATTATGCCCTTCTTTTAACTTTGGAAACAATCATAATTTTTCTAAATTACTCTAATTAACTAATCTTCAAGGCAAATCTTTTTCCTATACAAACTTGTCTTGTATGTAAAATATTAATGTAATTAGAAATTTCCTTTATTATATAAGGGTATATTTGTCAAAACATACATTTTCTTAATTTTAGTCAATTACTCTAAAACATCTTACATAAAAAAAACTGAGAGAGTATCATATTTCTTAATCTAAACATCCAAAAGAAGTGGGAAATTTATACAATTTTTGAGATATTCAATCTAATAGTATTAATATTACTTATAAATTTCTTCCGATGCAAGAATATGATGAAGTTGGCAATAGCAACAAGAGTGATTTTTTTCATATTTTTCTTCAATTCTTCCTACATTTTTCTTCACCTTTTTTTATATATGCTTTTTAAAAAATCATATTTTAATTATAAAGAATATATTTAATATAATGAGTAAAAAATATATTTGGTAGATACTCAATCTTGTTAGTAAAGTAGAAAAAATATTCAAAAGTTAACTATTTAAATTGAATAAACACATTTTTTGTGGACCCAAAAAAAGAAATTAGCACACTTTTAGTGGACAGAGGAAGTATATAATAATTATAAAGATTCCATGAAGTAGCTAGATACCAAAAGATTATTCCATCAAATAAACACTTTTTGTGTCTATAAATTCAGCCCCAACCTTCCCACTTCTACTCCATGCAACCCATTTCTTCCATTTTCAAACATTTTCTTGAATTTAAATCTCCAAAATGTCGAGTGGATTCGAAGAACTACAATCCTTGTTGAACCCGAAAGTGGGTTCTTTCTCACAAGCTCCAACAAACATTTTATTCGGCTCCAAACAAACTACGCCTTATTCAGAGAAAGTCCACGTAAACTCGATTATGAAGCGTTCAAATTCATCAAGTTTGGAAATGTGCCCCGAAATATTAGGTAATGAATCAGGAAGCAACATTGATCCAAATCTTGATGAATATTCATATCTTATGTTAGAGAACAAGAGTTGTAACATAATTAGGCAGCGAAAAGCCCGAAAATGTTGCAAGAAAGGCGGGATTTTCCCGCCTCCTTTGAGTTTTATGAAGGGTGTTAAAGTGGAAGCTTGTCGCGAAGGTGGTCGACTAATCATCAATTTTCGCGCTGAGAGGATTTATTTTAAATCCGAGCGCGAAAATGGAAGGTTGAGGCTCTTTTTACCCAAGAAAAGTTTTGATGGGAAGGTTGAAAAGGAGGGAGAAAAACTTGGGTGTAAGAGAGAGGTTGGGGAGTTCTATGGAAGCAGCAAGAAGATACCAAGTTTGCCAGTTTGTGTGGCCTTTTCTTGATTTTTTTTTTTTTTAGTTTAGTGTTTAGAAGAAGAATTTGGAGGATGCATGGAACATTTGATTTGATGTTTTTTTAGTTAAGAAATATTAGGATTTTATTTTAAGAAGTAAGTTGGTGAATTAAGTGTTGTATGAAAAATAAGGTTAATGACAATTCTCCAATATATTACTCCCTCCTTTTATTTTGTTTGTCACTTTCAAAGTTTTGTATAGATATAAAAAGAAAATTTTACTAATTATTCTTCATATATAAAGTGCAAAATTTATTTTTTATAATTATTCTTAAATAAAATTTAAGTTTAAAAGCCACTGTAGTTAATATAGTTGCTAAATCTTCATGTATATATCCTTGCTAATTTGTAGTTAGTTTATAATGTACTGGTTGTGATTATTTCTCACGTGTTGCATTTACAGCCAAATTAAAGGCTCACATAATTTTATTCAAAATTTAATATATATACGAAAAAATCTATAAACATCGCGTTTAATCAATTTCGACGAAGAATGATTTTTTTAAAATTGAGTTGTAATTGTCTAAAATTGAGATGTGAGCATAGTAATTATATATAGTGTATAGTAGAATCGGAGGTTTGTTTTTGATTTTTATTTTTTATTACAATACTTTTTTTTTTGGAAATTAAGGAATCCTAAAATAGAACCAAATTAGTTAAATTAAAATCGGACAATATAGTAGTAAATTAGTAATTAAGACTACAGTGTCGATAAGTACTAACGTACTACGAACGAATTTTTCTGTTTTTTTTTTTTTTTCTTTTTTTTTTTCCAGTTTTTTTGTAATATGTGGTTTTGATCGATTGACCAATTGTTTTGGTTGAAAGTTGGCAATGACAAGAAATAGAATAGAATCAATTAAAACAATTATTACTTGAAGTTGGTAATTAAAAAGAGTATTGTCCACAAGAATTTAGTGGAAATATTTCAATTGAATCATCACTATCACTACACTCGCATTCACTCTACTAATATTCATAAATACCTTTTAGCATGTAGGAGGAAGGAATTTGTTTTATATGCCACGTATATTAATTTTGTAGTTTAATTAAAATAAATATATGTGAAATAAAATCCGAGAGGATGTGAAAAAGCAACCCTTGAGTATTTGATCATAAAATAAAATATTTGATGAAATGTGATGTGGAGGAGAGAAGTTGGTTAGAAGGATACATCCATTGGAGATGCTCTTAATGAAATTATAACAAACTAGCTATCTGTTAGTTGAATTGAATCGGATAATCAAATTAAAACTCTATACTTCAAAGAGTGTAATGAATCGAGTTGAATAGTGCCAAGCTCAAACTTTACTCAATAAAAAAAATCTGAAGCTCAAAATTCATTTTAAACTCGAGTTCGACTCAGAGAAAAAACTTAAAACTCCACAAGAATCATAAGTGTACTTTTTATAGTTATCCACAAAGAGTTAGTGTGTGTGCATGAGTATAGTATATATCTAGTAGAGAACCCAATGCTTAAGACAAGGTAGACTCATCTTTCTTTGTGTGTGGTGGCAGCTTCTCCAAATTAATTCCTCCTAATTCTTCTCCACAAGTATTGGACCCCCACCCTCAAAATGAATAAAAAAGAAAAATAAATAGCATATTTACAAATGCATGGGATATATTATAGCCACATATGTGCCCAATAGTGTCATCAACCTCATCCATTTTTGCTGCTTAATCCATACATTTGGTATATTGTGTCCTCCTCATAAAAAGAATTACAATTTAAATTATTAAATAATAAATTATACCTGCATTTTATTGTCCTTAAATATGCACATTTATTAATATAAAAAAAGTAATACATGCTTATCATTTATCAACTAATATTTGGGTGAAATAAACTATTATTCAGTAAAATCACTAATTGCAGGAAAGATAATTAAAACTGATACGTGAAAACACGGTACAACTAGTGTATACAAGAATTTTTCTAATTAAATACAATATCAATAATTCATTTCATTGATGTGTTGTGTTGTGTAATGATATACTACAATAAACAAGAAATTAATAAACCGTCATTTTTAACAAATTATTGAAATAAATAATACTCCACATTGTGT
Organism: Galeopsis tetrahit; assembly: GCA_963675135.1. Lineage (NCBI taxonomy): Eukaryota > Viridiplantae > Streptophyta > Magnoliopsida > Lamiales > Lamiaceae > Galeopsis > Galeopsis tetrahit. The sequence continues at coordinate 61,834,111 of OY776130.1, read as the reverse complement.
ATTAAAAAGTTCCATGGAAAACAATATTGTATTAATCGATTCACACGGTGTTCTTTCATATATACTACGGAGTATCTTCTAATTAACTTTCAAAAAAAAACTTTATATATATATATGGGCGTAATTAATCTGCCGAGTAATGGATTTTTATTTCATATGATGAAATAATTTGTTGCATGCATTATTAATTGTGGGAAGATTCCCGACAGCATATCCAATTAAAGATATATCAGAAGACCTTCGTTGCTGCAATTTGCAAACAAATGGATATTGAAAATCTAGTCTATATTATGCTGTCAGGAAATTAAATCGTTGGAAGATTGGTCTCTTGTCATTTTTCTAATTGTTTAGGAATTAACTCTTGGCCTTTTAATAACTAAAATATATAATTCACCTATATATTCTTCCATAAAAAAATCATTATCTTTAAAATGTTTATAACTTACAACATTTTCGAATTGACTTTGGCTGATTTTTATTTTATTTTTTGAAAAGTAATGGTGGAATTTGTATAATAAAACTGAGTACAAGAGTACTCAAACCGCGTTACAAGATGATTTCTTTCTTGATCTGTATAATTATATTAATATGAGAATCTATTCATTGAGACACAACTAAGGAACTATTCAGTGATACGTGTAATTAACTTTTTTGTGTGTCTTTAACCATTTTCACGTATTAAATTTAATGATGTCCGTTAGTTCCTCTACCGAATACGCTTCTCATTGAAAATCGACTCATTACTGTCTTTCCATAATTTCCAAATTGACGTTGGTTGATTGCTTCTCATCACTCACAATAATTAATTAAATTCTTCTTAAATATATTCGCGTGGGTATATTCAATGCGATTCGCTCTAATTTAAAGTATATTATTAGTACGAAATATGATAAAATAAGTAATATATTAATTAAAGTTGATGTAATTGAAAAAAAATACAGTATATAATAAGTCGAATATATATATATATATATATAAACCTTTAATTAGGATAGATGTAGCAGTATTCTTCATTTTGCCCTTCCATAGCAAGAAAAAGGCAATTATGAGGATTCCATGCTTCAATATTTCCCTTCTTTTCATGCTTCCTCATCATGACTATTCCTCTTAAAGTCAAATAAAAAAGACACCAGATTATATTGAAAGGATTGTATTGGTACAGGTGAGCTTTTTAGAAAAATTAATTTTTAGCTTATTTTAAAAATATATTTTCTTGAGCTTTTTTAAAAAAATTAATTTTTAGCTTATTTTAAAAATATACTCCATCCGTCCCACAATAACTTTCACACTTTCCTTTTCGGGACGTCCCACAATAACTTTCACACCCTTAAAATGGAAAATCCTTTATAAACTTCACCCTCACAATATCATCAATTTTACACAAATGTCATTACTTTTTCTCCACACTGCCACACATACACAAAAGTCAACTCATTCTTTACTTTATACATAAAGTTTTTACAAAATTACCCCTCAAAACTACACTCATTATTACACTTTCTTAATTTACGTGTCCACCTACCTATGAAAGTTAATACGGGAAGGAGGGAGTATTTTCTTCAAACTACTGCAATTTTGTTGAGAAAAATTCACAGAAAATTTGGCATTTTTCAATTTTTCCTTCTCTCGAAAATCAACATAATTAATTTTCGAATGAGTTTGATTTGGTCTAAATTGGTGGTAGACTTGTTGATGACTCTGACAATTTTTTTTTTTTAACGAAAAAAAGTGTTTCATTTCTGATCACTAATACTCAGGGTACTCAATCCAATATACAAGTATAAATGAATAATTTTATGTAAATTGATTGAGTAATAATAAAGTTTATTTTTTTTAGAAAATTATAGTAATAAATTTTTTATGTGCAACATTTTTTGTTAAATTTTTTTGTGACTACTATCAAAAAGCTCGGGGTGCATATAACCATGTTCGAAAAACAAAAGGGCTGGGCCCACGAGAATAAAGAATCAAAGTCCAAGTTAGAGAACGCAGCCCACAAGCTCAACTTCGAGTCCAACAATGGCGTTGGTTATATGCCCCTTCATGAATGGAATGTTAGATACACTCCCTTCACTGTTATTAATTAAATATTCATGTAAAATACCTGTTTTATCCTTTTAGTAAAATACAAATAAAAAAGTAGGAGAGCAGCGACGCAATGGAGGCGACGAACGGCCGGCTCTGTGCAAGCGACGTGTGTGGAGGCAACGAGTTGGAGGCAGCGTGTGGGGAAGAAGTGGAATTAGTGTTTGAGTAGGGAGTGTATTTATCAAATAGCATTTTATAGAGTAAATGGTACTCTATTATAGGTAATTCGGGAGAGTAGCTATACCTATTTTGAGGGTGTATCTAACATACCTGGATGGGCAGTCCAAGCCCAAGTAAGAAGAACGCAGCCCAAGCCCACCCAACTTCAAGTCCAACAATCGAGTGTTGTATTCTCGTGAAGATAAGTAGCCATTTCTTTCTTCGAAAAAAAAATAAAAAAAAATAGCCATTTCTGCTGTTTCTACCAAATTTTTGCAGTCATGGAAGCTACTCTTCTCAAACCACAATCCAATTTCTATGTTCAAGGTTAGTTTTCATTCTATTTTTATCCAATTCTTTCTACTTTCTACTTTCTTCATGATTATGATTTTATATTTCCTTTATAATCAAGTAAATTTTACTATTTGCAGTTGTAGATTGTAAGGAACTCTTTTTGTTTTTGCTTTTGGGAGCTCATGTTTCATTGTGTTTTAATTGCGATTTGTTGTTTTGTACTTTTTGTAGGTAGTAGTTCTTCGTTCAATTCCCAATTTCAGAACACAAGATTATATAGAAATCATGTTTCCATTAAGCCAGTATCACTCGAATTAAGTAGAAAGCGGGGTTTCTCATCGCGAAAACACATATGTTTGTTTATGAAAGAAACGAGAAGTTTTTTGTTATTTGATTGTTTTCCGAAGAACTCCAGAACTGTTCGGGCTGCATATGCAGAGTCCATAAATTATGAACAATTTTTAGATACATCAGGAAGAGGGGAAAGGACTTTGGATTTGAATGGTATTGAAGATTCAGCAATTTTGGAGAAGAAGCCTGAGGCATTTAGGAATAGATTTTTGAATTTCGTACGAATTGGTTCGATAATTAACAGAGCTGCTGAATCCTTTTTCAAGAGTGAGATAAGGAGAAGGCTGTTTGTGACAGCTGTTTTGATAGTCATCAGTCGTCTCGGTTACTTTATTCCGTTGCCAGGATTCGATAGGAGATTGATGCCTGATAACTATCTCAGCTTCATCTCGGGCTCTGTTGGTGAGAAAATTATCACCATATTTATGTTATGACTTATGCCACCAGTTAAATATTTGAAGCTGTTAGTATTGATTTGATTATGTTTACATTGGGTGGTTATGGTTTTCTTTTTTGGAGTTTCTTGATATTATCTTAGTAGTTAGGGGGATTGGTGTGAATTGACTTGCTGAGAAATTGTTTCGGTAGATAATGTATTTTCGTCTGTATGATTAACTTGTGTTAAGAAATAGAAAAAAGATCACCAGAAGCACCAATAATTTCACCCGTAGTACAAATTAGAATCTGACCTTGACAAGATTTACTGAATCATTTGTCTTAAGGTGATAGATAAATTTCTCGTGTGATTGAGAGATATCATAGTAAGAAAGGACAGAAAGGACTATTCGTTGTAGTTTTTCAATCGCACCAGTGAAACATAAATAAAGGGTAGATTTACTCACTCTCTCCTGCTAGGTGCATTGTTTTATATATGTGTATAGGTAACACGTCACCTAGAACAATGTAGCATTCACCGAAGATTTTAAGTCTTATTAAGGTACATTAGTAAACTCGAACTGTACCTATTTAAAAATAACTGTAAAAGCAATTTACTTGCACTTTTCATTTGTGAATAACCCGCTGCATTGTGCTTCATCAATAGATTGACTTGCTTTGGCTAATAACTGATCATTCGGTCTTTACAAATTTATCATATTTGGATCTTTTGCTGTTTGCAGACGAGCTTGGTGATTTAACCCCAGAACTGAAGCTCTCTCTTTTTCAGCTTGGGATTAGTCCTCAAATAGGGGCATCAATCCTTATGCAGGTGAACATCAAGATCATTTCTTTTACTGCTAACTGAAAATAAAAAAAAATTAGATTTTGGTAGTGCCTTTAAAACGATCTTGTAACCTGCTCGCCTCTCTTATGTTTTTATCAGTTAGTTTGCTGTGTACATAAAATCTGTTCCTATCACCAGATTGCAGAGGCCATTATACTCACTGTTTTCAAAAGAATGACATATTTATGTAGATATATAGTGCATTTGATAAATTTCATGATTATATGTATAGCTATCTTAATTGTGGGGCATATCCCTAGACATATGCAATTGATACAACATTATGCCAGTAATATTTGTCAATGATAAGTATGAAAAGAACAATATATGTTCTCCCAAGTTGAACACTTCACACGAGACATTCAGTAAAGAGCCTTTGCAACAGATAGGGAAAAAATCACGTTAAATTTAAAGTAACTTCTTGACCAAGAATTGCATGGAAGGCCACTATTTCAATATTTGTTTTTATAAAAGTGGAATAAGTAATCTCCTCAGAAGGAAAATAACTTATGAGACAATTTTTTTTGTTTTGTTTTCATGCTATCTACTATTCAATGAGCTAGTCTTGCATGCTAATTTCAATAATTTATTGTTCAGGTGCTTTGCCATGTTCTCCCTTCGTTGGTGAAGCTTCGGAAAGAAGGCTTAGATGGTCATGAGAAGATCAAGAGTTATATGTGTGTCTAGTTATTCATCTCAAGCAGTGAGACAAGTTGTCAAATATTATGTTGCTCTCTGAATATCCTTTTGATTGTAGCAAAAATTGCCTAGTGTTTATGTGTCTCTAATCTATTTCAGATGGTGGATCTCCCTTGGCTTTGCGGTGTTGGAGGCTCTAATTCTTTCTTTTTATTCACTTCCCTATTCTATATATGCAGCCAGTCACAGGTAATCATGACAGAAGATATTTGTTTCAAATTTTGCAATATTAAAATAGAGATTATTAAGAAAACTTACTCGGTGCCGGTGCTTACCTCTAAAATGCTTCTTCTATGTATTGCTGAAATATCATCAGCATTCAAATTCTCCCCTCTTTCGTGCTCCTTTTCTATTTGGTAATTTTGTATATTAATTATCAAATTGCTTTTTTAGGATAAACAAACTACTCATCAACTTGTGTGTTTACATGTTTCTCTAAGCCCTCTTGGATGAATAGACTAGTATCTTCTTCATGGAAGCCCAGTTCCTCGTATAGTTCATGAATTGGGCCCATTACAATCCTCTAGTTATTACAACATTTAGAATTTGCAAAAGCTGTATGTTCATCCTAAAGACACAATTGAGAATCCGGCTCTTAGGATAGATCTCGATATAATGATATTGTGAACTTGAAGATTGTACAAATCTGCTGAAAATCTTAATTAAATCCAATATGCAGGGTAAAACATGTGATGATCACAACTTTGTTTCTGGTGTGTGGTGCGATGACAATGACTTGGATTTGCGACAAGATATCAGAGTCCGGATTCGGTAATTTTTTGTGGACTTCTTCAATCTTCGTTGACTTTTGATATCTATCGTTTTGCCTTTGTTGGTCAATTTGACTTGCATCTTTTGGGTTTTCTGGAGTTAAGAATTATGTAATGGCACCTAATTACCTAAAAGAGAGAATGTAAACGAACTAACTCATGTTTTGAGAGTGAAGAACACTAAGTATTTTCATGCCCGCTTTATATGCTCCCGAGGGGTTGTCTTTTTCTTTTAATGGGTGTATTGGGGTAAGTTCATTAATTGAATTATTTATAAGGCTTAAATTTAGTATACAATTTATATGTTATCTAACTTTATAACATGCTCTATGTGGTCAGGCCAAGGATCATCTTTGATTATTTGTGTCAGCATTTTGACTGGCTACACCGATACATTGTACAAGATGTTAACTCAGCTTGCAGGTGAGTAGGCAGAACTGAATTACTGCAAAAAATTAGTGCAGATTTGTAACTTTTTGGTTTACTTTCTCTCTTCATCTGGTAATACTATCGGTTACTCACATATAGTTTTTTTCCCAGTATTTGTCTCATCTTCACTTAATATCTTTGAATTCTATTTTGTAGAAAAAATGAGATCTATGAATTCTGTATAGTGGAGGAAAAAAAGGGTTAATTGCAAAATAAATCTAGACTTTTCACGTGAATCAGTTATAACATGGGTTTTTAAAATTCGCAATTCGATACACGACCTTATACATTGTTGTATTCTATCACATGTCTATTTTTCAGCAAGTCCTGCTGAAGTGACAGTGTATAAAATTGCAAAAGAAAAAGGCTGTGGTTAAATTGAAACAATAATAAAAGGTTCTTGAATTTATTTGTAATATTTTCAAAGTTTTTTCTGGCTTCCACGCCAGCATAAGTTACCGGAAAATAGTCATTTGATATAATTTCAAAATTTATAAAGTCTGTATCGAATTCCAAATTTTAAAAAGATATGTTGTAATTGAAAAAAAATGAAAATGTCGTGATAATTTGTGAATATATTACTTGCTAACATATTCAAAGAACATGTCTATGTTATGTTATAACTCCAAAATAATAACACAACTTCTCCATTTTTGGGAGTTTCAGGAAGTTCTGTGAGCTGGTGGCCTTATGTACTTGCAGTATTAGGTGTTTTCACTGTCGTGACGATGTGGGCTGTTGTTGTAACTGAGGGTTGCAGGAAGATAAAGTTGCAATATTATGGTTTCAAACTTGCTTCTGCTACCAGGTGAATTCTACTTGTGCCGTTCACAAAATTTCTGAATTCTACTTGCTTTTTTCTATGATTCGCTCAAAAATATAAAAATAAAACAGCTTGGTTGATTTTTTTTAGTCAAAAGGGCATCAATTGCATGGTGCAACTGGTGCGCATAAACGTTACTCTTTAATCCAATAATATTGATATCGTGTTTTGAATTTGTAGTACATGTATGATTGTGGAAACACTTTGGTATCCAAGAGGCCATAATTATTCATTTTTTTCCTGTTTTGTACAGAGAAGATTCTTCTCTTACTGAGGTGGAACCTTATATTCCGTTCAACATAAATCCTTCCGGAATGCAACCTGTACTTACTACATCATATCTATTGGCATTTCCCGGCATTGTTGCAAGGTAGTGGCGCCTATTATTATTTTATTTTTTTTAGAAATGAAGACTTGCTTCAGAGCTCGTTAGTTTTTATTTTTTTCAGGACTGCTATTATTTGTCAATTATTTTTGGCTCTTAATATCTAGTGATTACATTAATAATATGGGATTAATGTTAAATTAATTGTTCCATTACAAGTTGCAGTTATGAAATCTAATATGTGATTTTTTGCTCAGTCTTATTGGTTCACGCTTTTGGGAACACTTTAGAGATATCCTGAATCCTGATACATCTCGTGGTGCGGCTCCTTGGGTTTATTATTCAATCTATGCGTTTTTCGTGTTCGCCTTTAACATATTTGACATTGTAAGTAAAATTTCAACCTTTTTCAGATGCATTGAATTTCTGTATCAGACTGTCTTTTTATAGAGTCTGGAACAGTCACCTCATGAACGTACATATAAATTTGATGCAATACTTAACAGTTCCAATTGTCTTGTCCAGGCCAATATGCCGAAGGAAATTGCTGATTACTTAAATAAAATGGGCGCAAGAATTCCAAATATAAAGCCTGGAAAAGCCACCATTGAGTATTTGACAAAAATTCAAGCATCAACACGTTTTTGGGGTAGAGTGTTTTTCCTCGAGTTTTCACTATATTTTTCTTGGTTCTATGTGTTTAATCCAGTATGACAGTATCCAACATATATTCTGGCAATTTTCTGCAGGTGGTTTATTACTTAGTGTTCTGGCCACTACGTCGACAATTTTAGATCATAATTTGCGGCGTATTAATGAAGGATATTCCATTGGGTTCACATCGATTCTAATCATTGTAAGTCATTGCTATCGAATGTCTCTCTCTCTTAAAAGCAACTTTAAAAAAAAATATATATATATTAATACTCTTTTTTAGATCAGAATGTTAATACTCTTTTCTGTAGTACTTTTTATCATTTTGTATAGACTTAATTGCTACCAAAATCACCTCATTCTGTAGTACCTAGTCTATTTTGACAAATTAAACCGCAACTTTAACAAAATTTGCAATTCGAACTTGCGGGCTTATTGACTCTTGCCCATTTTGGTAGTTTTTAGGGTGAACAACGTTGTTTGGCTAGTGCTTAGGATGAACGACGTCGTTTGGGATTTAAATTGTTGCCAAGTAGGATGGCACATCAGAAATGGGGCAAGAGTCGATCTGCCCCAAGTTCGAATTGCAATTTTTTTTTTAATTGAGGTTTTGTTTGCCAAAACTCAAAAGTTTAAATTAGATTGCAATTTGCTAAGAGGTGATGATTTTAGCAGCCATTAAGCCTTTTGTGTAAGACACTTTATTTGTCCATCGACTTGAAAGCTAACACAGAACTTTCCATAGCTGTTACTTGTTGGGTTGTTGTGGGGCATAGAAGACCCCAGCCCGAAAATAAGATAAAGTTTTTTTGTTGTTGTTGCCTTTGTAGCTTGCCTGAACGACCTCTTATTGGCTCGATAGGTTTACACAATGTTATAGGGTAAGGTCGGGCTGTGCGTAAGATATATTGAGCCTAAGATAATTATTGAGTTGGCCAAGCCTAACTTACACCTCTAGCCTTCGAGTTAGTCTCATGTGCAACTGGGCTTAAGGGTGAAACGTGACACTAGCTTTGATTGAAACATTATTTTTTAACTGAACAATATTAGTTTATATAAAACAATCACATGGATTGCAATATAGCACTAGTTTTGACTGAAACGTGACAAGTCTTGCACATATTCTTTGGCACATATTTGATCTGTTATTATGGTGCATGAGAAAGATGCAAATTGAGTCTTGTTTTATATTTATATGCAAGTTTCATTTACTCAGTCTGCTGGTATCTCCAGGTGGGTTCAATAATCGAATTACGAAGATCGTACCAAGCATACAACGTAATGCCCAGTCTTGCTAAGGCATTGCGTCGTTATGGACTATGACCTTGCAAGCATGCTGCAGACCAATCGATAAAGGACTGATCTCGTGTGAAAATCGGATAGTTATTCGGGATTGGCATCAAATTATTAACAGGAGATCCGGTACGAGACGTTGTATATTTGATGTAGCAATGCACTTGCAGATAGGGATGTAGCTAAACCAAACCGAGCCGAACTTTGTAGTGTTTATATGAGTTTAGCTTAAATTAAATTATTTATTAATTAATGATGCTTAATTGCTTGAGATTGCTCGTGTAGTGTTTTTAGGAAAATCGAATAGCGTCTAATTATTAGTAAAAACATTTGTAAAAAATATAATTATCAAAAAAGTCATAGGAGTATAAATGTACTAGTATATACCATTACTAAAATTTAGAAAAAAATTAAGTCATAGGAGTATAAATGTACTAGTATATACCACTACTAAAATTTTGAAAAAAATCATACTCAAAAACGTCATAGTAGTATAAAGGAAAAAGGTACTAGTATTAGTAGTATATATACCATTACTAAAATTTGAGTAAAAATGTACTATCAAAAAAGTCATAGGAGTATAAAGGTAAAAGGTACTAGTATTACCATTACTAAAAATTTGAAAAAAAATTAGGAAAAAAGTAAAAAAATGCTCTCGTTGAGAGTTGAACTCAAGACCTCCCGCTTACTAAACGGGTGCTATAACCAACTGAGCTACGAGAGCATTCTTGTTAATAATATATTTGTATTTATTTATAAACATAACATTCATAACTTATTCAAATTACTTAATACTCTTTGCTATGCATATGAACTACTATTGTTATGTATAAATGTATATATATGAAGTATCATCACAGTTTAAAAATATGTTTGATGCACAATAATGGTACTTAAAAAAAATTAAGTGAAATCAAATTCATATACATTTTTGCCGTTTTATTTTTTAATAAACCTCGAATGAAATTTTTGTAATCACTCTAAATATGCAGTATTGTAAGTGACAACCACAATGTCAATAATATCTTTGATATGGTCAAAAAATGGAGAAGAAACCAATAATCATAAGCCCTATATATACCCTCACCATCTTCCCAACCAATCACACCCACCAAAAATCAATTCACATAGCAAGAAAATCAAATCAAAGAGAGAAAAAAAAAATGGCCACTTTTCAGAAACACAACATCATGATGATGGCAACCCTAATTTGCCTATTTTTTATTGCAAAAAGTTCACCAAACACCTCTGTGGAGTACATTGGATGCAATGAGAGTAGCTATTCATCAAGCGATCCGTATGCTAATAGTGTGGCTTATGTTCTTGCAGCTTTGATGAATGTCACGCCCAACCAAGGCTACGATTACTACACGCAGTCTCCGTACGCGGATGCCGTTTCGTACGGCCACGGGACGTGTCAGACGGCGCTGTCGTATAACGACTGCGCCGACTGCCTCACGTCGGCCAGGGCCACCGTGAGTTCCGGCTGTCCTAATAGAGTTGGTGGTACGGTGAATATGGTGGATTGCACTATCAGATATGAGAATTATGCTTTCTGATGATTCGGCCGAAACATAAATTTATCATTATAGTTTTTTTTGCTTAAAAGTTTTTAATGATCGGAGATTTAAAAGTTAATTTCATGTCATTAAAACTAATTTTTTAATAATGGTTTGCTATTTCTCTCATTCAAGAATTGGGTAACTAGCTTGTATTAGTTATCATGTATTCATGTTCGAGTACTACAAGTTTTAATCAATTTGTTTGTTTGTTTAGTTGTGATAGTTCGTATTTTAAAATTAATCTAAACAAATTCTTATTTTTGTCTTTGTTTTGTTTGTTTCTTTGGTTTGTCTATAGTTAAAAAACCAAAATATAGTATTTCTTCGTTCACAAAATATAGTCTCATACACTTAATGAAAACTATCACCCTTTAACAATCAATTTATTTACAATGAACCTCACAATACCCTTTATTTTATCTACCCTTTGATTAGAGATTTTTAAAATCAAAATTGACGGTTAATCGACAAAATTGGTGATTCAATTTAATTTTTAAAAATGGAATTGAATTATTAACTAAAAAAATAAAATACTATACATTGTAAGTTTTTAAGATGGAGGACAAAATGTTTGGAAAAATTTCAATTAAAAAATCGACAGGACAAGTTTTCCAAATGGTTTCCCAAAGGCCAAAACCACATTGTTTTTGAAATACAAAGAAAAAAGAGAAAATATATATACCACAAAAACATATTTAAAGTCATTAAACAAATGCATCATTTCTGACAAATAAATTGAATACAATTGATAAGAAAAAGTTAATTCAGCGCATTAGAAAATCAATTAAGCAAAACAACCAAACATCTAAATTCTTAAATACGATTAATCACAAAAAAAAAAAAACTAACAAACAGGTAATTCAGAAGCTAATCATAATCCTACATTCGCCACTAAATTCCACAAAAACAAAAGCTCAAAACTAAAAAAAGAATCAGATGCTTGTAATCAGCAATTCAATTAAATGAAAGAGTAACATAAACTACAGTTATATAGAACATCTAAACAGGATCAAATTCTGGAATCAATTTGCATAATTATATAATTTAAAAATCATACGACTGACGATCCGTCTTTCCCCTCGTCGTCTTCTTCAACGGAAGGACGTACGGCGGCCTCGTCCGGGTCGGCGTCATCCATGGAGGCTCGGGTCTTCACGAGCCACGGCTTGAGAGCGATCTCGATGGCGAGCCAGCCACAAGCCAAGGCTCCGAACACAATGGCGGCCGATTTCGCCGAGCTTGATTTCCCCATTTGATTGATGAAGATTGATAGAGAGAGAAAGTGTGTTTCTGTATTTTATTGGGTTTTGCAACGCAAGGGTTTATATATATATAGTAAGCAGGCCCAATGCAATAAGGTGGGCCTCTAAACTTCTAAATTAATTTATCTCACTTTAATTTAATACTTTATCATATTTCATTAAATATTAAAGCTATTGATTTTGTGTCTAATTTTATTTTTAACGATTTAAAATATAAATAAAAGATCTAATAATTTTATGGAGCAAATAAAATTTAGAAAAGAATGTATGAATAAAAAAATAATAATAAATTTATAGTTTCTATCTTTTTGACATAAAAACGCTAGTTTTATTAATTTTCAGATCCAATATTCCTTAGAACATTGATATAGGGGTGAGATTTTTTTTATGAGTCTAACTACCTAATAAACTCCATATTAGTACTTTATATTCATATAATAGTATATGTTTATTTGTTTATACATCTTTTGGCGTTGAAATATCTCGATTAAAAAGTAAAAAGTCTCAATCGTGCTAACAATTTAACACTACTCAAGAAATCTTAGGCACTAAGGAGGCGTCGCTTTCTACAATAATGTTTTTCTTCATTTTTCTTTAGTTCGATGTTATGTAAAATACTCTATCAGTCCAATTTTATTATTTCTATTTGGGTAGTACACGAAATTGATTGTTTATGTAAAATGTGAAAATAGTGAGTGAAAATATATTCTTTTTGAAAAATGAGAATTATAAAATTGGGAGAGTAATTTTTTTGTAAGGTTAGTTTAATTTTACTGTACGATTAGCAGTACTTTTTCAAAAAATACTATTTGCCCACAATATACGTTCCCATCTTGTTCAAAGTTTTTAAGAAAAAAATTGATAAAATAAAAGTATTGCATTGTTCATTATGAATAAAATAACTGTTTACATTAAACTTTGCATTTTTCAATATTACCTAATTTTCTAGCTTAGTTTCATCCACAACAATAACAATATACAGGCGCCTAAAAGAACTGTGGTAAGAAAGATGTCTGTCTACACGCATGATCAATGTAAAGATTATAGACTATTGTTAACTAAATCTCTGAATCCAGCAACGGGTAAGAAACTACAATCAACACGAATTAACGACACAAAAAATTCCCAAGAATCTTTTACGACACAAAAAACGAGTGACCTCAGATTAAATCCAAACTACCTAGAAATGCATATGATCGTTCCTTCAGTACAGATGTTTACATTACCGATAATACAAAAAATTGGATGATTGGTGCTTCGTCTAACGGCCTCGGCCACGTCCACGACCACGCCCACGACCCCGACCACGCCCCAAAGCTTTCCCTGAGTTAGCCAGATTAAAAGATATTAGCTATAACTCAAGGTGCATTTATTTAAAATTGTAGACAAGGATAATAAAATATTAGATGTACCAGCAGTTGGCTTCTTGGGCTTAACCCTAGGTGTCTCCTCCACCAACAATGTCTCGAGATTTATGCTGTCAGGAAGGATGTAATACCGGATATTGTTACCCCTTACGCTTAGGTGATCCATTGTCACTGGATTCTTACCCTTCAAAGTAAGTTTTACGGTTTTCAGATGCGTGTTCATGCTAATATCAACACCTACGAAAAATGAGCAGAGTAAGAAATTGCAGTTCAACTGGCTGTACCTAATATATTTTAAATCATTAGATAGTAGGAGACAAGTGACAGAGTCAAAAGTTATCCTCAGGGGACCAATTAAGAATAATAGTTATCCATTTCATATCATTTACTCCAAACATATAAAAATTTATTAATAAAGACCAAACTGACTTTCTATATGCTTTGATATAAATTATGATCATTCTGACTTATAGCATACGAAACTGTATAGAGATTATATAAATTTGAACATCTTTCATATTTATATTTTTAGTTTTCACAATTTTAATTCTCGAATAAAATTACATTACTGATATTTAAAAACACCTATAAATTACTAAAAAATTACTCCCTCCGTCCCGGTGAAAGCTACCCATGAGTTTTGGGCACAAAGATTAAAAAAGTTAACAAACAGAGAAGAAGACTAGCTTTGCCCATTGATTTTCTGTTATCTAGGCTCTACCATAATCACCCTCACCCATCCACAAGTTTCTTCTTAGACATTGCAGCTCTTGCAAATGAGCTCACATAATTAAAGAAATACTATGATATATCAACCCAAACGCAAAAATCTGCCCATTCTGCCACCCCACTATATTATCAACTTCATTGATATTTGATACGACCAACAATTAGCTATTAACACCTATCATTACATAGGGTACTATATATAGAACATGTACCGTGGAGTTTAAATTTAAATGCATAACATGATGAAATATTAAGAAATAAGTTCTATTGTTCCTTTGCCTCTTTTGGCTAAGGGAGAGAACAAATGTGATGGTACTTGGTAGTTTCTAGGAGTAATACTTTATACTTGGATTGTGGTTTAATGATTTTTCAAGACAGGTAGCTTTACTAGATAAGTGACGTGACAAATAAGAAAAGTTGCGGGGAGTTGGGAATTTGGCATAACTAGTCACATACTCACATAGCATAATCCAAAGAGGAAGGTGATCGAGCATATAATCCTCATCTAGCATGTCCTCACCGTTATCGTAATAACTGTTGGGCTACTGACATCTTACTCTGGGAAGAAAAAAATCCTAACCTAACCCAGGATAATTTGTAGTTGTGGTGTGTTTTTAACATTTTAGCAACTCATCAGTAAACAAGCATTCTCAACTCAACCTCACAAGACTTTTATGATAAAATCCCAATTTTAAATTGCATCGGATAAATTCCCTACTGTCTATTTCAGCCTAACATCTAATCACTAGCTTTGAATCCAGAGAGCTGACAAAACGCCAGAGATCTCAAATTGAAGCACGATCACTTTGCTTCCAATCAGTTGTGGTCTAACTTCATGTTTGAAACTAAGACCCTAACATGTTGAAAACCGAAAAAAGCACCTAACGAACCACACTGACATTTTCATCTCCAAAAAAAAGATAAATAACTGCAAATGAGAACAAAATAGAAAATTCTTAAAATAAATAAAAATATAAATATGTACAACACAGCACAAATATATCGAAAAAATCAAGCGAAAAAAGTAAAGGATGAAAGGAGGAGGATAAGAACCTGTGATAGTTCCGTTAACTACGGTGCCATTCTTGAGCTCAATAGACACGGTCTCGTTGTTCAATTTCATCAAAAACCTAAGCAAGAGAAAAAAATATTTACAACATTTGGAAAATAATGCAATTATACAAGGAAAACAGACCTGACGAGCTTCATTGTTGCAGTGAAGAACACTGAGCTAGGGTTTCGGCAGAAGCAACGCAAAGGAAAAACGAGTCCCTCTGTCTATGAGAGGGTTTTAGTGAGAGATTAGGCAATGGAGTACTGTTTGTAATTTTGACGAGTTTTACGACGTCGTACACTTGCCTTAGTTTGAAATTTGGGCCTTCACGGGCCGAATGGGCCTCTTCTTACATCTGCATTGGATTTCTCGATTTTAGGCCGCGGTTATTTGCGCACCACACCCCCAAATCCAAATGTGTTCACCCCATAAAATACCGCAAATACCCCTTGAAAAAACTTTTTGACAAATCTTGGGGGTTGGAGGGGAAGGTTATTTGTTCACCTTGTAATCCAAATTTATCAAAGTTGAAAATAAAAAAAAATGCATTTGTTTCTATAGTATTAATGAATCCCTCATTACATACGGTGTTAGGAATTAATATACAAGAATTAAATTCTCCATCTCTCTACAAGTTCAGACTTTTAGATGAGACGAAATTTTTTCGTATGGTATTATTACAAAGAGTGGTATTGTATATACCAGATCTTGTTTTTGCGGCTTCTTCCCACTCCACGAAGACCACGAAGAAGCCTAGTTGCCACAGGCAGCTTGGAATGGGTTTATTCCATCGGCAACCTCCGAAAAGCATTATCGATGAGTTCGAGGCTGCTTTCACTCTTGACTCTTCGATAGAGTTTGACTATCAGATGGACTTGGTCGTTAAGTATACGCAACGATGGGACGATGCTTTTGAGACCCCATAAGTCATTTTTCCTGTTTCGACTATTTTGATTTTGGTCAATTTTTCAGGCTTTTTATCGCTATGAATAGTAAGTGAATTTACACGGTGTAGTTTTTTTCCTCAGCCCGAATTTTGTCCCGTTGAGGGTTTTTTTCGACTGGTTCGACTCGTAAACTTTTTTTTTCTTTAATATAAACATTTATTCATCTTTCTAAAAAAAAATCAAATGTATGAATGAAAAATAATATAAAAAGTACGAACTTTAAACTCGAAATCCCAAAAGTTTATTCATTACAAGAAATTTTACACAAAGGGAGTAATAAGTATACAAAACATTATTAAATCAAGCAATATTCATTTCATATCATCATCATCATCATCATCATCATCATCATCATCATCATCATCATCATCATCATCATCATCATCATCATCACGCATTAGAGGTGAAATTGAAATTAGCACACGTAGTTTGCCTTCCCAAAAGCGTAGCACTGAATCCCAACCTATTCGCCGCCAAATCAAATTGCAACAAATTATCCTCCAATTGAAACCCTCCGATCACAATCGACGTCCTCGGATTCACTCCTCCATCCAAGAATCCCAAACACAAAACGTCGTCGTTTACAGAAACCATCGAATTCGACCCCGTTATTGTCCAAATCGCGTTCTGCCCCTGTAAAACTAACTCAATGTACGGCACGGCGGGCCCCACCCTCGTGCTCCCCATGTTTTCGCTGCTGAAACACACGTCGAACGGCGCTACTCCGGCCACTCTGCTTATATTCCGGGCGGCGGCTTCTCGAATGTACGCGGCGGTGAATGCTCTGTAAATCGAAGTCTCTAGAAGGGTGTACGGATTCACGGTGCTGATTTTCGTCCCGCCGTTACCTTCGCTATCGATTGTTAAAAGTGTGTTGTTAATGGGGACGGCGTTACTGTTGATTCTAACGGAGTTTATTTTGATGAAGTATTCCGTTGACGCCTCGCCTTGCGAGTAAGCTGACGCCGTGCTGACGGGGTTAATGAGTAACGGCGTGTAGAAAAGTGACGTGGAGACGTCGAAATTCGGAAACCCGCCGAGGAAACGGTACGGGCCGTCGCCGAAGAATACGACTCCGTTAGACGAGGCAGACGACGAGAGGCAAACGGCGAATTTTCGACGAAAACTGAAAGCCGAGGCGAAAATAGACGGAACCCCGATTCGGGCCCTTCCGAGGCCCGCTAGGCCCGTGGTGCCACGGGCCAGGCCTCGGAGGAGGAAGGTCGGGGCGCACGTGAATAAGAAACGGGGCACTGAGACCAGTTGACCTGGATTTGCCCCGTTCGTTGATTGGACGGAGACGACATCCTCAGCCAGCTCGCCACCCGTGGCAGTTCGGATGAAGGGGTTGTCAGGAGTCAACCCGCATGTGTTGTTGTTGCAACCGGGCCTTGGCCCGTTGAAACAATCACCACATCCGGATGATCCGGCCAGGGAGCACTGGGCGGATCTACAACGTGCGGGCCTGTACGTGGACGATACGTAGTTATTGTCGCAATCGACCCATAAGAACTGTCCTCCGAGATGGAGGACGAGGTTTACGGGCACAAGAGGTGTCCGTTGATTGATTATGGTGACATATTGTTGGGTGGAAGCATCTTTCCTTACCGGGAGAACTAGGGCATGGGGGCGAAATGAGGTTTGAGCATAGCCAATTGAGATTGTTAGTAGCAAAGATGTGAGAAATAGTAGAGGAGAATATGACATTGCCATGTTTGTTACAAAGAGTTAGTGGTTTACACTTTCTATTTATAGGTTTCTTGAACATATTGGATAAGCAATTTTTTTTTTGAAGAGGTCATCAATGACAACTTAACACAGATCACAGAGATGTAATATTTGACATTAGACTATCAATTAAATAATGTAATGTTGATTAGCTGGAGTTGTAACTAAATTGGTCACATATGGTGATTTGAAAAGTCAATGATATTTGAAGGCACCGACATTAAAAAAATATCAAAGAGGATCTGAATTTTAGTTAGAGTATTATATTTTATTTTGTGGGTCAGTGTTGATTAATAGATGTAGGAATACAATTAAATTTTAAATAATTTGAATTGACATAAGTGCAACTCGTATTGTTGTTAGTCATTCTTATCTTAATGATCTAAAATCATAAGATAAGGTCGTTAATCTGATTTTTAGACATCCAGACAAGCAATTTTGATTGTGATTGGTCAAATGGAAATTGTACACGCTTCAAGTCAAATAAGGCTACTTATTTTAGTAGTTATGAGATAAGGTGAAGAATTGACCACAAAATAATTAAAAAGACAAAAACGTAATGGGGAAACTAGAGGCAGCATTTAGTTCACATCACATGGTAAGGTGCAATCTTAATAGTATATATCATTATTATACATTAAAAAGTTATAATTAAGACTTTAAAAAAAAATTAAATTTTTTATCCCCTACTCTAGTTATAATGTTTTTATTTGATTTTTTTTATTGATTATCCATTTTTTTTTAAATAATACTAATTTTAAATGTACTTGCGTTTTCTTTATATGACCTCTTATTGATTAATATAACTCTAAAGTATTTATTATAAGCATGTTTTTTAATTATCTCCATGAAGCAATATTTGCTTATTTTTGTAAGATCAAGTAAAGAAAAGTTGTTAGTGGTGGCTACCAATTTTTTTTTTTAATAAAAAACACATTTTCTACTCTCCATGGATTGATATCTCAAATTGATCAACCGAATTCATAATTTTAAAATAATAGTATTATTTAAAATGGTCCTTTTCATGGAAATATTTGCTTTGAGAACCATCTAATTAATTGTGAGTCGGTGTCAATAGGCTGTAGGTTGATAGTCATCTTCGTCTCATGTAAAATTGCTTACAAATACTAACAAATTCATATGTTTTAACGAAATCACTAATACTCCTACTATTTAAAAATGTAAATTAATTACAATACAAGTGTGATGAAACATTTGTATGTAACCCGATTCATTGAAATGGGGGCGTCTAGCTTCTTCGATTGTAGGGAAGATGAAGATTATATTATTGCGACAAATGACAAATATTTGTTTTTGATGATCTTAATACTAAATTTTATTCAATTTTACAAAGTAAAAGTATTGTGTAGTTTGAAAAGTATACATCAGAAACAACATAATTGTGTAGTTTGAAAAGTATACATCAGAAACAACCTACAGTTCCCTGATCAAGCTGTGGATTTGAGTATAGAGCTGGCTATGTCGACCACGGCTTCCAAAATCATTTGACCCTGCTTGCTTCTCAAAGAATTTTATGCCTTGCCTTCAACAACTCCAACTCTTGCCATTTTCCTATCTCAGAATTCGGTTGCTCACAAACGAGCGAAACACATTTACATTGACTATCATTCTGTTCGCGAGCTTGTCACTTCTGATCGCTTTGTCACTCAATTTGTTCCTTTCAAGTTTCAACTCACCGACATTTTTACGAAAATACTTACTTGTCAACTGTTCGAATTTTTTAGACACAAGCTCTGCGTCTCTTTCCAACAAACTACAAGTTAGTTAGCTAGGCTAGTGCTAGTTTAGTAGGTATCTTGTTATTCTTAACTATCATTGTAATCTCCATATATACTCTTCAATCAATACTTTACTCCCTCAATTGATCACTCTACAAGATGGAGCTCCTTTTTTCTTTTCTTTTTTCGACACCAAAGCTAGTTAAGTATTATTTATGGCAAGTTATTTTAGGGAGCCTGTCCACAAAGGTAGGGAGGTCATCCCAACTAAAATAGTTTCCATAAGCTCGGGAAGCTCTTGCAATTTCGTGAACCATAATATTGACGTCTCGTTTCGCATGCAAAATCGTAACAACGGACGGAGCTCCGTTTTAACATTTATAAAATTTGGTAGAGATGTCATACAAATTTTCAACATATTCAACACATAATCAATCACTTAGTTGCAAAGTCAAAATTAGCACAAGTTGTACCCTGTAGAAACAACGACGAACTAGATCCAACCCTCTCCTTCTCCAAATCAAATCGCAACAAATTATCCTCAATTTGAAGCCCACCAATCACAACAGACGTCTTCGGATTAATCCCCCCATCTAAAAACCCTAAACACCACGCATCCGCCCCCAAATCAACAACCCTAGCCATCGAATTCCACCCATAAATCCTCCAGAAACTCCCACTCTTCTCGAAAACAAGATCAATCGTCGGAACAACCGGCCCCAATCGCGCCGTCCGAATCTTACTCGCTTCAAAGCACACCGAGAATTTCCCTACCGCGAATGGCGCCGTGAGATTCAATTTAGCAGATTCCTCCACGAATGCGTTTTCCAAAGCTTTGTAGATTGTACTCTGAAGCACCGTGTACGGCGTCGCCGTGCTGATTAACGTACCGCCGCGCCCGATTTCGTCGATCGCTAACAAGGTTTGATTCAAAGGTACAACTCTGTTATTCACTCTGAATGAACTCAATCCGATATAGTAATCTGGAGATTTGTACCAATACATCGTGTCCATGTTAGCTCCTTTCGGGCCTAGGATTAATGGAGTGTATGTAAAAATTATCTGCGAAACTTTCGGCCCGAACAAAACAAATCCTGTAGAATTTGATGAACTAGGCAAACAGAGAGCGAAAATCCATGGCGAAGATGAGATTCGGCTTATTTGGGCCGAGAGAGAGTATTTGAACCGGCCGAGAGAGGCTAGACCGGTCGAGCCTTTCGCGAGGCCTCGGTAGCTCTTCGAGTATTTATCCGGTTCAGTGCACGAAAACACGAATTGGGAAACGGGCCCGGGTTGGGTCGGGTTTGGTAAGGCGAATTTGTCGGTGATGATGTTTCCCATTCCGCCCTTTAGGGTTACCGGGTTTTCCGGGTAGAACATGCAAGTGTCGTTCGAACAACCCGGGCCGGGTTTTTGGAAACAGTTGCCCCATACCTAATTCGACGATAAAAGAACACAAATTTATTGACCTAATTCGACGAGAATGACTAAAAGAGTTATTTATACGAAAAGAAGGATCGAACTCGAACTAAAATACAACTTAAAAGACGCAAAATCGAACAATACGTACCTTAGTGTCGAGGTCTAAGCAAAGGGAAGAGTTGTAGACGACGGGTTGGTAAGAAGAGGACTTGTAATGGCGACTGCAATCATACCAAGGGAGGTAGGAGCCCAGGTCTAAGTGTAATTGTGAGGGTTGTAGAGGGGTTTTCATGTAAATTAACATGGTGTACAAATTGGTTAGTTCATCTTTTCTTACAGGGCTAAAAAGGGCTGTTGATTGTGAGTTGATTTGAGGTGAAGATTGGAAGAGAATGAAAAAAACCAAGGCTGGAATGAGAGGAGAAGACATTTTGGACCAAATGATCATTTTTGCTATTATGTCAAGGATGTAAATATATATATAGCAAGAGTTGCATTATAGGGTATAATATATTCAAGAACAAGTTGCAAATAAGATAGATAGATTATTAGTGTTCACAATTCATTCTTATGGAGTCAAAAAGAAAGAAGTGAAATATGAACCGTATTATCAATAGTCTATTCTTGGACAGATCTTGGAATTCAATAATTATTTATAACTTGTCCAACGTTTGTACTTATATGGAATCCAATGTTGAGGGTGTCTTTTTTTAATGAGGGTATAACTTTTTTTTTGAACTACGGAAGACTTAGTTTTCATTATTGCATTGACAAAGAGAGAATGAGGAAGCCCAACCATAAAGTATGGTGGGTCTACCTAGTTACAAGGGTTGACGCCTCCCGTGCTATAGAGTGTGCAATTGCATTAGCACCCCGTCGAACAAAAGAAACCTTGACATTATTAAACTGAGTCAGGACAGCTCTACAAACAACAATAAAATCTCCAAACGTGAAATCAAACGAGTCCGAAGAATTAATGAATTCACTACAACTTTAGCATCTTCCTCGACCAAACAAATGTCTAAATTCTAAGCTTTCAACTAGGATAACGCTTCAAGAAATTCCATAGCCTCGCCGACATCAACATCTACACATCCATTATTCACAACCGTTCTCACTAGCACAAAAGACCCATGTTTAGGGACCCGAAAAAATGCAGCATCAACATTTATTTTATGTACACCAGTCCGAGGGCTATGCCAAACATCACACCTCATCACTTGGTGCCTAATGAGGGAAAAAAAAAAAAAAAGCAAAAGGAGATGGTTGTAAGTCATGTTGAATTAATAAACTCGATCGATCTAGATAGGATATCTCAATATTGAATTTTAGATCATAACTCTTTTGATTCTCATATCGTGTAAAAATATTACAAAAATAAATGAGATGGATATAGTTTATTAATTACTATTAAATTTGAAGTCTGATCGAATTGGGCGACTTTGAGTTCAAATCCATGTGAGTGGCCTGGCCCTATAAATACTTTAATGCACATTGGACTTCAATTATATGACTCATACATAGAAAAAGAAAAGAAAGTAGGTAATTCATTTAACAGATTATACTATTACATTAATCACTAAACACTACACCATTGTCCCTGCAATGTTGTTGTAGCTCCTTTGAACCAGCAATCTCCAACCTGTCCAATGGCCATGCCTTACTGAGTAGGGAGCGCGGCAGTTTCGTCAGGACGGGGCAAAAATTGATGGTTAACACCTTGAGACAAGGCATGATGGTAGAATGTTGTTCTTCTTCAGCTGTGATGTCCTCCCACTCCTTCCACTCAGGACAAAAGTAAATCCTCAGTTCCTTCAATTTGGGAAAGGCAATAACATGAGCATTACTATTTGATGAAGCTCCCAACAATTCTCCTCCCACTCTTTCTAATCCTTTCATTCCATGAATTACAATCTCTTCTAGGCATGGTAGTTTTCCAAGGGGCGGCAATGATGACAGCCTATTGCATCCAATGAACTCAATAGACCTTAGTTGGTTCAGGGGCGAGACGATCCAGCTCAACGGAAGTTTGGAGCCCTTATAATTTATAATGTACAGTAGTTTCAACTTGAGATGGGGCTCGAGAGCATCTACCACATCCATCCTCACCCCCTCACTTTGATCATCCATCTCATCCTCAAATTTTATCCAGAGTTCATGAAGGTGTATCTTTTTCCTCAATTCTGCTTCCCGCGCATCCTCAACCACTTATTCATCATCTAATCTGATAATCAACTCTAGACAACTAAGATGATTTAACTTTTTCAAAAATCCCAACTTGCTATCACCACTTCCTCCTCGAAATCCACGCAATTCGCCAAGACCGGTTAACTGGGCCAGTCCTTGAGGAATTCTGCGCAAACTCGTGCACCAACTAATATTCAGGCTTTGCAATTCATGCAAACCACATATGCTCTCTGGCAACTCCTTTAAAGACTTATTATGATTTAAGTCCAAGTCTCTCAAGTGAATCAAATTCCCAATTTCCTTTAGAATCGCTTCTAGTTTGCAGTGACCTAATTTAAGTGTTTGCAAGAAATAAAGCTGAAAAATGATTCTAAGATTTTCTTGGGATATTGTATTTCCACTCAAGTCCAACCATCTCAAATGAATCAAATTTTCCAGTCCCAATGGAATACATTGCAAGTCACAGTTTTTCATACTTAACACCCTTAGACGACGTGTCACACAATCACAAAGACTACTTGGAGGACATTCTTTCTTATCCCAATATAAGCTACAAAATTGATTCACATTGAAAACAAATGAAGGGTCACAAACTTGGCAGGTTTTTCTATTCATTCTAGTGCCCTCCATTCTACCACTCTTTCTAACAAATTGAGCAAAATCATGTACTATATCATGCATTTTACATCTAACTATTTTCTCACCCCAATAATCTGTCTCAAAATCTTGAAATAGAGAACGCATTGCTAAAACATCAAAACACTCTCTTCCTCTAAATTTCATGTCACCGATATTGGAGCCCAGGAAACCAAGTGCCATCCAATTTTCTATTAGGCTCTCAACATCAATCTCAGTATCTTTGGGAAAGACAGCGCAGTACGAGAAGCACCGCTTAAGTGTCGGTGACAATTCATTGTAGCTCAAAAGTAAATGAGGAAAAATGTCTACCTCCGCTTCCTCCATTTTTCATATTTCACTATTCAACACATTTTCCCACTCGGCCAATCTACTCTTAAAACGCAAAAGACTTGCCAAAGTCTTCGCGGCTAGAGGCAAACCATTGCACCTTTTAGCTATTTTCTTACCAATCTCCTCAAATTCGACTTCGTTCCTTTCAGGAAGGGCAATGCGACTCAACAATAACCAACAATCTTCGTCAGAGAGCACTCCTGGACGACACATCTCACTCTCTCCCGATCCCATCATTTTCACCACCCTTTCATTTCTTGTCGTCACCAAAATCTTACTTCCACCTCCACCACACCTGAGGGAGTGTTCTAGGGGTTCCCATTTGTTATAATCTTGTGTCCATACATCATCAAGGACAAGAAGAAACCTCTTTCCTATAATAGACTCTTTTACAAGATTAAATAGGACATCCAGTTGGTTAGTATTTGGAGAACTCCCTTTTTTTACGCTCTCAAGAATACATTTACCAATGACAGCAGGATCAAAGGGGTCCGAAACACAAATCCATATCCTTAAGTCAAAAGATTCCTCCACTCGACTATGGTTATAAACTAGCTGAGCGAGAGTTGTCTTCCCAAGTCCCCCCATACCCACTATACCCAGAATTGGGATGCCTTGGCTAGCACCATTTTCCAAAAGTTTGCTAACCAGAAAATCCACATCCGTATCCCGACCATGGACTTTTGCTGAGTCAACCATGGAAGTGGACTGAACTCGCCAAGATCCAGGCAAACGATCCGTGATGGGCACATATTCGACAAAATTAAATCGATCTTTCTCCCTCAATATTTCATCAAGTTGTTGTTTCACATTTTTAATCTTTGTACCAATATCATGACGAACAACAACTTTTTTGAAACATAAACACGGAGATGGGATGAAGGAACATACCATGTTCTTAGGATCAGCAGGAGCAGCCATCTTGAGTTTGAGAAGAGCATAATTCCATTCGTCGAGAACGTCCTCCATTTCATAAGACGCCTGCTCCAGCCTCGACAACCATTGGTTGATGTTTTTATCCTGAAATCGTCGATTCTCAGCATCATCCAACACATTCCTGAGGCTCTTGAGGTCGTCGGAAAGATTGAGAATCTCCTTGTCCACACCTCTCACCAAATGGATTTCGCTTTTGATCTGCTCATTTATGGTGGCTATTAGCTGCTCGACCAAAGCAGAGACTACAACTTCCGCCATGGTTACAAGCTAGCTATGATCTCAGCTGTTTAATTTCTTTGTAAATAATTTTTTATGATGAATGAAAACATTAGAGCTGGTACTACGTACTACTATAAGACATGAAGAGGTAGAGGTCTTTTTCTGAATTATTGATATCCCATGTGCACCCTGTCCCCTTGATGCTTTTTACAAAGTGATCAATTATTCGTTATCTCTCCATTTTCTTTTTCTTTTTCTTTTTTCACTCTGAAGTGTCACCTTTAGCCATAAAGCAGGGCGCACCAAATGATCAATGTCGTGGAACACATTTTCATATGAAACTAACGGCCATTTAGCCTATTAATTACTTTTCCATTCAATAATAATAAAAAAAAAGTTGAATCTTACTTACGTAATAAAAAGCTGGAAATTAAAGCAAAATCTTTCACAAAGAAAAAAAAATGTTGTTTACCTTGAAAAAAAATATGTATGCGTGACGGGGTGGGCTGATTAAATAAACTTTAATTGCATGTAATTTGGTTCAGCTTTGTTTAATTTGAATTACTAGAGGAAAGTTTAAAAAAAAAAAAAATTAATCGCCTTTGTTAATTTATAGAGATTTGGGAAAGAATTTTTTTTGTTTTATTGTATTTTTGTACCATCGTGAAATAACGCGTTTTCCCACTATCATTAATATTTGTTCAATTAAATTAAAATAATTAATATGGTTCAAGTAAAAACAAGTACTCATTCTTTTTCGTTCCACTATAATTTTTCATTTTTTTAGCATTTTTTAGCCGCAATATATATATATAAAGATATGATCAAAGTAAAAAAGATATTATTCTTATATTACATTATTCTCTATTAGTATCTAATTCCATTTTTAGTCTATTATTTTCTGTTTCTCAATCACATAATTTTTATTCCCTCCGTGGCTCCGTCACATGAGTGTTTATATCACAAAATAGACACATTTAAAATAAAGTGTAATCAGTGAAGTGTCGATCAATATTCATTTTAAAAGGTGTCAATTCCATTAAAATTGATGATGTTTTTATATTTTCTCTATTTCATCATGAGATTGTATTTTCAATAAATTACATAAATTTTTAAATCTCCATTATATATAATTCTAAATATTTCTCTATTATGTGACGTTCTTCCTTCAATTTTTCATTTTATAAGAATTCTGTATTATTTTTTAATTTCGATCAATTCTCTTTATCAATTACGTGGTACTAGTTTTTCGAATGAGATATATCATATGTTCCAAAAAATTTCGTATTTCATATTTTATTTCATTATATGAATGTAATAATGGGGACGACACATGATAAAAATTCAACATGAAAAATACTACTAATCGAATTAAACATGAAAATTGAAACAGGAGAATTGAACCGCTAATTTTTACCATAAATTTAACGATTCCAAGCTAACCATTTATTGTACTATAAAACAGGCAGATAAACAATCAAATTAAAATAAAAAACACAAATAATTAATATATATTTTTCATACAATTAAATTAATATAGTACGTAGGAAACAAACCGGCCCTTTAATTTGCCACATTATAAATAAAAACATATATTAAAACATGCATGCATAAATATATATAATAAGATAATTAAATTAAAGGATTATATGATCTTGGGGGGACATTTGAAAGTAACACTGCAAGACAGATCCGCAACCACAGTGTAGCTATGCTCAGGCTTTGTCAGAAACACCGGCAAATGCACCAACAAATCACACGCACAAATACTATCAACTTCCTTCAACCACCGGCAGCACTCCTCCTCCGCCGGGGTTTCCTGGTGGAGCATGGAGTGCCTCCGGTGGCGTCGGTGGTGTCTGCGGCGTCGGTGGTGCGGGACCCACCCGACGACCAACTTTTGCCCGACGCCCCCGTCGTCCGGGGGCGGAAGGTAAGTGTCGTCGGGGGGAGGAAGGAGGGAGTGGGCGGGTCGTCTATTGAATTGCACGGCTAAACATGCACGGTTCACAAGTGCATATTGATTTGCACAAATGGGGTTGGGGTGTGTGGAGGGCCAGTGGAGCCAGTGGCCCTCAGCATACTTTTGGTGGACAGACAAAACAACGACGACGAGGGTTAGTGCTAGGAGTTTCCACGACATGTTTGATTTGATTGAGGGATTAAAGTTGGTGTTGCGTGGTTTGTAATTAAGTGTCACAATTTATATAGATAGATAATGCAAGAGCAATCTTTGCATGGTTGTAAGTAGGTTATATGCTGGTTGAAATTAAATTAATTGTATATTATGGAGATGGATAAATTAATTATTGAGGTTTGATTTGTTAATATTAGGGTTGGAAGAGATGCATGTATCATTCACTTTGTGTGGAATATATATATAATTGAAGCATGCATGCAAAAATGGTACATTAATTAATCTCTTAATTAATTATTTTAGTACTCCCAATAGACAACGTCCACGTTCAACCTATAAATTTACCCCAACATTGTTTCGATTTAGGAACGAAATTATAGATGGATTCTTGATCGATCTGAATGTAAAACGAGTCGTTCATCGTCTAGATACGAATGTCGAGACAACAAAACGTCGTTTCTAATTAATTAGAATTTCATTAGAAACGAAATTATAGACGAATTATTGATCCGGATGTAAAACGAGTCGTAGATACAGATGTAGAGACGACAAAACGTCATTTTCTAATTATAGACGACATTTGAAACAGATTCTAGACTCGGATACAAACACAGATCGTTGACGTTAGAGACGGGAACATACGGTGCCAATTTTTGTCCCTCATCGGAAACGGCAAAAAATAGTTTCAAACTTGTCCCTTATTAGAAACGGAATTTACAAAAATCGTTTCTAGCTTCCATTAGATACGATGCAAATAGAAACAGATAGAAAATCGTTTCAAAAGTTGTTTCTAACCTATTTAGAGTCCCTTTTTAAGTGCAAATTAATTGTATATTTAAACGAAGTGACCCAAAATCGTTTTGTTTCCTTTTTTTTTTTTTAAGAACAAAACAATTCTAGTATATTATTCTTTTCACCAAATTCGAAACGATGAGAATAGCCCATGAACGTTTATGTGATCGATTCGACTTGAATATGAGCTTTTTTTTTTTTTAAATCTGCAAATACATTTATATATATATTGATGAATTATATTGAATATTGAATTATTTATGTGGGTATATATGGAAACAGCCTATCAAACATGCAAGAATAGAGGAAAATACAATGAAGAATAATTCTAGCTACAACATATACCCTAATTATCTCTATAATTAAGGAGTGGTATATTATACTCCTACATACTTTATCAACCTTTACTATTTTCACAAATTTCAATTTAAAAATTGTTTATTAATATTAAACATGATAAAATTATTTTTTGTGAGAGATAATATTTATATTTTATTAGAGAGTTGAACTTTTATTAGTGTGTAAAAAATAATAAAATGTGATGAATAAGAAATGATTGAGTGGGATTTTTTGAAAGAGTAATATTTTTTTTTTAAAATAAGAAAATGTTCTATTAAGTATAAAATACTCCGTATATATTTTTTTTAAATAGGATGACGAAAATACCCATTTCTTAGCTATCTAAGTTTCGTGGGATTTTTCATTGAAATGACGAAAATAACCAATTTCTTAGCGCCATAGGTTCCTCTTACCGACTTATCTACACTCTCCCCCACGCTTCATCACGTTGTACTCTAGAGTCGTTAATGAAGGTACAATAACCTCAGCGGACGGTACATCCCGTTTTGAAATTATTGCTACGTACAACTGGGCGTTTCATATTCATCGCTTACTATTATATACACACACGCACAGCGGCACATAGAACTGATTCGCATCGCGCTGACGAAAAAATCGGCGCAATTTTCTGTAAATTCCATCTCCTTATGTTCACATTTCTTGATGTTTTGTTTAATTTCGAATTTCATTTCGTTTGTATTTCTCGAATTGAAATATGAGCTCAATTTAATCGTTTCATGCTCTGATTAGGAGAAGAAACTGGAATTCGATAGGTTTGTATCTATTGATTTTTTTGTGCCCTAATCTGTAGCGTTTGATACTGAAAGAAGACCAAAAACTGTGTTCGTAGTTATTGTTATGCGATTATCTGAATTACTTTGGTTCGTGCCATCGTGGTTAGTCCATTATTAGGGAACTAGGGTTTTGGGATTTGTTTAGTGGTTCTGTTTATCGTTTTTTTTTTCACTGCATGATTTACTAAATTGATGATTGATTGGAATTGGAAATAATTGAATATGATCGTGTAAACTGCAAGCTTTTTGTTATTTGCAGAGTTGTTATACAGATAATACGGGGATGGGATTCACTAAAGTTTACAAGTCATTGCAAGAAATCTTTCCGCAGGTAATTTCTGGCTTTTTTAACTTGGAAGGTTTGTTAGTAAGGGTAGATGTGGGGCGATATTTTTAGGTATTGTTTGATAGCTAAGATTGTTTAGATTGAGATTAGAATGATATGTAATCTTTACAGATTTGAAAGCGTAATCTACCCTTAATCTTAGCTATCAAACAGCCTATAAAAGCTGAGATCGAGCTAATCTACACTTAATCTTAACTATCGAACAAGGCCTTAGGATATTATATTAGGATATTATATAACCCCCTCCGTCCCACAAATTTACCAGTATATCATACTCCCTCCGTCCCACAAATTTACCAGTATATCATACTCCCTCCGTCCCACAATAACTTTCACACTTTTCTTTTTAGGACGTCCCACAATAACTTTCACAACCTTAAAATGGAAAATCATTTATAAACTTCACCCTCACAATATCCTCAATTTTACACAAATGCCATTATTTTTTCTTCACACATACACAAAAGTCAACTCATTTCTTTACTTTATACATAAAGTTTTACAAAATTACCCCTCAAAACTCCACTCATTATTACACTTCTTAATATGCGTGCCCATCTACCTATGAAAATTAATATGGGACGGAGGGAGTATATCCTTATTTATTGAGTACAAAAACAACCTATGAAAATTAATATGGGACGGAGGGAGTATATCCTTATTTATTGAGTACAAAAACAATAATGACAAAATGAATAGGTGTATTTTAAACAATTTACACACTTTTCGTATGGGAGTAACTATAATTTGGGACAAACCAAAAAGGAAATCAGGACTATCTTTGTAGGACTGAGGGAGTATATGATATGAAATCTCGTGTTCTTTTTGTTTACTTATGGTTATCTGAAAAGCTATTGTATAATTGAACTTTCTGAGAGAAATTTTGTGGCTTTCCGGTTACCTCAATTTTGGTGACAGATTGATGCTCGAGTTCTTAGAGCTGTTGCTATTGAGCATAACAAGGATGTTGATTCAGCTGTTGAGATTGTCCTTGCAGAAATCATACCTTTCTTTACTGAGCAGTCCAGGCCAAGAACTCCTCCGACTGAGAGCATCTCTATCAAAGAATCATCAAAAGGTGATAGTTTCCTCTTATTATAATGCTCAATTTTTTCTTTCTTTCTTTATGACAATAGCATGTACATCTTTTTGTGTTACAAGTTGAATTCTTGGTTTCTTGTTATGTTACCTGTTCCACTGATTCCATTTCTTGCTTCAACAGATGCTATTGCCACCACTCAAATTGCAGATAATACATCTGTGAATGCAACTGACAGCCGAAATGATAATATGGTGAATGCTGAAAATCAGCAGTCGTTCCACGATGCTAATGATTCTGAATTGGCAGTGCCTGGAAATATCCTTGGAGATAGAATGGAAATGAAGATTGACATCAACTCTCACCTTGCACATGAAGGAGAGGGTAATTCCGCCGAATTGACCTTCTCTGAAAGTGTTCTTGAAAAGAGAATGCAAATGAAGATATCAGCCTACTCTCTTGGTCAAGATTCAGCCAAGGCTCATCAAATTGTATCAGGAGAATCCAAAACAAGTGAAACAGATTCAAATGATAAATATCCAGAAAGCAGCGTAAAAAATGCAGAGGATATCCCTTCTCATTCTTTGATTTCACAAGATGAGGATAATGGAATGGTGGAGAATAGCCACTTAGAGACTGAATTTGGTTCATCTACTGACAAAGAAGGTGATCATGGAAAGTCCTGTGAAGATTCTGCTTCATTGACCAATCATGAGCCAGCAACACCCACTTTAAAAAGTGATCTCCAGCTGGAAGCACTGCAAGACAAGACTGGAAGTGGTTTAGAGGAATTAGATGTAAGTTTGACAGAAAGTACTGCGCCCAAGATGGAAAATGCCAGCGACATTGTTGGCATTGAAGATGAGTCTACGTTGAATGCTTCCTTGTCCCAATCTAACCAAAGTAATATAATTGACGTTCTTGAAGAAGTTATTTCTGAAGCAAGAAATAATAAGGTATCAGTGGTTTCAAACTCTTATTTGTAAACCATTGTTTATTAATGTGATGTTGACAAAGAATCTAATGCATATGGCATTTCGTGTTTTAAATGGTTTTTTGTTCTACGAAAAGAAATCTAAAATAGAAAGATGCAAAGAAGCATGGCTTGACGTTTGTCAGCTTGCATAAACATATTATATTTCAAAAGATTGTATGCATAGTTTTAAATTGATGATCTGTCTGATAGTAATCCAAATGGTGCAGAAAACATTATTCTCTTCAATGCAGTCTGTTATCAGCTTATTGAGGGAAGTGGAGCTTAAGGAGCAAGCTGCAGAACAAGCAAAAGGGGAAGCTGCTATGGGTGGTTTAGATATACTGGTAAAGTTGGAACATCTTAAAGGATTGGCGCAGAAGAGAGAGGAAGCAAATGCCACGGTTGTGTTTTATTTCTGACATTATAGCATTTATGTTAGATGATCCAAATCACTTTGTTCTTGTTAAAACAACATGGCTTGTGACTTATCATGTTTCTTCTATTCAGTACTCTGGGGAAGTGTACGGTGAGAAGGCCATTCTGGGAACTGAGTTAAAAGAGCTTCAGTCTCGTGTGCTCTCCTTGTCAGATGAAAGGGACAAATCTCTCGCTGTTCTTAATGAGGTGATTTTTAGCCATACTCCCTTTTTATTGCTAATGTCACTAGTATATTTTTCCTTGCATAAAATATTTGTAGCACATTCTGGTTGTGGGTATAGTGAGCACTGAGCATGTATATGCCATATCCAACAACATTATACTCTGATTTGTTGCAATGTTATTCTTCATTTGAAATCTGTGTTTGAAAAAGTAGTTTCCTTTGATGCTTTCATCTTTCAATACTCAAAAGTAAAATGAAAGAGTGATGCAATTATGGAGCACAAGTTGTAGAGCAATTTTTTTTCAGGGTAGTAATTGTTGGAATGCTTTTTCAAGTTGTAGATTTTTAATGTATAAAATAAATCTAAAAAGGCTGAACTTTGAATAAGATTTCAGGCTTCATGAAGTTCTTGACGTTTACTTGTGAGGACTTCTTGTATGTATCTTATGTAGATATTTTTTTATAGCCATACCATCTGTTACTGTTATTTTGAAATTCTTGAGCTTAGCCAACCAGTAAAGTAAAGTATGCCAATTTAGATATGATCAAACACTTCCGGAATCAAACGAGTCTTCGATGGTTAGCCATCATTGCGATTTGTAATTTTAGTTAACTTCCTGCAGATGCAACAAACCTTGGAGGTGCGATTAACTGAAGCTGAAAATGAAATAAAATCTGCTGAGCAAGAAAAAATGGAGAAGGAAAAGGCTGCAATGAGAGCCCTTGCTGAGCAGGAATTGGTTATGGAGAAAGTGGTGCAAGAGTCGAAACTCCTGAAGCAACAAGCAGAAGATAATGCCAAGGTAGAGTGCCTCCTAAGACGTGTTGCATTCGATAATATTGATTTTATTGCCTGATTCTGTTTGTGTAACCCTGGCCCCCCTCATACGTTACTGCTAGATTTCCCTGCATTACAGTTGAATTAATTCTCATTCATTGTGTGTCACAGTTGCGGGAATTTCTTGTGGATCGCGGTCGTGTTGTGGATATGTTGCAGTAAGTCCAATAAGTCTTAAATTAACTTTCTTATCTTATTCTTGTTGATTAAATAGTGTTTCTTACTTTCTTGGAATATATTTTCAGTAGTAGTACACTTATTCCATATAAAATCATGAAATGATGCTGCAGGTCTTAGTATACGTCATTAAAATGATATCATAATTTTGTTACCAGCAAAAGAATAAGTATCAAAACTCTTTAGTGAGAGTCTGAATTTACTGGTACATTTGTTTTTTTTACTGCACTTGACTATATGTAAGAATTATAAGTTTTCGTTTTCTTTTCCTGCTAGCTAGACATGTCCATAGTCGCACTACTTTGTCTTCATCTATTTTTATTTCAGGGTTTTGTAGGTTTTAGGATTTAATTGAGAAACTCTGTTTGTATTATTTGAATATATATTTGAGCATCTCGTTCTTTTGTTGGGCACGTGCGTTTTGCAGAGGAGAAATTGGAGTTATTTGTCATGATGTGAAGCTGCTAAAGGAGAATTTTGATGAGCGGGTCCCGTTCAGCAAATCACTGTCTTCGAGTCAGACGAGTTGCATCTTGGCTTCCTCCACTTCATCTTCCAAGACTTTGATTCCAGACCAAGTTGATTCGTTGGAGGCTCGAAAGGAGAGAAGTGCATGTTCGTCCACTTACATCTTGTCCGAAGAAGAGGATACTACAGCGGGTGATGTTGATCGCAAGCAACTTGTAGAAGATGGATGGGAAGTTTTTGATCATCAAGAAATTTATTCTTGAATGCTTTTCTCGATGAATTTACGTTTCGACTCTTAATTTTGTTGCTTTTGTTGCTGTAATTGGTTTTTTTGTAGAAATATCTTATATTATGGACATGGGAAATTCGGTCAATTATGTGTTTATTTTGTTCATATATATAAGTTGGTAAAACCTTTTCATTAATGAGTTCAATATATTACAAACTTATAAGCACATTCTACTTGTAATATAGTTAGATAAATGCTGCTATACAGAGTGGACAACACGAATATCTACAATGATTTATTTACATAAAATTATTTACAAACCCTGAAATTTTCAGATTTAAACGAGAAAACAAAATGGTGACATTATAACTACAGGCATTACTATTGTTGAAAACATTCTTGTAAAAATTAAAGAATTGAATCAATATGTTGTGCCATATATTCATTTTCTGCAACGGAAGCTAAGAATGTATAACCATGTGATATTTACATATCAACAGACGAAAAATATGTCGAATGCAGATCGTTCATTATTTGCTGAGAGCCTTTTTGATATCGCCTGTGATTGCCAGTGGTTCCGTTGTAGTTCCATAACGTTTGATTACGCGCCCATCTTTCCCCACAAGAAACTTAGTAAAGTTCCATTTGATGCTTGAACCACAAAATCCTCCTTTACTCGATTTTAGGAACTTGTAAACTGGTGCTGCCTTTGTCCCATTCACTTTCACCTATATGTCATATAGTTTTATCAATACAACAAAAATGTAAACCTTCATCTAATGCTAATTCAAATTTTGTCCCAACGCAGCACGTATCAACTTCATTTCTCTGCATTTTCTTCGTCGAACATAGAACTTTATATCATCCATGCTTACAAACAACTGAAGACACATTACCTTTTGAAAGATGGGATAGTCGGCCTGGAATCTGGCACAAGCAATTTGTTCTGCTTCTTGGCTTGTTCCAGGCTCTTGATTCATGAACTGGTTGCATGGAAATGCTAATACCACTAAACCTGCACATATATATAAAACTATTTCATACCTAACAAACACACACAGTAAAACAGAGAAAAGCAGCAAAGATAACAACAACTCACCCTGATCCTTGTATTCAGAATAAAGCTCAGCCAACTGTGTGTAATTTGAGCTTGTGAACCCACTATTTCACCCAAACAACAACATAATCACAACACAAAAACAAAACAAAAAAATTGGACCTTTTTTTGTGGGGGGTGGGGGTTGAATTCAAAAAATTCAAAAAGAGAATGAAAAAATGAAAACAATTATTGAAGGAAAAGAAAAGGGGGCATACCATTCTGAAGCAACATTTACAATAAGCAAAACTTTGCCTTTATATATTTCCAGGTTAACATCATTACCACTAGTGTCCTGCTTAACATTATAAAATCCATCAACACAAAAATTGTAGAAAAAACATCAGAAATGGAAGATATAATAAGAAAAAGAACCTTGACATGGAATTCATGGATGGATTTTTCTGGGACTGATGAAGACCCGCCCATTTGTTTCTAGTTTTCTTCTTTCTCAAATTCTCATTTTCAGGTGAGAGAAAATTACATATTGTTTGTTGTTTGAGTTGTGTGGTGCATTATTATTAGGCAATGCATTTGTGGTTTTTTTTAGCCAAATAAAGGTTGAGATGACATGGGAGAGAGAGGAATTAATGCTAACTAATCTGTGTATTATACAGATAAATTATAACTTTTGACTTAATTGGAATATTTTGATTGTTTTTATTTGCAATTTATACTTGACAATTGGAACCCGCAAGTCTAAATAAAAGAAAAAAAAAAGATGATTAATTTTCTATTATCTGAATTAGATTACAAATGTTAATTTTACATCATGAGAAAAATAAATCATGTTAATAATGTTAGCGAATATAGGATAGTTTGATTGTTTTTCTTCTTTTTCATATAAACAAGAAATGTCTTCTTTCAACCTTTGTTATTATTATTGTTAGGAAATATAAACATACTATGGTTTGCAAAATAAGTAAAAAATATTTTAGCAAATTAATCCCCTGCACTTCTAAATAATAAATAAATCCTCCCTATTAAGTCGTGTCATTCAAATACAATTCAACCTAAGAAATTAATTAAAATATACAAATATTTCAAATTAATTTTGTTAAAGATCTGAAGTGTCATTTTTCCTTTTAAATTGTTTCCTATTTCTTTTTAAAAAAATATAGTCCACAACATTAATTTTATCTATTTTATTATCTACTTTCGTTATACATAAAGAAACAATTTTTTTTAAGACGGAGGTAGTATTAATATATATTTGAAGCTAACAGTTTTCATGACACTTAAGTCTCATGCCTCCTAGAAACAAAAATTCAGTAACATAATGTATTTACTCTTTAAATAAGTTAGTCTTTCAAAAGGAAAAAAAACATTAAATAACTTAGTAACAATATAATGTATTTACTTAATAGAACAACATGAATCCGTAGAACATATATGCACTTAAATTGTTGTTGGGCTAATTACACAACTTTTATATGATGATTAATATTAACCTCACTAAACTCATGATAGAAGCCAAAAATCCAGACAATTCAGTTCCTGCGCATAATTTTTTACCATAAAGTCAGAATATGTTTAAACAAAATAAGCATACATAGGAAGATGTACAGTACCAAAACAGACAAAGCCGGTTGGTCCATCACGTCTCGTCGCTGTGCAGTGGACAACGGGATATACGATACCATCCTCTTCACATTCTCATCAGCTGTAAAACAACTACTTGCAATGTACAGTCTACCCATTATTTTTACACCTCGAAGAAAATACAGATCATCATTGCCTAAACAATGACGGCAAACCCTAAATCAGACTAGGGAGTAAATAAATTATATTCACTCTAAGGCGAGCTCTTATGTAAAGGCAACTGTGTTCACAACGCGATCAAGCATATGTATTATGTACAACAGCCAGACGAGCACGCCATCTTTTTCTTAGGATAAAATGAACACCAACCTTTTTGGGTATCTTGGAAGAGTATCGATGAACAGTTTCAGGGAAACTGTACCACCCAAATGATATCTCAACCTAATAAAGAGATGGCAAGATAAGCAAACAGGAATACATGAAAGGCGTAGAATAACAACAGGAGCTCCGAAAATTACCAGTTTCATGCAACTGTTTTGGACAAGCTACCTCGCTTTCCAAAAATTAGGACCTGAGAAATAAACAAAGGAATTGAAGAAAGGGTAAAAACTAAATAATTCAACTTCAATTTAAAAGCAATAGACAATGCCACTTTTTCGTATATTAAAGGGATAGTCATAAAAAAATCTTTGAAATTACCCAAGACAGAAAATAACTCAATTATCAAGTCCAACCTTTAGCATGACTTTGTTATTTTGGGCTAATTCTTTAAAATTTACTAAATTAGCCCTGATTTGGCCAAATAGTTGCAATTTTAGAAAAAAAAGTACCAGCAAAAAATGGATGATGCGGCAAGACACTTAGGTATGGTCGTCTCATATAGATTATCACCGATCAATATCTATCCAATTATCTTGACAAATATGCATTTACCATAATGGGAAAAAAAAAAAAAGGCAAATCCCCATCAATAACATGAATATAGTTATTAATTTTTTTTAACAGAATTTTCCTTTCCAGCCAAGAGAAAGATGAAAAAAATACCTTTTTCTAAAAACAAAACTAATGGGGAAAAAAAAAAGGCATAGTCCCATCAATAACATGAATATAGTTATTAATTTTTTTTAACAGAATTTTCCTTTCCAGCCAAGAGAAAGATGAAAAAAATACCTTTTTCTAAAAACAAAACTCCCCTTTCCAATACCTCTCAGTTTAGCCAACAAAAGAAGTGCTTTTAAATATACTATCACCTCTGTTGCAAAAATTGGCCTAGGCGGCCCCTTGCCGACTCGATTTTGCCTCTCTAGGCGCTTTTGGTGAAAAATCGGTCTAGGTGGACCTAGGCGGCTGCCTAGGCGCCCATATATTTTTAATTTTTTTTTGGTTTAGGAGAGTCCGATTTGGACAATCGTACACACTTTTTCAAGAGCAATAATACTCATGGCTTTGTCATGATGTACGATGTTTGTTTTTTGCCAAATTCTATCGATTAATGGGTGAAAATAATGTTTATATAAAAAAATTAATTTTTTTAAAATCTAGGCAGCCGCCTAGTCGGTGCAAATCTGCCCAACTACCGATTTCCGACTTCTAAAACCTTGACTATCACACCATGTTCTTGTGGGCCCTGTCGCCATTGGTGCATGTGTATTTGTGTCGCATGTGTGCTTGTGTCTAAATGAAAGATAGGAAAAAGGACTGTGATTCATCAGAGTGGGATAAGAAGTTGGTGCTCAAGTCAGTCAAGAGGAAAATGTTAACAAAAGGGTTATAAGTGAGTTAATCCTTATTAATTAGGTTGATTAAAATTTAAAGAATTTGGTTAATTCATGCTCTATTAACTATTTTAAAGAATTAACAAGACAGGAATTGGGATTTTTTTAGCAATCAGGACTAAAAAAAACAGAATCAATATTATCAAAAGACGTTAGGGAATAATTGATGGGATAGTCTCTTCTATACAGAACTAGTCACAAAAGCATATTCAGGTCAAAATGTATATGATTGCTAATAAGATTCAAGGTCCATTTTCCAAAATTCAATTTGTTAACTGACTATAATTTTGCAAATGTCAAAATGTGAACTGAATACCTACGACACATTTTGATACAGCAAGTCCAGAAATATAGGGCATCAGACATGCAAATGTCAAAATTCACTAAATAATTCTCAAACAAAACTTCAAACTCCAAACAGAATAATATCAGACATGCAATCCAGAGGGAGATAATCCGTTTTCAAAACAACTGCAAACTAACAAAAGATACAGAGATAGATGACATACCTCTATTTGATACAGGAATAGGACTTCCAGAAGGTGGCCTATAAGGATTAAACTGTCTGTGGTTAAAAGACCGGGGAGGGAAATTCCACCTATTGTTAGGAAATGCTGGCTCACGGGGCGGACCATTGTACGACATAGGTGCATGATCCATTCTGGAACCATCGTTATGATATGGACCTGAAAGCAGAATAGAATTCCTCTGATTTACAAAATCCAAACATAAAATGAACCACACAATGCCTAAAACGAGTACATGAGAGGGTAACATAGTTACCAGAAATGGATGGCAATGGCGGCCTCCAGTGTTCTCCAATATCATCACGTTGGTCAAACCTATTTCTGTCACGATCCCTGTAGAAGTTCCCATTTTCTGCACATCTGTTATGGAATCTGTTGGGAGGAGGATGGTGTGGGATATCCCTCCTTGATTGGATTCGTTGTTCCGAGACATATGAGAACTGATTTGATGGAGCAGGGTGAGGCGGGTGCAGATGAAAATCCTTGCTGAAGGCACCATCAACTGGGTAGAAGCCACTAGAAGCTCGATTAGATAAGTGAGAAGCTCGTTGCTCGCTGAAAGAATGAATATTAGGGTTGTAAGGCATCTGTCTAGGCAACTGGGCTTCAGAATCTGTGCTGTCATAGCGATAACGATGCACAGCATCCAAGGTTCTTGGCTTGACTCTCGGTGAAAGAGACCGCTTCTCATTGAGTTCCATTTCCTGCACATACTACACATGTATAAATAGAAGAGTAAAGACAAAGGAAAACCCATTGTAGCAATGATCAAATACTAGGAGTGGCAATTCATGTTTTCGTGTCGACATGATAAGACTAAACACAAACATGATAAAAATCCGTGCAAACACAACACGAACAAGAAAATTTTGTCGGCAAAGATCTAAACGTACAATTTATATTTAAAAATTTTAAACGACAGGCTATGACACGATAATACTCCCTCCGTTTTTTTATATAAGATGTTTTAGTCCTTTTATTTTGTTCATAAATATAAGATGTTTTAGATTTTTTATAATGTTTATTCCAATTATGCCCTCCTTTTAACTTTGGAAACAATCATGATTTCTAAATTACTCTAATTAAGTAATCTTCAAGGCAAATCTTTTTCCTCTATAAACTTGCCTTGTATGTAAAATATTAATGTAATTAGAAATTTCTTTTATTATTTGAGGGTATATTTGTCAAAACATACATTTTCTTAATTTTAGTCAATTACTCTAAAATAATATCTTACATAAAAAAACGGAGGGAGTACACATTACACGATTTGACAAGATATAACACATAGTTAGTATGAAATCTCTAATAATATTAAAAAAATACCCGGTCATATATAAAATCGAAACTTTTTTCTAAGATAACACGAACACGCTAAGCCTAAACACTAGCCAGCAATTTCCGTATTCTGTTATTGTGTCTTATCCGGAATTGTCACCCCTATCAAATACTTAGGAATGTGAAAGACAAGGTCGAAACAAACCTGAGAACTATGAAGAAGTTTGGACTGAGGAACTTTCAAAACAGAATCGAGTACAGACGGTGGAGGAGGAGGTGGTGGTGGAGGTGGTGGTGCAGATGGAGGCGGAGGTGGGGGAGACCTCGGCAAACGAGCAGATATTAGTTCAGTATCCATAGGCTGAGGGTCAAATTTGCAATCTGTCCCAGTAGTATTACAAGAGGAAGTGATTTCAATGTCACAAGTGGGAGCCACATCCTCCATTTCAAGCTCTCCATCAACATCTTCGAGGATATGGCTACGCTTCTCAGCTTTAGAAATCATAGTTTCTCCACCAACATTTTCAGCATTATGCTCTGGAGTAACAGCCTCAAAGCTCTCTCCATCAGAATCACTTCCTATGTCATCATCCCTTCGCATGGGAGGCATGGAGAAACCAGGAAGTTGAAAGCTAGAATTACTAGATTAATAAAATGAAGTTCATCAGTGGTACATTTTAACATGCTTAAGAGTTAAGACTAAGAAATAATGAGTACAATTTCAAATTAAATTGCTGCAACAAGATTTATTACCTTCCATACTCGTCGACTAACATGCCTTCCATTTCTCGGATAGGATCATCAAAAGGCCTTTCAAATCTACATGCCCGACGAGAGCCACCAGTAACATGTAAACCATTAAGAGTTTCAAGGTCTCTAATATGGCGACGAATTATTGAGTCTGGAAGAATCTTCCTATCCAGCCAAACTTTCAAAACCTATCCACAAGCAGGGAATTATAATCATATTTCTGCAAAAATATAGGATACAAGGCAGAAGAGAATATCTGACAGGAAGCACTACTCACTTTTAAGCACATCTTACGATTCTCATAGAAACTAGTGCCAGGAGGAGCAGCCGCCAACAATAAAAGTGGCAACAATGGCCGGATAACTGAGGGATATATGCCAGCATTACCTGAACAGGAAAATATAAGTCAGCACAGGCCAGGGGCACGCGAATAAAAAAAATGATTGACGACATCCAAATAAACTCAAAAACGAATTACCTTTCATGCCTATAGAGGACTGAGCGATGGAATCAATGAGGAAAAAGAGGTCGACCTTTTTGGGTGGACTTGACTCAGTTTGCAAATTACGGGCCAGTAAGTCTACCACCTACAACACGAAAAAATGCAACATTATCACATGGGATTAGCAAAACCAGGGGGAAAGAACACCAAAATGCAGTACAACATCATCATTAAATATCCATGTAAGCATTACAGTACAAGAGTGAGTTTAACTACAAACGGTACATACAAGTCTGGCATGCTCATTCTTTGACACCAACAATGAAGGGCAGACACACACTTGTTATTGCAAACTAAATGTATAACCTCATGCCTTGACATTTCGAGTTGGAGAAAATTCCAGGCAATCTGCTTCACCAGTAATGCTTCCTAAACATCCTCAGCCATAAATTTTCTCAAGAGCAGAATTGGAAGGAGACTAGGGTAAAGACTGAAGATCGAAAAGATCTTACAAAGTTGAGCAAGGGTTCCTATTGATTTTAATGGGTTTCCATCAATTCTGACAAAATAAATGTGCATAGAGATCAAAGATGATCAACTCATCATAACAATTCCCTGCAAACATACACCCTCTTTCAACCATGCTTATTTTATAAAGGTGATTAATTAGTGAGAATATCAGAAGTTCCAATGCATGATAGAATAATAGATGCATTTATTGAATTGTCCAGGGGCAGCACCTCCCCGCACATCTATATTTGCTGACGATCAACACATTATTGAATGAACAAAATGTCTACCACAAGAAATGTTTGGCTAAATCATGCAACGTGTTTATGTAGGACCTGCAAATAAAGGATACAAGACCATAAACCTAAACAATGGAAACATATTGCTACAGAAAAGCATATGCACCAATCCCAACAAGATGGTTCATTAAAATTGTGAAACCACAAACTTCAATGCATTACAGGGGAGAGCTCTACCTTATTTGCAAGGCCATCTTTCGCACAATCGATAGCAACCCGTGTTGCACGACCTATGCTCTCCTTTGTTCTTGTCAAAGATTTGATAATGGCTTCAAAAGATGGAAAATTTTCCATCATGCTGCTTGACTTGCCAGCAACCTTAGCTTTTCTGGGAAGTGATTGGGCATTACTGCAAGGGTTATTCTTTTCAACAGACCTATCTGACGATGAAATGTTGCATAAGGAAGAACTTGGAGGAGATTCCTTTGCAGCAGATTCTGGCCTATCAGTTGCATATGAAGAAGATTGAGAAACTGAAGCAGCTCTGTCCTCCAGATGACCATTGGAAACAATACTAGAACAAAACAGCACTTCATGATGACCACTGTTCAAAACCTTCACCGGACTAGCTGAGGGTGCAACACTGGAATCTGCACATCCTGGTCTAGCTTCTCTGAGAGACTCAGACCTAAAGACACAGGAAACCAAAAGACAGTTAACCAAGTTACAAGCGAACAAATTGAGAGGGGAGAGCA
Organism: Galeopsis tetrahit; assembly: GCA_963675135.1. NCBI lineage: Eukaryota > Viridiplantae > Streptophyta > Magnoliopsida > Lamiales > Lamiaceae > Galeopsis > Galeopsis tetrahit. The sequence goes on along the minus strand of OY776130.1, from coordinate 61,791,233 downwards.
AAGTACTGCAGTATTTAAGTTTACCTCGGACTATCTTGATTCTTCCCTGATAAAGAAAGGTCTTCCGTCTTGTGCAGTTCGTTATCTACTTCATCTGCACTACAGCCTGTACGGATAAAATTTTCAGTATTATGTGAACCGTCTGCAATTTCTTCCACAGAGATAGAATCTGGGTTCACTGGGATAATTTCAGCATCAGATCTCTCAGCAGCTTCCTTGAATTCTAAAGGTTTGACCTTGCAGCCGGATGGAGACATACTCAAGCATGGTCTGCTGCTGTCTAAATTAGATGAATGTTCACCATTATTTGGTGAATCTGCATTTACATTTTGATGCTCCGCATCAGGGCGCTCATTCAAGGGAGACAATTTCAGACGTTTACCTTCAACACCTCCAACACATTGAAATGATTCAGGACATGTGCTATCCACACCAGAAGAAGTTCTACCACAATCTAATACCACTTCAGCAGTTTTTCCATCAGGGTCTAGCACTTCCACGTTTAACCCAGGAGAGATCCCAGAACCACCACAGTTATGATCCTCCACCTGTCCTGATGTCAATTCAATCACAGGCAATTGTTCAATGGATGGCTCAGAGCATTTTACAGAAGAACGTCCTTCAGTATGAGTATCCAGGATCGGTGAACAACTGGAAGCTCTTTGAATATGTTCAGCTGCATTAGCAGACATGGCCTCTAAGGCACGATGCAGACGTTTAGATGGAGGTAAAGCAGCTTCACCATCCATAAAGTTCTTTTTAATTTCCCAATAATGAGGCTTAACTGGACTTGAATTCAATTTAGACAAAGCATCTGCATTTCCCATAGTGTGATCTGCTTCCCTCTCAATGAAACTTTCAGGAACCTCCAATTTTTTTTTCTCTTCCAGTGTTGAATTGCTTGCTTCATCCCCTGCAGGTGATGATCTGCCCATACGAACTCTGGCTCTTTTGAGTAGTGGCAAATGCTCATCACCATCTTCATTACGACATCTTTCGGCTACTCCCACATTATTACTAAGTGAAATACAATCAGTCTTAATTACTTCAGTCTCCGAAGAAACTTCATCAAGTTTAGCCACCAGACCACATCTGTGTTTTTCGGCTAGTTCCACATTATTACTAAGTGAAATACAATCAGACTTAATTACTTCAGTCTCTGAAACAACTTCATCAAGTTTAGCCACAAGATCACATCTGTCTCTTTCGGCTAGTTCCACATTATTACTAAGTGAAACACAATCAGTCTTAATTACTTCAGTCTCTGAAACAACATCATCAAGTTTAGCCACCAGATCACATCTGTGTCTTTTTCGACTGGGCATCCTTTTCTTCTTGATGATGGTGGCATTACCATGAAAGTCAAACCTGTCACTCAACTTTGCTTCTCCTTCATTATTTTCAACAGAGGGTTCTGCTCCCACTGGTTTACAACCAGAGTGCACAGAGCTGCCGTCATTGAGACTATCTGAATCAGAGTCTACAGTCATAAGCTCAGAATCATTTTCTTCAGGGCTATCATTTGATACCAAGGGTGGTGAATTCGCATTGTAACCCTCCACATCATTTGATGACTTCATAATCCTTGTACTTCTTATCACAGATTTATCCTGCACATTAGTAGAAAACCGCCTCGAGATCTTACGATTGTTGCGGTTGTTGGTAGAAGACAGTAATAAGTTTTGGACTCCATCGGCATCTACCCGTAACGAACTTCTCAACCTTCTAGCAGATATCCTCCTCTGCGGTCCAATATTCCGTGATTGAACAGCATCAGTTCTGCTTCTTGTTGAGTAAACACGTAGTTCCCTGACATCAGAATTAGAATGTGCCTCCTCCGGTTGCATCTCATCATGCAATGCATCTTCAGCTGCTGCAACTACTGCCGCTTCAGTTAGACTTTTTAAATTATCAGTGGCTCCACTACTAAGTCTTTTAGGTGTAACTATGGCAGCCTCATCATTCACAGATCTAGTCAAGGACTCATCTGAATTGTTTTCATTGGTTATATTGGTTTCTTCAGTGAGATTATCACTATTAACTTGGTCCCGTTCTTTCTGCTTTTCAAAGCAATCAATTATCTCGTTTAATGCACGGACAAAATCAGAACCTTTTGCATGGCGTTTTCCCAAAAGACACACTTTTTTTGCTTCTGTGAACTCCTCAACATCTGCAGGACTACATAAGCCACTGTACAAGGACAAGAGGACAATTCTTAGCAGAAACAAAGCCCGAGAAAATCTTTTAAGTGGACTATATGCGTAAACTTTTACATGTATACACAAGCAAAAATCTACATTGAACCATTTCAATCCAGCTGGTGTACTTTTTTTAACAAAAACCTTAAACAGAACTGCCTTGGACGATCAAAATATTGGACAGGAATATGACAAGTTCGCTAAATGCTATATACTGGAAGTTTCTCTATAGCATGAACTTAAATATAGAATCAATGACACAAATAGTAACAATAAAAACAAAATAAATGCAAGTATAAACAGGATGCACTTAGCACTAATATACATGATCAAACAACAGTCAAAAGAGCCAGTGTAAAGTTTATCAAAGCATAGTTATTAAAGGCGCGCCTAAGGCTTAAGGCGCACAAAGCGCCACACTATGCACTTCTCCATGCCTGAGGCGGGCGCATATATTAAAACTCTTTTAAAAAATTTTAATTTTTTTTTAATGAAGTAAAAAAGTGTTTTAAGGCTAAGATGCAGCGCATAAACTGAAATTTGAAATTAATTTAGACTTTTTAGTCTTCCACCACCTGAAAAATAGGGATTAATTAATATTTTCAGCTTCCAGTATCCTTAAAAATAGGGATTAATTAATTTTTTCAGTTTCCACTACCTTAAAAATAGGAATTAATTAATATTTTCAGATTCCAGTTAGTTCTTATTCTAAATTTATGGAATCGTTAACTATCTTATTCTTCCACTCCTCACTTCTCTTCTTCCCTTCTACCACCTAACCAGCATCCACTTCTCTTCTTCCCTTTGGCCAAAATTTGAATACACGGTTTTATGCCATTGATTTATATCATTTATGTGTTTTTTAACTTCAATTTAATAGTCATTTACATGCTAATATGTTTAAATTAAGTTTATTTAGTGTTTTAATTAATTTTAAACACTATGTAAAAAAGGCGCGCGCCTGAGGCGCTAAGCGCACCCTAGCGCCTCGATGCGCCTTTAATAACTATGTATCAAAGGACATCATACATGATATATCTGTCAAAGTGAATCTTGAGCATGAAGGCAAACTTCAGTTACTTTTCCAGAGAAATAAATTTAGTGAAGAATAAATAGCATCCAACCACAAACGAAATTAATAACTATGCAAATTTTCACAAAAAAAAGTACTTACATATCATTAGTCCCAAAAAATAACACTAGTACTTTCTTTGAATCTGCAGGGTATCCCAACTTCTTCGGCTCGTTCACCTGCCAGGGGAAAACAAAATAAAGACTGATCAAAGAAGTAAAATTAACAGCCATGAAAGTAAGGACACAAAGCACAAAGCACGGTACAAAAAAATAAGCAGCTATTTCACATTTCTACAAGGATGGCCTCTTACTGGCCCACTTGAGGTTACAAATACATAAACCAATACCAAGTTACCAACAAATTCAATCAATCAAATGTGCAAGCATACAAGTATAATCTACCCTTTCACCTCACTAATGTTGGTATTGCCAACAAAGCGCCAATCATGCGTGTGTAAATACTTCTTCCACTCTTACTGAAAATCTCTTTATTTCTTAGAGAATTCTAAACATTAAACACAATTGTTGTCTACACCTAAAATACAAAACCAAGGGAGTGCTTGACTTTGATGGGGTAGGGTTTGGGGAATGAGAACAAAATGAAATTCAGCGCTTGATGTTTACCCTCTACTATGGCTTTAATCCCACTTTTTAATATTGAGTCATACCCCTCCCAAATTGGGGGTGTGAAACTTATTACCCACACTTCCTTCATTTCCATTTACCAATCACCCACTAAATTTGTTTGCACCACATGTACATAATATGATTGTATCATATTCCATCCTTTCTTTCTTCTAAAGCACAGCCAATACATTCACATATTCCAATACAATCTCTTAACACCAATCAATCTTTTCAAATTTCTCCCACCAGATGCCCCAACAGCAATCCAGACATAGCTTTGCTAACTAGGAAAATCGAGTAACCAATGTAACAACTTATTTTAACAATAAACAATTTTGTGGATTCCAAACAACTTTTCCCACCTTAGCTGACTCCAAATCAGCACTTTACACTTTTTTTAATTTAATAAGAACTACTATTAAAGAAGACATACTTTCTTTCCCATTGCTATCAAAGGCATCCAGATGGTGGATAAGAAAAAATAGTCATGAATGAATGGGCAAAAAGATAATCAAAGAGAGTTGCACAAAGAAACAATTTTCTACTGTACAGTCCGTACTTACAAGAAACACCACATTAACATATACCAAACTCATAAACTTTTTTCTAGGGTTGTTGTCAATGAATCACACTCGAGTAGCATTGCAATGAATTGCGCTATTGTTTTCATACTGTTTACCACTCTAAAACACAAAAGAACCTAGCTTACCACAAAATCCATGGCAGACTATATACGCAGTAGAGCATAGACATCTCAAACTGCAACTAGCAAGGTAGATCAGTGAACTAATCAGAAATATTCACCCAGTTATATCAAAAACTAAAGCAGCCATGATTTCGTTTTATGTTCTTGGTCCGTCTTTGTGTCAGCTAGCTATACCGAAAAATTAATACAGAATCAAATAAAGAATCCCACAAAGTTGCTTCTCAATTTATGCTTTGCCCATGGCGCATTTCTTTAAATTTCAAGATTAATCAACAAATAAGCCAAAATTAACAGTCGACGAGATAAATTAAAGCAGCACAAATAAGGAATCCAACAACAAAAGTAGCATGCAACAAAAACACTAACAGGCCAGAACGAAAATAGAGTAATAAACATACAATTGCAGGCCACGCCGGATATCCTTTGAGTTTGGCAAGCACAAGATCGCCGTCCTTCCATTTCCGCCGTGCCGCTGCTTTATTGGCACTTTTTCTCCGGCTCGGAGCCATAAGCTACTGCACAAGCCAAAACCTCCGAAGCATTCAAAGATCAATTCAACAATACATTAGAAACCCTATTTCCCCAAAATTTCCAACACAGCGTATCCCGTAAAAGATAAACCAACTCGGAAATACACGTCTTCTGCAATTTAATTGGGTTGGTACAAAACCCTAACCCTAATTCATCCGATGGGATGGGCGGGGCGGTGGGGGGCGGGATTTGACGAACGGTGGGGGGTGAGAGTTTTGTGGAAGAAAGAGGAATTTGGTTTGTTTTTACAAGAGAGGCGGCAAGTGTGATACAATGGGCTGACCCGAGTATTTAATTGGGCCCGATTCATTATCAGACCAACGTTTGGGCCGATTGATGGGCCGACTATACCTCATGTTATTTGCACCGCAATATTTACTACGTACACTATTGTTATTTGCAACTGTCAATAGATGGTTTGTTAGGACCGTGTGCTTGATTAATATGCACTTGAGGTAATTGTCCAACTACTTGACAATTAAGAAGTAAGTTTGAGATCTAAGTAATAAAACAATACTTGGAATAGTTTATTAATTCACCACTTAAATGCTCTTTAGAGGGTTTTGTGTATCGATGATAGAATAAATATGTAAACTAAAGATACATTTAACAATCGATTTTTTTTTAGGTACAAGGTAGTTTATTGAATTCATCTCAACTTTTTTATATTAGGATTTTAGTCTCGTCTTACAAGTTACAAGTGTATGAAGACAAAATGTTAGATTTTTCATGGGGTAATTAGGCCTATGTCATTTTGACATGTTATTTTCTTTGATATTTTGTTTCCTTTTTTTTGCGTACATAAATTTCATTTTCGTAAATATAGTATATACAACCTAATTTAGTGCATGAAATGGCGGTGAGTGACTAGCGCGAAAGATTTTCTCACACAAATCTGTTGCAAAATCATATTCATTCCATCAAATACCTCCCTTCAAATTATAGTAAAGAATTATATGAATGAATATTTTTTTTTAAGTATAATTGTTTCGTATACGAAACAACATTGCTTAGTAATTTTAAAATACACAAATACTCCGTATTTTTTAAATATATTTAGTGCGACATTTCATATACTCCATGTTATCTAAAATAACTCATCCAGACATCTCCGAAAAAATCGTGTCTAAAAAAACAAACTTTTTAGGAGGGATAAATCGTGTAAAAAATTCAAAATTCTGTTATCCATCCATACGCACGCCATTTTACGGTTTAACAAACGGAATTGCAAAAACAAACTCAAAATCGAGCTTCTTTGCTCCTCCGCAAATTCACGCCGGAGAACAGTAATCGTGTTCATTCATGTTCTTCCGATCGAACCTGCTTCATCGGCGGGAAGTTTCAGTTGTACGGAGCACATTTTTATCGCCATTGTGAAAGCCGAAGGTGAGAAAATTAAGAGATGAGAAAGAGGATTTGTTGTTATTGTTGCTTCTCTCCATCTTCTACTTTCAATCGGTTGATTTAATGGTGAATAGGTTATTAATTCGTATTACCATTGGCGCCTTCTAATTTAGTGAAACTTGTTTGGAGTTTAGGGCAATTTTTGTTTTATTTTTTAATTACACTTTTATGACGATAACATCTGATATCTGCCTCTCCAATCTTCTTATTTCGTGAATTTGTAGATAGAACAATCAGAAATTGATGTGAAATGCTATATATTCGAAGTGTGTGTGTGTGTGTGTTCTTGTGCAATTAATTTCAGCTTGATATAATATGCTGTTGGAATGCTCTGTTCCTCTCTCACCGTTTGATATTTCCCTTTTTCTTCTTTCTTTTGCTGCTTCGCAAATTTTTGTATTACCATTGGCGCCTTCTAATTTAGTGAAACTTGTTTGGAGTTTGGGGCAATTTTTGTTTTATTTTTTAATAACACGTTTATGACGATAAAATCTGATATCTGCATCTTCAATCTTGTTATTTCGTGAATTTGTATAGGCAGAATAATCAGAAAATGATGTAAAATGCTATATATTCGAAGTGTGTGTGTGTGTGTGTTCTTGTGCAATTAATTTCAGCTTGATATAGTATACTGTTGGAATGATCTGTTCCTCTCTCACCGTTTGATATTTCCCTTTTTCTTCTTTCTTTTGCTGCTTCGCAAATTTTTGTATTACCATTGGCGCCTTCTAATTTAGTGAAACTTTTTTCTGGATTTAATGAAATTTTCTGGAGTTTGGGGCAATTTTAATTTTATTTTTATATGAACACATTTATGACGATAAAATCTGATATCTCCTCTTCAATCCTGTTCTTTCGCGAATTTGTATAGATAGAACAATCAGAAATTGTTGGAACGTGTTACTTACTATATAATTATCTTATTGTGCAATTAATTTCAGCTTGATCATGAAAATGCTCTGTTTCTCTCTCACCCCAATTGAAACATGTATCACGTGTATTGTTTCACTGATTAGAGTTCATCTTCTTTCATAGGTGATCATTATGGCTAACCTTCAAGATATTGCTCTATCAGCTTATATCAACCTTACATCCGTTTTAGTATTTCTTTCTGCCTTTAGCTTCTTACGACTCCTACCATTCAACAGTAGAGTATACTTTGCCAAATGGTATGCAAAGGAGGAGGAGAGCGAAGACGCTCCAAAAAACAAGTTTTTACATGGAGATTGGACTTCATGTTTTAGGTTTTGGACATGGATGGAAGAAGCATTGAGAATGACAGAAGCTGAGCTGGTAGAACATGCAGGGCTCGATTCTGTCGTGTATATACGGATTTACCATATAGGGTTAGTGAATAAGAATTATAAGATTCAATCAAGTGGATTTTTTCTCTCCCGTTAAGCCCTTTTAGACTTTACTCTAATGTTCAAATGTGAAATGCAGATTGAGGATCTTTGTCCCTATATCTATACCTGCTTTTGTAGTATTGGTGCCTATGAATTGGATAGGACAAACACTAGCTAGTATCGAAGATTTGACGTACAGTAATATTGATAGGCTTTCGATATCCAATGTCCCTAAAGCATCTTCAAGGTAAGTTCTTGATTTGTCATCTTAATACTGGAATATATGTAGTTTGGTTAAAGCTGATATTTCATATTTCTTATATATTCAGGTTTGTAGTACACATATTAATGGCATATGTAGTTACATTATGGACATGCTATGTCCTTTACCAAGAATACGAGATCATAACTGGCATGAGGTTACGGTTCTTAGCTTCTGAAAAGCGCCGCCCTGATCAATTCACTGTGAGCATGTACTAATATGCTTTCTATTTACATTTCTATCTTGTTTTCAGGCTTCTTACTTTTTCTTTTTTTCTTTCATAACTCACTTTTTTTTTAGCTAAGGGATACGGATTTCTTACCCTTTTCAGGTCCTTGTAAGAAATATTCCTCCAGATCCGGATGAATCAGTCAGTGAGCATGTCGAACATTTCTTTTCCGAAAATCATCCTGAGCATTATCTCACTCATCAGGTACGTCCACATTTCTGATTTTTCTTTTGGCAGCTCTTGTGAACTGATCGAATCATGAAGATAGGTAGCATTCTTGATGGATGAATACTTAAAACATTTATTTTTTCGTAAGTATACATTTGGTGTTCTTAATTATTGTGTTTTATCTACTTTGATTGCAGGTTGTGTATGATGCAAAAAGGCTTGGTAAATTGGTGAACGAAATGAATAAATGGAAAAAATGGCTTACTTACTACGAAAAAAAGTTTGAGAGAAATCCGAAAAAAAGACCTAGGGTAAAGGTATTTCTTGAAATCCCTTCTGGAAAAAAGAAAAAGAAAAAGAAGGATCATATAATATGTGGAAGTTATCTGATTTTCTTGAAGTGTATAGACAGGTTTGTTAGGGCTTCGTGGCGAGTCCGTAGATGCCATTGACTACCACAAATCAGTACTTCAGAAGATAATACATGAAGTAAGCCTTGTATATTGCATAATCTCTAATTTGAACAACATATTAATATTATTCATAGATTTCCATCTGCTAGATGATCAACATCTTTCCTCTTCTGCTCTTTCCTTTTGAGGATACAGGAAAATGTAGAAAAGGAATACATTGTAAACAATCCGAAGGCCATAATCCCTTCAGCCTTTGTTTCGTTCAAGTCTCGATGGGGAGCTGCCGTTTGTGCTCAAACTCAACAGTCGAGCAATCCGATGACATGGCTAACAGAGTGGGCCCCGGAGCCATGTGATATTTACTGGGATAATGTTGTGATTCAGGATTCTGAATTTGCTGTCAAGAAACTGATGGTTTCTACTTCTACGTTCCTTCTCACATTCTTCTTCATGATCCCTATAGCGTTTGTGCAGTCATTGGCGAGCATTGATGGCATGCAAAAGGCTCTTGCGTTCTTAAGACCATGGATAAGAAAGTAAGCTAGCTACAACATCTCTCATGTCCTCTTGATATGTTCTTACGAGTTAAACTTAGGGAATAATTTTTTTAGTGCAATAATTTACTACTATTTGGGGTTTAATTCTATTGATTTTCACCAATTAAAAATTAGACTCTGTCAAGGCAGATGTTTCATCTCCTACAACAGATTTTCGAACTAAAATGTTGAACAATTTAAAGTTACGGGACTATTTTCAATTTGTGAAAATTGACAGGACTAAAATTGAAATAGGAGTAATCTGAACTAGACAAATTATATTTTCTCTTTAAATTATGCTATTGAAGCTCAAGTTTCTATCACTTTATAATTGATGATCGAGTTCTTGTGCAACAGGAAACGTATTAAATCTTTTATTCAAGGTGTTCTTCCCGGGTTTGCACTAAAGATATTTATGATTCTGCTACCCACAGTTCTTACAACATTGTCCAAAGTAGAAGGCCATATATCTAATTCACTTCTTGAAAGAAAAACAGCCGGAAAGTATCACTTTTTCATCCTTGTTAACGTCTTCTTTGGAAGTATAATCTCCGGAACAGCATTTCAGCAACTCAACAAGTTTCTTCATCAATCTGCCTCAAGGTGTGTACAAAAATTCAGATAGTGGAATATATGACTAAGTAGGAAAAGTGGAATAGATGAATCGAACTAATGTATTTCTTGTTTTCTTGCAGGATTCCAGAAACGGTTGGCATTGCTATTCCAATGAAAGCCACTTTCTTTATCACTTACATAATGGTTGATGGTTGGTCTAGTGTAGCTGCAGAGATCATGAGACTGATTCCATTGATCAAATTCTACCTCCAATGCACCTTCTTCCAAATGACAGAACTCGACTTGAAAGATGCAACCGATCCTGACTCTCTAAACTTCTCCACAAACGAACCTCGAATGCAACTATACTTCTTGCTTGGCCTCGTATACTCTGTAGTCGCTCCTGTGATCTTGCCCTTCATAGTAGGCTTCTTTGCCTTTGCCTACCTGATTTTTCGCCATCAGGTATTCTACTACATTTATCAACTTCTTAACTAATATAATTGAAGTATAGACAAAGTCTTGTGTAAACGAGTTTTAACATGCAACTTATTTGCATTTTATGTGTATTTTTTAACAGTGTTAGTTGTTTATTTAAAATGTACTGATTAGTTTGATAGTATTACTTGTATCATTAAAAAAATATTAGTTGTTTGTGAAACAGTTGCACAGTGAAACTGTTTTACATAAAACCAACTCCTGAGTAAAAAAATAACCAGATTTGGCTTTTGGATCTTATGTTCAGATCATCAACGTATACCAGCAAAAATACGAGAGTGGGGCTGCATTTTGGCCGCATGTGCATCTTCGTATAGTCATAAGCCTAATTATATCACAAATTTTGTTGATGGGATTGCTGAGCACAAAGAGTGCTTTTAAATCAACTCCGTTGTTGCTTGCACTTACTTTCTTCACCCTGTGGTTTCATTCTGTTTGCAAGAAGCGTTTCGAGCCAGCATTTGTAACGTATCCTTTACAGGTTAGTGTTATCATGTGTGTGACTCATTTGGGACCAACAAATGCCTATTTTTCTTTGACATTGCATCGTCTCAGATAAGAATTTTCGAGTGGTGATAATGTAACAGGATGCGATGATAAAAGACACGAGGGAAAGGGCGCATGAGCCGAATCTGAACCTGAAAGCTTACCTTGAGGATGCTTACATACACCCCGCAATGAAAGGGATGGAGATTGAGAAACCGAAAGCTGTTGATGAAGAAGAGAATAATCCACTTGTTGTTAATGAAAGAGGTTTGCACAAGATTGATGAGGCTCATACAGTTGGTTTACAGGCACATGTTGTGGAAGAAATTTTTTCAAGATTCATTTAAGTGTTCATTGGGTATGATTAATGGAGTTTACGAATCTCTAATCGTAGTGAAATACAACTTTTTCTCATTTTCTGGACACTTTCTGTCACATCCCGATTTTACATACACCCCGCATTGAAAGGGATGGAGATTGAGAAACCGAAAGTTGTTGATGAAGAAGAGAATAATCCACTTGTTACTAATGACAGAAGTTTGCACAAGATTGATGAGTCTGATACAGTTGGTTTACTTAGGCACATGTTGTGGAAGAATTTTTTTCAAGATTCATTTGAGGGTTCATTGTGTATGATTAATAGAGTTGCGAATCTCTAATAGTAGTGAAATAAAACTCTTTCTCATTTTCTAGACACTTTCTGTCGCATTCCGATTTTACGAATGCAATTTAGACTAGATTTAAATTAATAATTTGACAAAAGGCCATTTACCACACTACACGATTAACCAAAGCGTGCATATATTTATAAAATTTGGCAGCAGACTTAATTTAGTAGGTAAATACCCAAAACATAATTAAATAACTCGTAATAAAATTTAAGTTCACAAATGAGTACCAAACTAATTTTGATGAGTTGGAAAAGAAAATGCCTAAGACGACGACACTTACTCAAATTCAAATAATGAAATAATATAACGTGAATGTATTCCTTAATGGCATAATCATAATATATGTAGGGGTGAGCACTATTCGGTTTTTAATCGAAAATCGAACCGAAACATGATTTCGGTTCAATTTTCGATTTCGTCTTTTGAAAATTTCAATTTTCGATTCGATTTCGGTTAATTTAGTATGTTTTTGTGTTTTTACTTAAACATTGTCACTTTTTATATGGGTATCAAGGAAGACCCGTCTCACAAAATGAGATCCGTGAAACGGTCTCACCCAAGACTAGCTCTTTTTTAATTAAAAGACAAGTTTTTTCAATATCGTGCAAAAGACATACTACCATATAAAAGTAGAGTTTGTTACTACTATACTAAATCACAACAGATAACGGACCCATCTAAAAGACCCGTCCCTAAATCAAAAGGAAGACAAATGACAAGAACATATCATTTACATCTGCATCATCAAACTAGCAGGAAAATGATTTCTAACAGCCCTAAACACGAATCTACGCTATCTGTACGAATTTGCTTTATCAGCTAACTCTCTAGCAATTACACTATAGTCTTTGCTTCACACGTCTACCATTGACATCACTTCCATCGAAGATACCTTCAGTTCCTTGCTTACCAATAGCAATGGAATGTTCATTGATTCTGGCAACATATTCTAACAATTCGGTCAGAACCTGAGGGCAGCTCTCTTTCAAGTAACCGAAGCCATCTGTTTGCATCACAGCTGCATTTGAAAACTCCATACATTAGTGACAATGAACAGAATTCTAAAAAGTGTATGCATCCACAAGTCCAACATAAACCATAAAAGACAATGCATATATTAGACGTACCTCTAAGATTTTCAGGCATCGCCACAAATTTGAGACAGACAGCTTTCAGCTGGAAACAGTGGTGCTGTTCAGCCAACGCTAATGTTGTTGCCACAGTATTAATAGCAGCATCCTCACAGAGGTTAGCCTCGCAAAGCAATCTGAGCCTATCTAAACCGTACCGATCAGCAGCAGCCAGCAGGTGTTGAGACATCAACGTTGAAGCCCATTTTGAATTCAATCCAGTTAGCTCTTCCATATCAGGCAGTGTATCCCAGTATATAAAATGAAGCAGAGCCTTCAAGATGCATAGAAAGAACAAAATGTTAGTATTTGCAGAGTCAAGCCAAGGTATTTAAATATACATATTTTCTACACCACACTACATTGATTCTGGAACGAGAAGGTAACTAATAACAAGTATTAATTGAGGAACTAATACGCACAAAAAAAGTACTTGGGCTTGAAGACAAGAACTCTGCATGCTCAAAACAAGATTTACTAACTTCAGCAAAGAAAATGCCGCCGCTACTCATATGAGCAAGGAATAAATAAACAACTGTATCCATAAGCTATTACGTAGAATTTAGCAACAGAAAATATATAATGCAATGGAGCCACGTAAAATCATCACAAAGAAAATTGATATTTGTTAGGTGGAACAGGAAGCTGCAGACAAGTAAACAACCTTAAAAACTGGTGCCTCTATGTCTTCAACTTTTATGCACTGTGTGTTGTGATCCTTCATGGGACCATATAATTGAGCTCTAAAAACAGGAGAACGTGCTGCAAGAACCAATTTGTGAGCAGAAAAAGTTTCTTCATCAATATCAAAATTTACATCAGTTTCTTTTCCACTTTCAAGCAGCTTCCCAAAATGCTGTCCAATGTCAGATGGGGGTAATGGTATAGAGTAAATCTTAGGACCCTCTGTGTGAGACTTAACAACACCAACACAACAATGAACTCGAAGGCAATCATCTTTCAGGTAGTCAGAAGTTTCAAGAGCAGTTCTCTTATAAAAACGCTTGTATCCCCTGCACACAAAATAACCACGTCTGTAAATGATTTCAACATGTGGTTTTAGGAAAACTAAGAAAGCAATGCAAACAACTCGGTAAACTTGTAGCTCTTTTCCAGGGAGGCCCCATAGCTTAAATGAATCAAATAATGGAAGTACAAATGATAATTTTATCTTCACTGTGATACATAGTAGAGACATATCTGCTAAGAATAATGGATCTATGTACTATGTAGCCAGATACCTGCAAACATGCATCCCTCAACCCTACATTTTTCTAGATAAATTCAGAAAGAACCAAACACTAAGTAAACTATACACAGAGGTACTCATTCATCCACTCTTTAATGCAAACAATGCTGTACTAACAATTTGACACCAGGAAGACAACATGTTAAGGTAAACCACCAACAAATCATAACATTAACATCTATGTATATACAAATAAATCACTTTGATTGAACACCCGTTTTTAAGCCATTGATATTAGAATGAGCAAACAAATTTACAAGAAAAGATAACTTTTTTTGGGAGGGGCACCAACTAGACTACATATAATTTTCCTTCACAGTTAACATTTATGAAAATAGATTATTAGCAAAACAATTGAAATTCATCCTAATCAAACACAATTCACAAAATGCAGAAAAAACAAAGGGGAAGAAAACCCACCACATGCTGCCTCTATATTTAAGCGTATAAGGCCCACTATCCAAAGTTCTGCCAAAATGGCTATGAACCTTGTGTCTCTCCCTTCCACTCTGATCTAAAAGAGTCAGCTCAAAAAGCGCCCTGACATCCGTTCCCTCACTGGCTAACGCGATGAAAAGTGAAACATAGTTCGCATTATCTTCTACGCTCTTCCCATCCGGGTAGAAATAAACAGCCCAAGCGTACCCACCAACCATAAACGTATCCGACGCTATGTACTTCCCAATCCCAATTCCCTTGGACAACGAATACCCCGTGATCTTGAACTCGTGAGTCCCATTTACGGTTTCCGTTACCGACGTTGAAGTCGTCACCGCCGGCGAAGGCGATGACTCTGTCGAAGCAGATGATTTCGATGTCTCCTGGTAAACCCTTCCCATTACAACCATACACGCTGCACTCTAACGGAATTGAATTATACAACAACAGAAATATACGAGAAAACTCTTGCGCGGAAGAAATTAGGGGAATTGAGGACAGATCTGAACGGAATCGGACAGCGTATGTTGAAATGGATCAGGGCTTCTGAATCGAAACAATTTGGGGGAAATCTAGCGCTTTGGTTTGAATTGAAATTGAAAAGTCCGATAGGTCGGATGTATTTTTAGGGTTCCGGGGAGAGTGATGGCGGGACAAGGAGCTTCTCTCGAGAGAAGAAGAGGGAGATAAAAATGGCGTTTTTTAGAGAGAAAATTTAGCTAAAATGACGTTCACGTATTCTGAGTAAATCTCGCGCTATTTATACTCCACAATTTAATTGAAAACTTTATAGGCGGACGAATATTATACTGTGAGTTTTACGGAGAAGTTTCATTTTCAGATGTGAAACAATTATGAAAGTAACAAATAAAACAACGAAAAAATTATCTTATAAATAATGTCGGATAATGTGACTGAAAAAGAGAAATAAATATAATGAAATGTCAACTGTGTGACCGTTCTTCATTTTGAGAGGTATCTTCATTTCTTCTGATTAATTTTGTCCATGTCGTTATAATCTGAATTATCATTGTCTTTCGAGTCTATATTTCATTTATACTTCCACCGTCCGTTCAAAAGTTGTTTATTTATTTTTTACACGTTGATTAAGTATTATATGTGTAGTGTGTTATTCGAAAATTTTGGGGCTAGATTTCGAAATTGCTTCCCGAATTGGAATATTGAATTTCAAAAGCATCATGATTTATTCCTGCTATAAGGATTACTGATAAATTCTTTATTTTATTACATAATTTAACATAACTATGAAAGAGGACTCATTCTGTCCTACTGATTACATGTTTAATTATTCATTCTACTTGAACAAATGCATCAGTTTGCACATTTTGATGGTTTCCAGCGGCTGCAGCTTCAGCTGGTACTCTCGCGTATCAGCTGACAATTCTTGCGCAACGAGACGCATGCTAGGCCGTTGTTCTGGCTTGGCTCCTAAGCATGCTAGCGCAACGGAGATTACAAACACCACTTCATTTGCCATTTTTCCTGTGGGGGGTAATAGCCTTTGATCAATCACATCCCTCAAAACCATATCCGTGTTTTGGGGCAGTATTGATATCAAATCTCCGGGATGCCTTCCCATCATAACTTCCAATGCCACGACTCCAAAGCTGTAGACGTCACACTTCTCCGTCACCTTCATGCTCAGTGCTAGCTCTACATTCCCCGGCCAAATGAAGTTATATTATTAGTTTAAAAAGAATTAATAAAATATAGTACTCTGCATTTCTTTCCTGTGAAATCTCACAGGATGGAAATGCAGAGACTTTTTACCTGGTGCCATATAACCGTAAGTTCCTGCAGCTGTTGTCCAGTTTGACGAATCAGAAGACAACAGCTTTGCAGTGCCAAAATCCGAGAGACGTGGCTCAAATTCAGACTCGAGCAAGACGTTGTTTGTAGTTACATCACGGTGCACAATGTGTGGGGAGCAATCATGATGTAAATAAGCAAGTGCATGTGCCACTCCTCCAACACTTTTCACCCTCGCACCCCAGTCGAGTCTGATGGCTTCTTCGTCATCATAAAGGATTCTTCTCAAGCTACCTCTCTCTACGTACTCGTACACCAAGTACAGTTCGTGTTGCTTGAAACAATACCCATAGAGCTTGATAATGTTCCTGTGCCTCACCTCTGTCAACGCTCCAATTTCATTCTGAAAACTGCGTAGATTTGCGACTGGTACATCACTCGAGTCTGATACATTGAGCCTTTTCACTGCTACAATCTGCCCGGTTTGCAGACCAGCTCTATAAACAGTTCCAGATCCTCCTCTTCCGATGCAGTACTTGTCACTAAAATCTTCAGTTGCTCGCACGATTTCTGCGAATGCTAGTTTATCTTCTCTTTCACAAATGAATGATTCAGAATCCTTAACATGTGTCTTGTTATTCCTCCGAAGAATGACACGCATCATCGCGACTCCCACGATCACGAGGCTTACAACTGAAATAAGGACACCAATAACAATCATTTTCACTTGTGATTTCGACGTTGAAGATCTGATATCACAAGGTGGTAGTCCTTTCACAGTTCCACACAAACCAGCATTTTCAGCGAATGCTTCTGTAGGTGCTCGACTGAATATACGACCATCGGGGATTGGACCAGACAGATTATTGTACGAGAAATCGAAACTTCTCAGACTGATCATCCCGGATAACTGTGAAGGGATTTTTCCTGAAAAGTTATTATGTGCCAGGTTGAGAATCTCCAATTGGATGAACTTCCCAAAGGACGACGGGATGCTCCCCGAAAGCGAGTTGTTGCTGAGGTCCAACGAGTATTGTAACGATGTTAAATCTCCGAGCTCAGATGGGACGTTCCCTATCAAAAAATTATTGCTCAAGTTCAAAATTCGCAAGCCTTTGCAATTTCCAACGACTTGAGGAATATTTCCCCTGAGTTTATTTCCCGACAAATCAAGATTCTCCAGCCTTGTCAATTGGCCAACGGTTGGAGGAATTTCCCCCCTCAGCTGATTGTTGCTGAGATTCAGAGTTAATAGCTCGTCCAGCTTTCCCAAGTTAGCTGGAACTTCACCTGTTAACTCATTCGAATCCAAGGCAAGAACACGAAGCTCTGCCAGATTCCCCAACTCAGCTGGGATCACTCCAGATATTCTGTTGTTGCTCATCTGAACACTCGTGAGCTGCTCGTGTTGCCCCCACTTCGGTGTAAGTTGGCCAGAGAATTGATTGTTGCTGAGAGAGAGAAATTTAAGTTGTGGGTAAACTCCAAGTGCTTCTGAAATATTTCCAGAAAATTGGTTGTTGTCCAGCCTTAATCTTTCTATCCTCGAGCAATTCCTGAGGCATTCTGGCAATGGCCCTGAAAACCTGTTGTTGTTCACTGTGAAATAATATAAAGCAAAGCCACTGCATAATCCAGGCGGTAGCTCCCCGGAGAAGTTGTTATACGAAAAGCTAACGTTGGTTAAACGTGGGCTGTTCTTCCCAATGTCCTGTGGCAGGATGCCTGACAGATTATTAGAATAAATATTCAAAATTGTAAGATTATGAAGATTGGATATGGATTCAGGCACCTCCCCACTCAACTGGTTTTCGCTGAGATCTAGAGTCTCTAGGGACATGAAATCTCCCACAAATGTTGGAATGGAGCCAGTAAGAATGTTAGAGAAAAGGTTTAGTGTTTGCAGGTTCGTGAGCCTGGAAATCGTTGGAGGTATTTCACCGGAAAGCTGGTTATCAGAAAGATCTAGACTTGATAAATTTTGAAGATTTCCTATCTCTTGCGGAATGGAGGCTGAAAATGAATTATTATACAGGAACAAAGACTTGAGGTTTGTGAGTTGGCCTATTGCAGAAGGAATTTCACCAGATAGGGTGTTACCGTTTAAAGACAAGACAGATAGTTTGGTCAAATTGAAGATGGATGAAGGGAGACGGCCTGTGAAGGCATTGAATCGAAGATCGAGGGTCTGGAGATTTGTGAGTAGGCCTAATGAAGGCGGAATTTGGCCTGTGAATTGGTTAGCTGACAAGTCGAGGTAAGTAAGACGAAGACAAGTATGTATAAAACCTGGAAATCCTAAGGTGAGGCTATTGTAATAAAAGCTGAGATGGTGTAGGAAAGGGAAGCTTGGAAATTTAGACCAATCGGGAGTTTCCAAGAAATTCGAGCCAAGGTCCACGTGTCTTACCTTACGAAGATTTCCTATCTGATAAGGAATTTCTCCAACAATATTGTTGCTGTAGAAACTAATGTACTGAAGCTCCGTCAGGTTACCAATCTCAGGTGGAATTGTTTTGTCTAACAAGTTGTCGCTGAGGTCCAAGAGAGTGAGGCGGGAGAGACGGCCAATGCCACGTGGGATCGACCCTCGGAGACCATTTCCACTGAGGTTGAAGCTTGTAAGATTTGGAAATGAGTTGAAAAGAAGTTTGTCCAAAGTGCCATCAAGATTTTGATAGGACAAGTGGATATGCGAGACGAAGCCCTCGTCGTTGCAGCGTATGCCTGTCCACGTACAGAGGTTCGTGATGTTTTTGAGGGACCATGAGTCGAGAGAAGGCGACGGGGATGATAAGCTGTTCTTCCATATCACCAGAGCCTCAGCTTCTGCTGCTAAAGATGTTGCTGTGAAAGTTGATAACAAAATATGAAGGAAGAAAAAGAACATTGTATAGGATATTTTCATGTGATCTTTTTTTAATTTAATTTCTTTTCTGAAGGTATGATCTCAACTTCATTTGCTTATGTATATATATATATGGACGATCTGAATGTTCAAAGAATCTATTTCAGGTGTGAATGCCTTTCAAGTTGTGTGGAAACGGCACCCTTTATGTTTTACTTCTACGGGCTTGGTGGGGTGCCAAATATTAAATGTGTGGAAACTGGAAACGATAGCCTTTATTTGCCAACTACTTAGTACTCACTCCGTCACATAATAATTTCAATAGTTAAATGGACACGCGTATTAAAAAAGTATAATAATGAGGAAAGTTTTGAGGCGTAATTTTATAAAATTTTATGCATAAAATAAAGAAATGAACTGATTTTTATATAGGTACGGTGAAAAAATAACATTTCTTAAAACATGTATAAGAAGAAACAAACATACTTTATATGGATGGATGAAAGATAAGAACGTATAAGAGGGGTTTAACTTTTAAAGAACCAATATACAGTAGTATACATGAGTGGAGGATTGACTTGGTTATGTACCTATGTATCAAGAAGAATTTCAACTTTTGAGAAGTATCACACTCAATCACTCATTCATTAAATGAACCATGTGAAGACTTATTGACTCTAAAAACTAATTGTAGAATTGATCATTTCAACCTTTCAATTCATAAATGTAGATCTTAAATCAAGGAATAAGAATATTCGTAAAACTCACTCAAGAAAAAGGAGGTGAGTTCGATATAAATGTAGATTTTTTTTAAAAAAAAATGTGAAGGCGCCGCCCAGTTCAAATGCGATTTTATCTTTCGGTTTGCAAAAATCGTGGCGGACGGCAGACGCCTAGCGCTGCCTAGCTCGATTTTTGCAACCCTGGAAAATAATAAGGAAATGTATTCAACAAGACACAAGATAAAGAACTGGATAACAGAACTATGATTACAACTCTTCAATCATGTTAAAGAATATTCGACTCAAATATCAGCAAAACGGCTATTTTTAAGGGATTAATAAATTTAATAAACTTCTTTATTCCTTCATAATCTTCTGAGGGAGAAAACTGAAAAGGCAACTAAAATCCGTCGAAATCGTTGTCTCAACTCATAACCTTTGAAACGACTCCAGCACCTACAGTTCGGCCACCCTCCCGCAGGGCGAATCTTTGTCCTGCCATTATTAAAACCGAAAACAAGCAACATTTACTATATATACTGATAAGAGATCATTCCTGCAAATCATTTTACTGTAACATAAACTGAGGCAAAGAAGAGTCTTGTGTGTATGATGCATACAATAATGATACGGACAATGCATTTTAAGCGCCCTGAGCTTTTATGTATTGTTATTCTACTAGGAATTTTTTATTTTTTTTAGTCTTGTAAGTTACCATTATTGACAACATTCACAAATTGAAAATAATCATGTAACTTTCAATTCTCCGACATTTTAGTCCGGGGATCAGCTGTATGAAGTAACACGTCCAGTTCACTTTCATCTGGACAAATCAGATTCGGAGACTTTCTTTCAATAGAACGTTTCACCTCCTACAATTGGTCACCAGACTAAAATGTTGAATAGTTGAAATTTATTTATAAGACTATAAAGGACTAAAACCAAAATACATAACTTACAGGACTAAAAATGATTTTTTTTTTTCTAATAATCTATTGTTGTTCTCGTACTCTTATTGCACTATATCTATGCAGCTCATGCACTTTTAATTTTGTTCACATGGACACCCTTTGCAGGAAATCCATTGTTGATATTTTTATTGAGCTCATGAACAAAAGCATGATACAACACAATAAAAGCACGAGAGGTCAATAAAAGAAAACATGAATATTCAAGGACTTAAATCACATTTCACATACAATTTCTATTGTGTTCGTATGCTGTGCTAGGAACAGCATATTTGTGGGAGTGACAGATTGCTAAGCAATCAATATGCAGTAATCTTGCAGCTATCGTCAGATATATGATGTGGATCTGAAAAGAACAAGACTGATAAATTCATTAATGTAAGGGAGGACGCACCTGGTTCAAGAGGAATTGGGAAAATCAGCTCAAAAACAGCAGTGACATTATCCCCAGGCATAACCATCTTTACATTTTCGGGTAATTCAACTTTGCCAGTCACATCTGCTGTCCTCAAGTAGAATTGAGGTCTGTAATTTGAGAAAAAGGCAGTGTGGCGACCACCTTCTTCTTTTGTTAGAACATATATCTCCGCCTCAAATCTTGTGTATATTTTAAGAGTACCCGGTTTAGCAATCACCTATAAGAAAAACAAATTTCAATATCTACTGCTTAAAAACAGTGAAAAAAGGGCATCTATTTTCAAACCACGTGATTTATTCAAGGGTATCTCGGTAACAAATTACTTAGAGACTAAAAACACACTGACCATTCCTCGTTGGACCTCATCTCGTTTCAAACCACGTAGAAGTAGACCCACATTGTCACCAGCCTAGAAAAAGGTAAGTTTGTAAGATGGGCAGCATGAAAATTCATTATTCAAGGCAAACTGGAAACTACAATTCCTCACCTGACCAGAATCCAGTGTCTTCTTGAACATCTCAACTCCAGTTACTGTAGTTTTTAGTTTATTCTGAAAAAAAAAAAAAAAAAGTGACAGGAGTTGCATATTGAATTGTAGCATAAAGTTAGTTTTGAGAAAGATTATTTGCTACCAATAGTAAGAAGTATCGAGA
Organism: Galeopsis tetrahit; assembly: GCA_963675135.1. Classification (NCBI taxonomy): domain Eukaryota; kingdom Viridiplantae; phylum Streptophyta; class Magnoliopsida; order Lamiales; family Lamiaceae; genus Galeopsis; species Galeopsis tetrahit. Next base: position 61,769,333 of record OY776130.1, on the reverse strand, counting down.
AATTAATATATTCGACAATGATGCAGCACCTATCTTGAAAATTAAGCAAAAGCCCACTGAAGTGTAAAAAGAAGTTTCTGACTACTCTGGTCATCCAATTATATCTCTCCATGTTTTAAAAGATGGGACTCCATTTGCTTCCCATCTTAAATTGGTTCAAAGGAATATGAACTAAAGATTCAGAAGACTGAGAAAAGAGACTCTTTAGGAAGAAACTTCCAACCAGCGATAAACTAAAAGTGGAAATTGAAACTGCTAAAGGGATCTCCAAATAAAGATATAAATCACCTGAGATAGTCCCAAAATCTCCACTTCTTCCCCTGGTTTGATTATGCCCTGCTCAACACGGCCCGTTGCAACAGTTCCACGCCCCTTCAACACCAAGACTAAAAATATTCAATTACAAAAGGAACAAATAAGCACCATGCTTCTTTATAAGGTTCCATCAATTCACTCAATGAAATCACGAAAAAAATCATCTTAGGCATTATATTTCTCACCACTGTTTCCAAAATTTGATCATCTTAGTATCACTCATTTTTAAATAGAACAAGATTACATCACCTGAATAGTAAAAACATCTTCAACGGGCATCAGGAAAGATTTCTGAAGTTGACGCGTGGGATCTGGAAAGTAGGAATCTACAGTTTCCATTAACTTCAAAATAGCTTTTTTCCCAATGTCTTCATTCTTTCCCTCTAAAGCAGACAAAGCTGATCCTCGGACAATTGGAATATCATCCCCGGGAAACTTGTAGAAGTTAAGCAATTCTGCAAGTAGAATATGGACAATTATACTAACTTCAATCTATTGAGGTATGTGCCATATTAAGGTTTTGGCATACCGCGCAGTTCCATTTCCACAAGTTCTAGTAATTCAGGATCATCAACAGCATCAACTTTATTAAGGAAGCACACGAGTGATGGCACACCAACCTGCAATAAAAAGAAAGACTGTTGAAGAAAAACAAAGACGAGAGGCAATCCAATGAGGTTTCTTTTTTAAGACTTTCTACGTTGGTCAAGATTCATGGAAAGATGACCTGGCGTGCCAAAAGTATGTGCTCCTTAGTTTGTGGCATTGGTCCATCAGGAGCAGATACAACAAGAATCCCCCCATCCATTTGAGCAGCTCCCGTGATCATGTTCTGCATTACAGTCATAGACAGTAGGAGAATCACATGACTTCCTGATCATATAGGCAAACAGCCTTCTTATTCTTTAGACACATGAACAAAAATGACTACTAAATCCTGATCATATAAGTCCGTTTATAGGCATCCAAGACTATCTTCCTTGAGATCTTAAATCACATGCCTTCATTAATACACTTTAATTTATTTTATTCTTGAAATACTGTTTTTTACAACTTAAAACACTGAGTATTCGACAAATTGATTTTACATCTCACTTTAACATAATCAGCATGCCCAGGACAATCAACATGAGCATAATGTCTCTTCCCAGTTTCATATTCAACGTGTGCCTGCACAATCAACTTCCAGCCATAAGTAACATCTAAGAGATCAAGCAAGGAAGCAGGATTAAGAAAAGAAGATATCATTTCCATACCGTTGCAATTGTGATCCCTCTCTTCTTCTCTTCAGGGGCTTTATCAATTTCGTCAAACGCAACGGCTTTAGCCTTTCCCTCTTCTGCTAACACCTTCATAAAAACCAAGCGAATACACCCATTCCGTCGAGATACAATACAAATTATACAACAACCGAAGCAATAGAAAGTCTCTAAAATGAAAATTCAACGTTACAAGTAATAACGATCATCTGACTCTACCTTGGTGATTGCTGCAGTTAAAGTAGTCTTTCCATGGTCAACATGCCCTATTGTGCCCACATTCAGGTGAGGCTTTCTACCAAACCAACAAAAAAAAAAAAATCAAAATCTCGAATTCCAGTGTTCATGCTTTCTCATGTTTAGCAGAATTAGCAATGATCTCGTTAACATTCATAATTAAAAATTCACCAGAAAAATCATGCGACTCACGTGCGAGCGAAGGTGGCCATGGATCGCCACCAAGGTTTCAGAGATTGATACGAATGCATCGGCGATTCCAACGGCGAGGAGACATGCGATTCGCGGCAAAATACAGAGTGAATACTCGGTGAAATGGTGAAAATACGCTTCGAATTCATATTTCTTACTGCAATTGACGCCATTTTTTTTTTTTCAGAGAAACAGAGTGATAGAGCGAGAAGTGAAAAAGAAGAGGTTTTATACATTACTACAGGGTTTAAGTTAAATCTTCTGGGCTTTTTCTTGTTGCGATTATCGCAATACCATTGGGTTTGACTATATGCACCTCCATTTCGGAGAGATGCACTCCCCCAATTTATACACTCCTACAAAATTGACACACCCCCACCCTTAATTGTCATAAATACCCCTCCTTTCATAAAACTTCTAATACTACCTCCACCCCCTCCCAAACCCTAAATTCATCTTCATCTTCATCTTCCCATTTCCCCCAATCCCCCACCCTCCTCACCACCACCCCCGTCGCCGGCGACCCCTACCCCACCCTCCGTTGCCGGCGACGCCCACCCCACCCCCCGTCGCCGGCGGCCGGCCCCTCCCCTCCCCTCCAGTTTTCTGAATTTTTTTTTTTTGCAGATTTCGCGGCCGCCCCCTCCCCCACGCGCACCCTCGCCGCCGCGGTCCCCACTCCCCGCCCCCGCCGTCGCATCCCCGTCCTTCCCTCCCCTCCCCTATTTTGGAAACCCCAATTGGGTATTTCCTCCCACTCTCACGCCGCCCTCGACGCCGCCCCCATCGCCACGCCACCGCGAGCCCGACGCCCCCTCCCTCTCCCCCAAATTTCTGTAAATTCCCCCCTCCCCGCAACCCCGTCCGGCCGGCCGCCCCTTCTCTCTATCCAGTCGACGCGTTGGCCCCGCCCTCGCCGCGGCGGCCCAGCCACTGCCTTGGGCCGTCGCGGCCCGTCCGCACCCCCCCCCCCTTTTTTTTTTTGGTCTTCTTTCTTCCCCGTTCGGCGTCCTCCCGCTCGCCGCCGCCTCCTTGTTTGTCCAAGATGGCGGCCACTCCATTCAGGTTTGTTCATTCGTTCTCCCTCACCCTCCCTCGATCTTGATTCCACTTTTTTTTTTTGTTAGGGTTTTCTGCAGAAAAAATCTGCAGAAACCTTTTTTTTTTTTTTCTTATTATTTTCGTCAGCTTAATGGGGATGAAACACACTCTCGTCGATAACAATTTATCGACGAAAGTGTGTTTGAACGACATTAAGCTGCCGAATTTTATTTTTTAAATTTTTCGACCAATCAGTGTCGACGGTATATACTTTCGTCGACGAATCGTTGTCGACCGGAATGGGGGTGTGTCGAGTAGGAGGAAGAGGAGTGCATTTAGTGCCCAACAATTTACTTTAAGGGTATTTTCGGTTTTTCACCCTATTATTTTATTAATAAATGAATTGGGGGAGTGCATCTCTCCGAAACGGAGGTGCATATAGTCAAACCCATACCATTGGGCTTATCCATTGATATGGCCCATTAGTAAATGGTTACGGCTATCCGCATCTCCAGCTTTGCTAAGGACACTCCCATAAATACACTATGATTTTTTCTTTGATTTTGATGATATATTTAGAATAAAATTTGTTTGGTTGTTGGTGGAAATATTAGAACAAAGTGGTGTTGAACAAAAATAAATAAAAAATGGGGGGTATATTATCGATAAATCAGTGTCGATCGAATTGATTATGGTCGACAACTTGTTGTTAAACGTATGTATTATGGTCGACAACTTGTAGCTGAACATGTGGCGTTCTGTCGATAAAGTGTTGCTGAAAGCTTTTTCAACAACGCTTTGATAGTTTTGATTGATCGCTACGAATGTTTTGAAGATATATATAATGTTTTGATTGATCGCTACGAATGTCTTTTAGCGTGGTTTTGATAGTTTTTTTTTTTTTAGCTTGATGAAGTATTTTATTGTCAAATTAAGAAATGATGAATCTATTTAGAACGATTATTTTCTTACAAATGGTAAATTTAAAATGGGATGGAGAAAATACAAATCAAGAGAAATAAAATGGTAATTTACATATCAATCAAACTTTTATATTAGGGTTACACTCTTGTGTACCAGTTACATGTATGTAACTGGTTCCTTTTTAATATTTAAATTAATACTATATTGTATTTAAACTAATACTATACGGTATTTGAACTAATACTATACTATATTTACATAACTTATGAGTAAAATTCATCTATTTAGAAAATTGTATTAAAAAAAAACAAGTTACATGTATGTAACTAGTACACACAAGTAATTGCCTTTATATTAAAACTATATTTTATCAAGTCTTTTGAGTTAAGAATAGATTAATTTGGAGTCCTCAACTAATGTCAGGACAAAAATCTGTATGAACAAGTCTATCTCACGGTTGTTTTTTCTATTAAAGTGCTTACAACAAAAATTGTACTTCTTCCGGTATAAGTTTCTCTTTTTTTTTTTTTTTTTTTTTTTTTTTGGATGTTTAGATTAATGAATATGATAAAATAATATATGTAGTATAAATAATGTGATGGTGAGAAAGAAAATAATAGATTAGTATAAGATGGAGTATAATAAAATAATAGATAAAGTATAAGTAATGTGATTGGAAGAAAAAATAATTTGTTAAAAAAAAAAGTGAAAAACTTATAGAAAAACGGAGGGAGTAATTTTTTTTTTTAAAAATCTCGTTATCCCGCCCAAAAACCAACTAATCCGTGTAACAAAACATTTGAACATCATATTATGTGGACCCCATATCTTATTTATTTTGCTAATGCCAACTGCCTCAAAATATAGTAGAAACAAGTTTGTTTTCATTCTTGGTACAACTGCATGTACCCATTTACCACAATGCATGCAGCTTTCCTACTACGTTTGCAGAACATATTTGAGAACTTTATTCATTTTTTGAAATATTTGCAGAAATTGGAGTATATCACAATTGTACACAAAAAGGATAGGGACAGGCAGGTCACTAGTGCTAAAATTTCTTGATTTTGTTTGTTTTATGGGATTTGTCCCTCATCGATATATCACACGTACGAATATGTCGTACCATCTCAAATTAATTTTGAATTAAACCAAAGTCTTAACTCACAAATTGAGTTTGAATTTATTTTTGGTAATAAAAATTAGTTACCTTGTTTGAAATAGGAATAGAATTCATGAATATTGAATAGGTTAAATGATGTGATAGGATGCTATTCTCTCATCTGTAAACTTTGATTGAAGTACATGTAGCGTAAATTTAAACTATGTAATAAGAGATTCGGACCGACTATTTATATAAAAATTATATACAATGATTTGAATTTAAAATATGATTGTAGTTACCAAAATAAAAAATAAAATCTTATACTTAGAAGTACCCTCTTTTTTAAACTTTTTTAAAGATTTGATTTGGTTCCTAAACAAATATTTGTTATCAGTCAAAAAGTGAATCTTGGTTATTATTTGTCTTCTATCACTAATAGGATGACACCAAGTTGTAGAATTTTCCAAATTTGTATATGTAGGAATATGATTGTTATTTATCCAAATATATATATGAACCACAATTTCTATTGTTTTCTTGTGTTGTTGCTATTAATGAAGCATCTATTTTCTAATAATATAAATGATAGAAATATGTAAGGATTTGACTCGATCTTTCATCTCAACACAAATATTACACTCTTTTATCTCTCTCTCATACCCTAAACATTCTCACACTTGTTCTTCATTAAAAACACTTAAATCATATGTAAACCCTTATATTATAAATGATTATCCTTGTAATCGGTTAGCAAACCTTATTTCAGTCAACAACAAGTTACACACATCACAAAAATGAAGAGCCTTATAATTAATTTGATCATCTTTGCAGCCTTATTTAGGAATAACAAATTGTTGGCCAACCAAATAATCCTAACAATTCATTTTTTCTAAGAAACGATAACTAGTATGTATATTTTCACATGATAGAAATATGGATCCCATAAATGTTTTGACTCTATATACTTGTTATATCGACTAGGTCCAATTAATGACATGTCAGAGATTTGGCAAATGGTAAAGTCTAGTATGCACTCGAGTGCATGCTGTGCACCCTAGTCCATGTTGCACTTTTCAGTTACTGACTTACACTTTTTGGTAAATGGTGTTGCACTTTTCAATTATTAAACTGAAAAGTGCAACACCATTTACCAAAAAGTGTAAGTTAGTAAACTGAAAAGTGCAACATGGACTAGGGTGCACAACATGCACTCGAGTCCATAACAGACCAACCCTTGACAAATATAGATCAACTCTTATTGTGTGTAACAAACACTTCCATATATATAGGATCAAATTTGACTGACTAGTACTCCCTCCAATAGCGTTCCGTTAGATAGGAACAGAGTTGATAAATACTGATAACTCTCGGATAGAGTATTAGAACGGAAAGATCCATTAGATAATGAACTATTGGTTCTAAGCCATCGATAGCGCCTGGTTCATGGAACTACTATCGAGATCTGTCGTCTCTTATTAGATTGATTGTCGATCGATAATGATCATAATGACAATTTTAAAAAATGATGAAGAAGTGGAATAATACTCTTGTAATTGGATTGGGACAGATTCTTTCTCTTTTGCTTGCTTCCACTACATTTACCTCTTCTCAACTCGCAAATAAAGGTTTTGTTTAATTTTTTTTAATATTCATTTCTCATCGTGTAGCTTTCAATTCTAATTTAATTATGAAGTCCTCATTAAAAACATTGTTGACTTAATTTTTCAGTTTATCGATCAAATTGTGTATGTATTATAAATTGTCTAGCTTTTGTAGATTTAATTGCTTGTTAGTTATATCCTAATTTGATTTAAATTAATTAAGTATATATATTTGTGGAAGGTAGGAATTTATGCACCAGCTTCACTGTGTTTGTTGAGTTATCTACTCTCAACTTTCATTTATGGAGGCATCATGCTTTACAGAGGAGAATCTTTCAAGGTAATTAAATTAATTATTTCTAATTAGTTTTTACACATATATACATACCTCCATTATATTAATTTGTGTGAGCTGAGCAGGGAAAAATGGAAAAACTGGAACCCGGTATATGGGTAGGATTGTTTGATGCAGTGGCCCATCTTATTCGTAAGTTGCAATAACAAAACTAATATATTAAGTAATTAATATTCCTTCGTATAATTATATACTTCATTCGTTCATATAAAATATATATATATATATTTTTTTTTTTTTGTGCATATTTTTTTCTGGACGGATGGAGTAATATACATGTAGGTAATTAAAAAGTCGATTTTGACTCGACAGGGGTTAAGGCTAAGGAAAAAAAGATCACTTGTCTTACAAGCATTATGGTTCTGGATTGTTGGACAATACCATGTGTTGTATTACTCACCTCCTTCTTTTTAAAAACAAAATATACGCTTCAAAAGCTCGTTGGTGTAACAATTTGCATGGCTGCTTTTGTAACTTTTATTTTCTCTTACCTACATTCCGCAGATAAATCAAGTAAGTAATTATATACATTATTTTATAATTTTTACTCACCTTTTTTATTTGTTCAATTCTATAATTCTCATTTTTTAAAAAGAAAATATTACTTTCACCCACTACCTTTCTGTATTCTTTCTGTTCATATTTTATATAAACATTTTTTTTTTTAAACTCGTGTCGAATTCAAATGAGAATTATAAAATTGAACTGATGAAGTATTAATGTTATTGGATAGTAGGTGAAGGTAAGGACGATTTTGTAGGCGATCTTATTATTATTATTGGTGCAACATCTTTTGGTGTTGGGAATGTTATCGTGGCAAGTTGTAATTTCTCCTAATTATTTCATGTAAATTATGTAATTAAATATAATTAAACAATTAATTAATTAATTGGAATATATCGCGTGCAGGAGTTTATAGTTAAAGTTAACAAAGTTGATCACGTGCATCTCATGACCTTCTTGGGCCTTTACGGTGCCCTTTACCCTGCTATCCAAATTTATCCATTCGATCCTTTGGATAAATTATTTTTTCTCTGTTTTATAATTTTTTTTTTTTAATGACGTTTCACAATAATTTTTTACATCTTTAAAAACTATACCCTTAATACGAATAAATATAATATAGTGAAGGATTAAGTGTTTTACATGTTTCCATTTTTTTTTCTTGCAGAGCCCTATATGATCAGGATGAATCCAAATCCATTTACTCCTCCTTATCATCCGAGACGGTAATTCACATTAAACCCCTAACTCCCATTGAACCATAGGTATTTAAATTTTAATTATCCGACGGATGGATTCCGTCGGCAATCGGGTCGAAAATGACACCATTTATAATCTTCGACCGTTTGTCAAAAAATCCGTCGGTAATTCAGTTGACTTTTGTCAAGTGTCGGAATTCGTCGGTAACACCGACGTATTTGTATCTATTGGTATTTCACAATTTTTTTTTGTAGTGTTAACTTTTTTTTTTTTTTTTTTACAGATATTTCTTTTAATCGGATTTTGTTTAGCTATGATTCTATTTTACTCGGGAGTCCTCCTCCTACTCAAGGTATCCACTCTTTGATGATTTTAATTTAATTTAATTTACCTAGGGAAACAAATGACTCGAAAAAATGTATATTCATTTCAATCTTTGATTGTATGAATGTGTTACATGCATAATCTTTTGTTTAATTTCCATGCAGATTAGTGGATCAACCATGCTAAATTTGTCATTGCTTACATTCGATATGTGGGCAGTTTTAATTCAAATCTTTGCATATTATCAAAAGGTACAAAACTACTATAATAACTTAATTGTAATATATAATATTATAATAAAATTTAAAATGAATTAAGTTTTTCTTATTTGAGAGTATCTAATTCCAATCCTATTAATTAATTTTATTCAGGTTGATTGGATCTACTTTGTGGCCTTTGCTGTTGTTATACTTGGACTTATTGTTTATTCGTGGTATGCCCATAAATAGCTCTCATTTGTCTTTCACTATTTTCATCTCTATTTATTAATTAAATATTTACTGTCCACACGAGTTTTAACATATGAATTGTTTATTAGTATTAAAAATGATAAAACTGACTTTTAGGAAGGATATTATGAATATTTTAATTACTTTATTGAAGAGATAATATTTTGTTTGTGTGTAAAAAACAATTACATGTGATGTAAACAAGTAAATGTTTAAGGGAGATTTTTAAAGGAGTAAAAAATAGATAACAAATGTTCAAATAATAATGGAACAAATATTTTGGACAAATGTTCACATAATAATGAGACAGGGGAGTATGTTCTAATTGCCTTTCTTCCAGAATTAATACAAACAATTTTATTTATTTATTTAAGCATCAATTGTATATTTGTTTCAAAAAATGAATAATCGAGTAGGATCATATGTCAACGGATCATATAACATGTGTGTGATACATACACATTTTTTTATCACAAACGTATTTTTGTGTTGGGGGAGAATATTGATCTTTAATTAATAGAAACTTTTATTTAGAAAAGTTATAACGACAAAAAATTTATCATTCATATCAAATAATTTCAAATTGCAGGGGAGATCAGATGGATATAGAGACTAATGAGTTTAAATGCTTTGATGAGGAGGCCAATGCAAGTCCTCTAGATAATGTTGGGATCTCAAATTCAGAAGTCACATCCCCTATCTTCGTTTAATTATTTAGAATTTTTGTATAATTTTTAGAAGTATATCGTATCGTTTTAATGTCGTGATTTTTATAATTTTTAACAGTCAAGCAAATTAGACCTAAAATTGCGAGAGAAAAAAAAGCTACGAGTCTAATTTTATCCGTCTATAAAATTGTGGTCCTCTTTATCCGAGTCTAATTTTATCAGCCTATAAAATAAGCTAATTTAGATTTTTGGTAGCTTCCTTTGTACCCGAATCTAACGTGGCTTGATAATATAACACCTATTTGATGAAATAATAATTTTTTTAATTCGATCTAACTTCAAAACGTTAAATTAGGGTACGAAAGAGATTGTCAAAAAATTTAAATTGCAACAATATTAAAAGATGATGATTTATTTACAATTATCTAAAAATTTAGATTAAATTGTAAATTTGCAATTAACCCTTTTATATATAAATATGAATATTTTATTTAAAATAGAGAGCCACGTACGAAAGCTGTATTAATTGTGGTAAATGGATACATGCAGTCTGCAGTTGTACCAAAAATGAAAATAAACTTGTCTCTACTATAGTATATATATATATTGTGATCAGGCCTCAAATTGCAATAAATAAATAAGATATGGGGTTCACATCTCTTAAAACTACTCATTTCATTTTCAAGCTTTTCACCTTCAATTTTTTGGGTTGCACGAATAACGAGACTTTCAAAAAAAAAAATTACTCCCTCCTATTTAAAATATATTCTAAGCTCATGCACACATATTATGAAAATAATTAATTTCTCATTTTACCCTTAATCAATGCTTGTAATTTTCATTAAAAAAAATACACATGTGTAAATATTTATTGATCTTAAGAGTAAATTTAGAATAAATACAATTAATTTGCATTGAAAAGTGCAAAACGACTTATATTTTGCAAAGAAAATGAAAAGTTAAAATGACTTATAATTCTGGCTATAAATAAAAGTTAATGTATGCACTTTAATAGAAAAAACAATCATGAGATGAAATTGTTCATATAGAGTTTTTTCCTGACATTAGTTGGGGCTCTAAATTAGTCTGTTAGACTTAAAAAAATATATAGTTTTAGGGGTTAATTCTAAATAAATATACCACCTTTAATCTTAATATCAATTTAATCACGACCTTTATGATTATTGTAAAAAATCTCAACCTTTCATCGTGTTGCAATTAGATACACATTTTTTTCTCCGGTCAACAATTGATGATGTGATTTGTCGGAGCTTGCCACGTTAAATTACACATATTCTTTTTTATTTTCCACATCAGATTAAATTTTATATTAATAAAAATAAAATTTTATAAAAATAAAACTTCTGCTTCTTTGCGTCTTTTCAAACTCAATTCTTCTTCTACGTCTTTCTCACCTCTCAAACTTCAAGTTCTTCTCTTCTAATCCTAAAATGGCAAAAAAAAAAAAAAGATAGGTCAAACATTAAACCCTTAAATGGTAGAAGGATGTGGAAGATGAGGAAGGGAGGTCCGGAGTAAAATACTAGAAATGCTTTGTATGTAATGTTTTTTGTTGTGGCCTACTACATTACATACAAAACAAGTCATTTGAATCCCAATCTTGTCAATTTTGTAGAATTTCTAGGATTTTCCTCATGACCTATTTTTCTCATCTTCCACATCCTTCTACCATTCAAGAGTTGAATGCTTGACCTATCACAATACAATGTAGTACCTATAATTTTTTTATTTAATTCTGATTTTTTACAATTTTTTTTTTTTTTTTTTTGGGAGAAGAAAAGAATTTGAAGTTTGAGAGGTGAGAAAGACGTAGAAGAAGAACTGTATTGAGTTTGAGAAGTTGAAGAAGACGCGGAAGTTTTATTTTTATTTATATAAAATTTAATCTGGAAAATAAAAAAAATAAAGAAGAATATGTGTAATCTGAAGTGGCAAGCTCCGGCAAATCACATCATCAATTGTTGACCGGAGAAAAAAAATATGTATCTAATTGCAACACGATGAAAGGTTGAGATTTTTTACAATAATTATAAAGGTCCCTAGTTTTAATATAAAAGTTTGATTGATATGTAAATGTCCCTTTTATTTCTCTTGTTTTGTATTTTAGATTTATCCCTAAATCAAATTTATCACTTATTAATTTGACAATAAAACATTTTTTCATGCTAAAAAACATTGGTTAATTATACTTAATTTGTTAGTTATATATGTTCATTTATTGCTCCCTAGCTCTATATTTCTCCATATCTAAATAATATCTTTGTCGCTTAAGAGTTTATAAGAATAATACAAGTGTTACTAATATATAAATTTTAAGATGTTTTCGACGTTAATTTACACTTGCGACGACGCAGCATAGTACACTTCAAGAAATGTCAATTAACATATTTAAGTAGGGATAATAGTTCATTAATCTTATTTAAATAATTTATTTAATCATATGTTGTATATATTTGTTCAATGATCCACCTAAATATTTACTCCTTATTTGTTTCAAAATACGAATCAGGTAGGTTCATAGGCCCATAGATCTTATAACATGTGTGTGATAGCTAGAACATATGTAATAAATATTAGATTTCTGATCTATCATTCAAATAAAATAATTTATTTTAGCATTTATTGTATATTAATTTGTGCATTAATAAATATTAGATTTCGATCAAATTATGATCACTTAAATGATCGAACAAACTGCAGGGGAGATAAGAATGATCCAGCCAATGGTGAGGAGGCCACAGATTCGTTGAAAAAGGTGGCATGTTTATTTATTTATTTTGACCCCGGCCAGCAACTCTTTATTCGATCAATTATAAATTTAATTGTGTATAATTATAAAATGTGAAAATGATTAATTGAGCATAATTTGTACTCACTACAAAGATCGTTCACATGCTAACTAACCAAATGTCGTTGAACCTGAGTTTGTTCGTTTAGGTTAATAAACCTTATTAAACGAGTTCAAATGAATATTTTTAAGCTCAAACTCAAATGTTTGATATTATAAATTAATATACAAGAATTAATTATCCATCTCTCTTTCATAATATCAGAGTCTAAAGGCTCACGCTCACACATCCTGAGTTCGATTCCTACATTAATTAAATCAAAATGTAATTGTAAGAAAAAAAAAAAAAGTGACTAAATTAGTAAATTTAACTTTTTCGAAACCATTTCAGATTCAGAAAATAATATCCCATAAATGTTTTTGACTCTTTACTTTGATATAAACTACTAGATCCTAGATGAGACTTGGTCCATTGACATGTGAGATTTGGCAAATATATATGTGTAACAAACATTTCCCTATATTTACGATCAGATTTGGCTGACTAGTACTCCCTTCCCTTCGTCTCTTATTAGATTGCCATCGATAATGATAAAAACAATTTTTAAAAAAATGATGAAAAAGTGGAATAATACTACAGTGGTGGGGGTTGGATTGGGACAGCTTCTCTCTCTATTGCTTGCTTCCATTACATTTACCTCTTCTCAACTGGCAAATAAAGGTTATATTTTTTCTTTCTTTTTTCATGTAATTTTTTTAATATTCATTTCTCATCATCTAGCTAGCTTTCAATTCTAATTTAATTATGAGCTAGGTAGGTCGTAATTAAAAACATTGTTAACTTAATTTTTCAAATTGAGCATTATAAATTGTTTTGTAGTTATATCGTAATTTAATTGATTTAAATTAATTAATATATAATATATTTGTGCAAGTTAGGCATTTATGCACCATTTTCACTGTATTTGTTGAGTCATCTACTCTTGGTATTCATTTATGGAGGCATTATGTTTTACAGAAGAGAAACTTTCAAGGTAATTAAACCTCCTCCCATTTCTTTCAAAATCAATATAATTAATATATATATATATATAATTTAATTATTTCTAATTAGTTTTTACACAAATATACATACCTCCATTATATTAATTTGTGTGAGCTGAGCAGGGAAAAATGGAAAAACTGGAACCCGGTATATGGGCGGGATGGTTTGATGCATTGGCCCATCTTATTCGTAAGTTACAATAAGTATAAAATATGTCAGTATACGTAGAGTCGTGGACGGATGGAGTAATATACATGTAGGTAATTAAAAAGTCGATTTTGACTTAACAGGGGTTAAAACTAAGGAAAACAAGTTCACTTGTCTTACAAGCATTATGGTTCTGGATTGTTGGACAATACCATGTGTTGTATTACTCACCTGCTTTTTTTTGAAGATAAAATATACGTTTCAAAAGTTCGTCGGTGTAACAATTTGCACGGCTGGTTTTGTAACTTTTATTTTCTCATACCTACATTATGCACATACATCAAGTAAGTACTCTCAACTTATTATACCCTAAGGCCATGTTTGATAGCTTAGATTAAATCTAGATTAATTATATATCATTTTTATTGGTTGTTTGATAACTTAGATTAAGGGTAGATTATGCTTTAAAATTTATAAAGTTTAGTTACCATCCTAATCTTAGATAATCCATCTTTACTATCAAACATGCCCTAAAGGTTTTTAACATTTTTTTTTAATACGCGGATGCTCATCTAGTTAATATTATTATATAGTAAATGCAGGTAAGGACAATTTTGTAGGCGATCTTCTTGTTATTGTTGGCGCAACATCTTTTGGTGTTGGTAATGTTATCGTGGCAAGTTTCTTCCCTAATTCTTTCATGTAATTAAATATATAGCCTAATTAATTAACCAATTAATTAATTAATTGGAATATATCGCCTGCAGGAGTTTATAGTTAAAGTGAACAAAGTTGATCACGTGCATCTCATGGCCTTCTTGGGCCTTTACGGTGTCCTTTACCCTGCTGTCCAAATGTATCCATTCGATAATAAATTTTACTTTTTTTTTTTTAACGACGTTTTACAATAATTTTTTATATACATCTTTAAAATATCTTTTAAAAACTCTATCTTTAATACGAATAAATATAATTTAATTAGTGATTAGTGAAGAATTAAGTGTTTTACATGTTTCCATTTTTTTTCTTGCAGAGTCTTATATGATCGCAATGAACTCAAATCCATTTACTCCTCCTTATCACCCGAGACGGTAACTCACATTAAACCCCTAATCCCTAACTCCCGTTGAACCATAGGTATTCAAATTTTAATTATCGACGGATGAATTCCGTCGGCAATCGAGTCGAAAACGACGCCATTTCATAATTTTCGACGGTTTGTTAGAAAATCCGTCGGTAATTCTGTTGACTTTTGTCAAGTGTCGGAATCCGTTGGTAACACCAACGTATTTGTATCTGTCGGTATTTCACAGCGTTTTTGTAGTGTTAACTTTTTTTTTTTCCAGATATTTCTTTTTATCGGATTTTGTTTAGCTATGTTTCTATTTTACTCGGGAGTCCTCCTCCTACTCAAGGTATCCACTCTTTGATGATTTTAATTTAATTTAATTTACCTAGGGAAACAAATGACTCAAAAAAAATATATTCATTTCAACCTTTGATTATACGGATGTGTTACATGCATAATCTTTTGTATAATTTCCATGCAGATTAGTGGATCAACCATGCTAAATTTGTCATTGCTTACATCCGATATGTGGACAGTTTTAATACGGATCTTGCATATCATCAAAAGGTACAAAACTACTATAATAACTTAATTGTAGTATTACAATAAAATTTTAAATTGAATTGTTTTTCTTATTTGAGAGTATCTAATTCCAACCCTATTAATTAATTTTATCCAGGTGGATTGGATATACTTTGTGGCCTTTGTTGCTGTCACACTTGGACTTGTTGTTTATTCATGGTATGCCCTAAATAGCTCTCATTTCTCTTCACAATTTTCATCTATATTATTTACTCCCTTCGTCCCATTATTAATTAAACATTTACTGTTTGAACGAATTTTAACGTAGAAATTAGTATTTATTAGTATTAAAGGTGATAAAATTAACTTTTAGAAAAAATATTATGGGTATTTCTACTTTATTGGAGAGAGAGAATATTTTATTTGTGTGTAAAAAGTAATGACATGTGGTGTAAATAAGTAAATATTTAAGAGAGATTTTAAAAGGAGTAAGGAATAAACATCAAATATTCAAATAATAATGGGATAAAAGTTTTGACAATTATTCAAACAATAATGGAATAAAAGTTTTTAACAAATTTTCAAAAATAATAATGAGACGGATGGAGTACCTTCTAATTGCATGTCTTCTAGAATTAATACACACACTTTTTATTTATTTATTTAAGCATCATTTTTGTATATTTGTTTCAAAAAATGAATAATCGAGTAGGATCATATGTCAACGGACATATAACGTGTGTGATACACACATATTTTTGTCTTGGGGGAGAAAATTGAACTTTAATGAGAGAATCTTTTCATTATAAAAGTTATTAGTGATAGAAAATTTATTTTTAATGACACCCTTGTAATTAATTTTTTATTTATGTAATTAAGACTTTTATTTATAAAAGTTAATAATGATATAAATTTTATCATTCATATCAAATAATTTCAAATTGCAGGGAAGATCAGATGGATATAGAGACTAATGAGTTCAAATGCTTTGATGAGGAGGCCAATGCAAGTCCTCTAGATAATGTTGGGATCTCAAATTTAGAAGTCACATCCCCTATCTTCGTTGAAAAATGTGGCATCACCATCAAGAAATGGTGGAACACAATGGGTGGTTTGGTAAGCTAGGTGATGTGATCAAGTTTCGTTCACGGCTAAGAGACGGATCTCGAATGTGATGATCTTCGACATGGATGACCTGCACAAGAATCGGGCCGGAGAAGGCTCCGATGACGGTTCTCCAATGCTCAAGTCAGTTCCATTGTTATGAAAGAAAGATGGATAATATGAATAATAGCCATGAATATGAAGAGTAATGAGCAATAAATACAGATGTATTGAGTAAATGTGAATTACCTCCTTATAAATTATAATGATTAGGGAATGAGTTTTATACAATTATTTATGAAGAGTATGAATTACTTTTTTCTTCTAAGATTTGTGGTTGAATATGTCATGATCACATAGTACAATATTGACACATTATGCTCCATACATTTCTCAAGTTTTGTAGGTGTTATTCATGACACTTTGTGATTGTGTGATCCATTCTAACTAATGAGAAGATATAATGCTCTCAAGTGAATACGTAAGTTCATAGATCCACCATCTATCCTTTACTTAGAGTGAACCAATATGAAATTAGGAGAGCCCCTTAAAGTAAAATTGTAATGTAAAATCTTTTCTGGAGTATATGATATCATTATGTCATATCAGGGACATAAGGGTATGATCATCTTTAGATTTGAACCTTAGCAATGAATGTTTTAGTCTTCGTTTAAAATTCGGCATTTTCTATTTAAATGTTTTCCAAGGAGAACATTGGACCTAAAATTACAGCAAAAAAAGTTACTATTTCAATTTTGTTAAGCCTCAAAATTGTGGTCCTCTTTTTACTACTTCAAAAGTTCAACCCAAAAAATGGGTTTCACATGTGACTTTCACGTGCAAAATTATCCCGATACTGTGTCAGTCGGACTAATTGAGTTTGAAATTGCAAAAAAAAAGTTACATATAGGTCTAATTTTACACCCTGTAAAATTGTGGTCTTCTTTTTTGCTACCTGCTCCAATAGTCCTGAAAGAAAAAATTCCCACTCTTTATTCATAAATGATCAGCCTGCAAAAGTGTTGATGCTTTGTTTCTTCCTTTGAATCATCTAAAAATGTACTCTTTCCCGTTCTATGAAAACTATCCATTTTTTTCATTCGTTTTAATGAAAAGTATTCATTTTATTTTTAAGGAAAGCCATAAAAGTCTATAAACCTTCATTCCATATGCTCATGAACTTTAACAATCAGGTCAATATGGTTATGAGGATAATTGATTAAAGCACACTGACTTGAACGAAATTTTTAGGTCAATAAGTTTGACTAACCACTTTCCCTTAAGCATAAGGGATCGTAATAGTATACACGTAAGTATTTCGATCAAGTAGTATCCAACCACGGGAGGTGGACTAGTGCAATGGATCCCTAGGGGAAAAAAGCCAATTTAGTCCCGTAATTTATTACAGCCAATTTATTACTGTCATGTCTTCCCCAAATCACATCAACCCTAAATTAAATCCCCAAATTGCATATGTTTTGCCGTTCCACCCCTCTCCACCAGCTCGTCCGCCGCAGCACCACCTACTTCGGCATTCCGTACGCCGAATCAACAATTCCCATCCCTACCGCCGCCACCGCTCTAATGCTCGCCGCCTTCAGCACCACCTCCCGCCGAGCCCCGCTCGATCCGATTTTCGCCCTAATTAAAGTCGTAAAAGAATCCGGTAAAGTCATACCTATATCCATCTCGCTCATGTACAACACTATCCTCGATGATGTCATCAGAAATTAGTCGTGGCTCATATGGCCAACATCATACCCGCGGCGTCTATAGTCGTCATGGGGAGGGAGAGGAGATCGGCGACGACTCCTTTGAATAGATCCACCATTCGGCCGAGCTCAATGAGCGCGGCTTTGGCGGAGGTGGCCTTGACGCCGACGGCTTGGGCGTGAGCCAGGTCGAAGCCGTTGGAGAAGAATTTGCCTTCAGCTACCGTGATGAGATTGAGAGCCTATCCGTCATAAATTAATTTTATTTCGTGACAAATTAATTTTATTTAATCTGATATGAAACAGGAGTAACTAATTAATTTAAGTGGACGCGTTAATTGTGGGGATTTGATTTAGGGTTTATTTTATTTGGATAGATAACGCAGTAATAGTTTTTGTGTTTTTAGAATAATTAATTTTAATTTAATAGTTTAATAATTTAAAATAATGACATGGATTTTATTTTAATGCATTGAATTTTAAAATTATTTTTTATTTATACAGTCAGCACTTTCGACATAATAGAACCGTCCAGTCATCTTTCCGGCAGAATAGAACCGTCCAGTCATCTTTCCGACGAAAATGGGACCAAAACAAAACAAATTTTAAAAAATTGGGACTAAATTGGTACATTTAACTTTTTTGGGACCATTTCAGAAAAGGTAAAAAATTACAGGACTAAATTGGCCTTTTTCCCGATCCCTAGAGTTGTACGTCGTCATAACTAATGTAGCTACGGTTTCGGGAGTTGGATGCAAAACTAAAGCTAAACAATAATCTAAAGACAATAAATTAAACTAAACACAATCCTAATAAGTAAAATTAACTACTAAACTAAGAAAACGAGAAAATGACAATTAAAGTAAAGAACAACTACGAATCTAAATTCGGAGAAGTGCAAAGGTTGGGAATGCATCGGGTGTTCTCTACCTAGTGAAATCGAGTGGGATTGTTAATTTATACCGTTTTTATGCTTCAATTTGGACTTGCTAAGAGCATCAAGATGCTAGGATGAAAATCGTTTCCCTTCGGGTACTATAGCCTTACGTCTAAGGTGTTCCCAAACCCGGTAATAAGACCTCTTCCTAATCCTCACAAACTACCCAAATAACCATTCAAGTAATTAATGTCTCCTAATGGGGTTCTAATACAATTAACTCTCTCTCGACGAATTAAAAGTATAATAAACGCATTTGTATATCAACAACTCACACCATAACTTTAAACATGTTCATGTAACTCTCGTCTACGCTAAACATGCCTCAAAATACGGATTAATAGAAGCTAATACACAAAACACCAATAAAACCCAATAAGAGAAGCAATAATCCAAATATCAACAATAATCAAAGCTTAAACAATTCACACATTCAATATTCACATGGTTTCAAACACCCAAAGCATAAAAAGCTTAGCCCATGGTGTTTGAGAAAACACCCATGGCTAAAACAACAAAATAAAACATGAAAATGAAATTTACCAAACAAAGCTTAAATAAAAGAAAAATAGCACCTTAAGAGTCTTGAAATTCCTCAATTCTTACATGAAAATAAACTACTCAATTTTTGGGCCAATTCCCCCTTCGTACTACCAAAAAATGAGATTCTTGTCGAATCCGAGTTTGCTGCTCCAACCATTACCAAACTAATACCTATTCTGTTTAGTACTTCACGTGCTTCTGTTGCGTATAATGTAAATTCCGTAGCGGATCAATTCCAACGAGCCTTTCAAACTAGTACTTTTTGTAATCGACTCTACAGCTTCTTCAATAAACGCTGGTTTTTCGATCAAGTTTTGAATGACTTTATAGTCAGATCGTTCTTGCGTTTCGGATATGAAGTATCATTCTAAGCTTTAGAGATAAGCTCCTCAAACCTATGCTAATTGTTCCTCTATTTATCACATGTTGTAGGAAAATGATCTAGGGTTTGACTGTGTAGAAAATGAGGCCAAAAAACTCTCAATAATCTGATTTGGGGAGCTATTTATAGCTTGGAAGAATGTTTGAGACGAAATTTGCACTTAAGCCCTTGAAATCCTTTAAAATTCTCGAATTTCCGCGCAGAAACGGGTTCAAACGGTCGACCGAGTGACCTCAAACGGTCAACCGAGTGAGATGGAAGTCCAGAAAATGCCCTGGAAGCAGATTTCACTCGGTCAACCGAGTGGGTTGACTCGGCTGCCCGAGTGGATTCTGATGCAATTTCGCATTTTACCGTTTCGATCATATCTTGAGCTTCCCATCTCCGATTGACTTGATTCTTTTTTTCATTTCACTCATTTTTTCGAGACGCATCCAAATAAGTTCAATTTACCTAAAAATAGCAAAACACATACCTTCCTCATTTCAAGTGTAATTAGTCAATTTAGTGTGAATAATGCAACAAAATCCTCAAAAAAATTATGCAAAATAAACACATGAATTTAAAGCAATTTTCACACTAATCACACATTGAGAATTTCAAAGTACGGAATGCCCTATAATTTGGACTTGGTTACTGCATTATCATCTAATGAAATCAGCTCATACTAACTGAATGGAAAGTTACTAATTTTAACATTTTGAGGTATTCCATTAAAAATTACTCATTTTATTTCAAAATTAATTTTTACACATATTAATTTCTTCGAGCTCAGCAACAAAAACTGATCAACATAATGAAATTCAGTAGATGGGGATATTGGCCAATCTCAAATTAATTTTGAATTAAATCAAAGTATTAACTCACAAATTGATCGAGTTTGAATTAATTTTTGTAATAAAAATCAATATACCTTGTTTGAAATGGGAAGAGAAACGGAAATAGTAAAATTCATGAATAGTGAGTGGCACTTGGACAGAAGTAGAGATGTTTATCCGGGTTGGGCTAACCGGGCCGGCCCGTTTAACCCTGAAAAATGTAGGGTTAGGGTTCATGAATCATAGGCCCGTTTAAATCCGGGCTTTTTTGACCCGGACCGGTTAGCCCGCAGGTCTACAGGGCCAGCCCGCTAGCCCGAATTGTTACCATATATATATATTTTTTAATATATAACATGCAAATAAATTTTGGATTATTTGCACCATAGTCATAAGTATAATCATTAAGCAACCAATTACCATTCATTAGTCATTATTGCTATTTTTTATTAGATTATAATATTTTTTTAGCTCTATTTGACTATATTAAGGATCAATGAGTTCTAGAATTGTGTTTAAATTATATTTTTATTTTCTCATTTAATGATCATCAACTAATTATATATTTTTCTATTTTATTTTCTTGTTGGACGTGTCAATTGAGACCTTTAATTTTAAAAGTAAAAAAATTATTGTAGCCCGTTAGTAGCCCGTTTAGCCCGTGACCCGCTAGGGTTAGGGTTAGGTTCCAACAATTGTAGGACCGTTAAGTATGAACCGGATAAGGCCCTAACCCGTTTAGCCCGTAACTCTGTAGGGCTGGACCTATAGGGCTAGGGCCAGCCCGATAGACATCTCTAGACAGAAGTACTGGTCCTTTTTTCCTTTTTTTTTTTTTTTTTTTTAACAACAAAAATGGTAATATATTAACGAGTATTAGGGTACTCAGGATCAACCAAAGTAACAATTATAAAATGAACTGACCTTGATTAATTATTTAATGAATTTCTATCGAAATTATTTATTTACACTGATTTGAATTTAAATATGATCTTAGAGTTACACTTGGGGACTTGGGTATGCCAATTTTGTTACTATTATACGAAACTATAAACAACTACGGAGTATTAGTTTTTAGTAAAATAATCAATATATTTTTAATTAAATGTACAACTATTGCATACATTTGTCAAAAAAAAGTTTGTGAATGTCATGAATATGAAAATTTTAATATAATAATGAATATGTAAATAATATCTTTGTCGCTTAACATTTAATTAATTAATTAAAAAAAATGCTCATCGTATTTATTAATTTATATTTTTTGATCGAGTTCATATATATGGATCTAATTTTAAATACTCCATATAATTTCTAAGACGGACACTGAAACGAATTAGTTCCAAAGAAAGAAATGTAGGTGCAAATATATAATTTCCTCTTTTAATTTAACCAAGCTAATTACTACAATCAAATTTGCAAATTGAGAAAACTAACAATATGAAAGACATTAATGGAACTGGCCGCTTCACTTAAGAGGCTTGCGTAGAAGGAAGTAACCTACAGTCGCAAGAACCCCTACACCAAGAACTATATACAAAACACGGCGAAGAGCCTCGATGACATCCAACCCGGAGCGTTGGGTTGGTTGTTCCGAGGAAATGCAGAGTCGAGGCGGAAGAGCGGGGTGAGTACAATCAACCACTTGAAGAAAGAGAGTTTGGGGAAGGGTTCCCTCAGGAAGTAGCGGCGTTGTGGCTCTTGTGAAGCAGTAGTAGTAGCCGCTGAAGCAGTAGTAGGCGCGGGGGGATGCAGATCTATTTCGTTGCTAGAGGATATTGCTTCAGTTTCTAACATTCGGTATGCTAGCAATCTTGCATTGCGTTCATGAACCGCAGGATCTACGAAAGTAAAGTTGGGGGGTCTACAACTCCTGTAGGATTTTGGACGTCCGCCATTGACGGGTCGGCTGCAGCCGCTCGTTGTCTCAGTGCATTCATCATGCGCTCATTTCGGATTTCACACATTTCTTGCTCTTCAATACTTGATCTTACCATATTTGTTAAATGAGATGAATATCGATTTCTTGCTACAACACTGGCTGGCTAGTAGTGAAGTAACAATAACATCCCACCAATATATATATATAGACATATATGGCCTTGGATCATTTTTTTATTTTATTTTTATTTTTATTTTTTTAGTAAGATAGATAAATACTATAAATAATGGAGACAAAGTTTGTTTTGCAGCTTTTTTCCTACGTACGTGCCTCTGCACAACATATTTTATTCAGTACTCTGAAATATTAATTTGCTTGCAGAAATTGGAGCACTATATATACGGAGTATAATATATATCAATTGTTACACAGCACTACAGAAAGGACATGCAGGCTAGGGATTTCTTGCAGATTTTGTTTGTTTAATTTTAATTTTAATTTTATGGGATTTGTTACGAATATGTGGTACCATCTCAAATTAATTAATTTGAATTAAATCAACCATAATTTGAATATGTGGTACAATTGTACGAAATATTTGGAGTTTATTTGAAATTTACATCCTAGGGTCATAATTAAAAGAGGGTTCAACCATTTTTTCCATTCCTACAAATAAATTTATACTATTACAAAGTGTTTTTCCAAAAACTAATACTCCAGTACTATAATTTGCTCATTTAAATAAGATTAATGAACTATTTATTAATCACAGTAGAAAAAACAATTTTGAGATGCATACACACTAGTACTACTTTCGGTGTTTTTTTTTTTTTTTTTTTAAGATTTGATTTTGGTTCCTGATCATCCTGCAAAGCTGAATCAAATATTTGTTATCAGTCAAAAGGGGGAATCAAATTGTTATTATTCTTGTTCAAAAAAAAAATTGGTTATTATTTGTCTTCTATCACTGGCCAATAGGATGGCACAAGTTGTAGAATTGTCCTAATTTGCATATATTTATTATAGGATTGTTATTTATCCAAATATATATATGAACCACAATTTCTATTGATTCTAATCCCTTGTGTTGTCACAATTAATGAAACATCTATTTTCTAATAATAAAAATGATAGAAATATGTAACAATTTTTTTATTTATTTTTTCTAAATAAATATGTAAGGCTTTGACTCAATCTTTACTTGAGTTGTCCATGACATGTTAAATTTGGCAAATATATATGTGTGTAACAAACATTTCCCTATATATAGGATCAGATTTGACTAACTAGTACTCTCTTCGTCTCTTATTAGATTGCCGATCGATCATAATGACAATTTTTAAAAAAAAAATGATGAAAAAGTGGAATAATACAGTGGTGGGGATTGGGTTGGGACAGCTGCTCTCCCTTTTGCTTACTTTCACTACATTTGCCTCTTCTCAACTCGCAAATAAAGGTTTATTTTCTTTCTTTCTTTTTTTCATGTAATTTTTTTAATATCATTTCTCATCATCTAGCTTTTGTAGATTTAATTACTTGTTAGTTATATCCTAATTTGATTTAAATTAATTAAGTATATATATTTGTGGAAGGTAGGAATTTATGCACCATCTTCACTGTCTTTGTTGAGTTATCTACTCTTGGCTTTCATTTATGGAGGCATATTTGAGTTTTACAGAACAGAGGTAATTAATTAATTAACGTTTATTAATTTGTTTGTATTGAATTGCAAGCTTAAATATATTTATTTCAGATTTTTTACACATATAAATTATTTCTCTGAGCTCAGTCGCCAAAATTGGGCATAATGAAACACAGTCGATGGGTGGGAGTGTATGAAGTATTGTCCAATTTTCTTGGTAAGTAGCTATAACAAATTTAATTAAGGCTTCATATATATATTTTTTAAAAGGTAAAGTCTAGTAGTTTTACTGACTTACACTCTTTAGTAAATGGTGTTGCACTTTTCAATTATTACTAAAAATATTACTCTGTATTATACAGTTTAATAATTGAAAAGTGCAACACCATGTACCAAAAAGTGTAAATCAGTAAAACTGAAAAGTGCAACATGGACTAGAGTGCACAACATGCACTCGAGTCCATAGCAGACCAACCCTTTTTAAAATTTTTAAAAATATATATTCTACCTCACTTGTTTTATCTTTTCTACATTATAAATGAACATTTTTTTTATTTTTTTTAATTTGTGAAAAATAAAACAAACACATTATGCGTGAATGGAGGAAGTAATATATATTGGTATTTAAAAAGTCGATTTTGACTTGATAGTGGTTAAGGTTAAGGAATACAAGTTCACTTGTCTTACAAACATTATGCTTCTGAATTGGTGGACAATACCATGTGTTGTGTTACTCACGCGCATCTTTTTGAAGACAAAATATACGTTTCAAATGCTCGTTGGTGTAACAATTTGCACGGCTGGTTTTGTAACTTTTATTTACTTTCACATAAACTCTGTAGATACATCAAGTAAGTAATTTTAAATTAATCTCTCAACTTATAATGTCCCGTCTTATTTTAGTTCGAGATTTAACATTTTCTCATTTTCAGGTGTAAGTAACAACCGTTTTAAAGGGGATCTACTTATTATTCTTGGGGCAACATTTTTTGGTGTTAGTAATTTGTTCGAGGCATGGAAGTTTCTTCCCTAATTCTTAATTAAATATTACACCTTCCGTCCATCAAATATATATTCATGCATAAATAAGAAAGGTGAACATAATGAGTACTTTCCGTTTAATTAGAATTAAATAAATATCGCATGCATGCAGGAGATTTTAGTTAAAGTTGAAAAAGTTGATCACGTGCAGCTCATGATCTTCGTGGGCTTTAATGGCGTCTTATGCCGTGTTTTACAAATGTATCCTATCCTATCCTATCCTTTTAATAAATTATATTATGAATATATATATATATTAATATATGGATTAATTTCTTCATTATTAATGTTAATTTCTTTTATTATGAATGTTAATTTGTTGTAGAGCCGTATATGAACGCAATGAACTCAAATCCATTTACTCCTCCTTTTCACTCGGAGCGGTAACTTTCAAATGAAACCCCTAACCCAAATACTTCACCACAATAATTAAATGAAGAAATATTACAACGTACGTAACTCTTTCTTTTTTTTTTAACAGATATTTCCTTTTGTCGGATTTTGTTTAGCCATGTTTCTATTTTACTCCGGAGTCCCTCTCCTACTCAAGGTACCCACTCTTTGATTTTAATTTAATTTACCTAGGGAAATAAATGACTCTTAAAAATATATATACATTAATTCCAATCTTTAATTGTATAAATGTGTTACATGTGACGAAGTTGGATAGCTCAAGTGGTTAGAGCACCACTACCTAGGCTGTAGATCCTGGGTTCGAGTCATGGGGAGGGGAAAAAGGATGGGTATTTAATGTAATTCAAAAAAAAAAAATGTGTTACATGCATAATCTTGTATAATTTTAATGCAGATTAGTCATTAGTGATATAAAATTTACTTTTAATGACACCCTGTTATTAATTCTTTATTTATGTAATTAAGAATTAATTTTATCTAGAGAAATCGTAAAGATAAATTTTGTCATTAAAATTCTTTTTTTATTTATATAGTAGTGTTAAATTTCTAATTATCATTCAAATAACTGTAGGGGAGATCATCAGATGGATGCAGAGTTCAAACACTTTGATGAGGAGACAAATGCAAGTCATTCAGATAACGTCGAGATCTCAAATTCAGAAGTCACATCTCCTATCTTCGTTGAAAAATGTGGCATCACCATAAAAAAATGGTGGAACACGATGGGAAAAATAACAACAAGCTAAGTCAAGCCAACAAATGAAAAAGTATTAGTTAAAGTAGTTATTCTAGTTGTATCTTCTAGTTTAGTAGTTATAACCTCTCTTGTAATCCTCATCTTATATAGAGGAGTCGTGATCATCTAATTCACTATTCAATTTAATTTACTACTCAATATGAATTCTATATTTCTCAATTCTCTCAGTATGCACTCTATCCAATTCCTTCTTATTATGAAATTTCACACACGATGGGTGGTTTGGTACGTAAGATAGGGACGCAAGAGTGTGATCATCTTTAGGTTTCAGGTTCAAATGGAACCTCGGTAACGAATGTTTTAATCATCGTTTAATTATTTAGAATTTTGGTATAACTTTTAGAAGTATGTCGTGATGTTTGAATGTCGTGATTTTTATAATTTTTAATAGTCAAGCTAATTATGCCTGAAACTGTGAAAAAAAAAAGTTACGGGTCTAATTTTAGCTCTTATTATTCAAGCTTATTTCAGAATTCTCATGATTCAGATCATACTAGTAATTTCGTATTCTTTTCTTAAAAATTATCCAAGTGGCAGCCAGTTCTTTCCTTTTGCCTTTTAAACCCCCAAAAAATAAATAAAAATCTTATACTTAGAAATACCATCTTTTGGTTTCAGCAGAACAAACAAATATTTGTTATCGGTAAAAAAGGAATCAAATTGGTTATTATTCGTATTCTAGTGACACTAGCCAATAGGATGACACCAAATATATGAACCACATGCAATTTCTATTTATCCCCTTGTGTTGTTATTATTATTAATGAAACATCTATTTTCTAATAATAAAAATGATAGAAATATGTAACGAGTAGTAGTGCAATCTTAACATGCAAGAGTGGGGGTTTTTAATCAGTTTATTGTATCAAAAGGAGTATTGAAAGAGTTTATAAGGGAATATATAAGGATTTGACTCTTTACTTGAGTTATATGGACTTGATCCAATGACATGTCAGAGATTTGACAAATATATGTGTAACAATTAACAAACATGAACATATATAGGATCAGATCGATTTGACTAATACTTCCTCCATCTCTTATTAGATTGATAATGATGGTCACAATTTTAAAAAATATAAAAAATGAAAAAGTGGAATAATAATACTACAGTTGTGGGGGTTGGGTTGGGACAGTTTCTCTCACTTTTGCTTGCTTTCACTGCATTTACCTCTTCTCAACTCGCAAATGAAGGTTCTAATTTTTCAGTTTATCGATCAAATTCATCTAGCTTTTGTAGATTTAATTGCTTGTTAGTACGTTATATCCTAATTTCAAATTAAAATTAATTAATTATATATATATATATATATATATATATATATATATATATATTTGTGCAAGGTAGGAATTTATGCACCATTTTCATTGTCTTTGTTGAGTCATCTACTCTTGGTGTTTATTTATGGAGGCATCATGTTTTACAGAAGAGAAACTTTCAAGGTAATTAAACCTCCTCCCATTAAAATCTATGTTTGTGTTGAATGTATATATATATATATATAAATATAAAATTTAATTATTTCTAATTAGTTTTTACACATATATACATTATATTAATTTGGCAGGGAAATATGGATGAGCAGGGAAAAGTGGACAAAGTGGAACTCGGTGTATATGCGGGAGTGTTTGATGCATTCGCCCATCTTATTCGTAAGTCGCAATAACTAAATTAAGTGTATATATTTCAGTTTTTATAAAAGAGATATAAGTTAATTTAATTTCAAAACTTTCAACAATTTTTTGAAATGATCATAAAAAAGCTAAATATATGGATTAATTTAGTTTTTTTTTTTTTTTTTTAAATTTTGTTATGTTTTTGTTTCGAAAAAGTTAAATGTACCAATAATATCGACGGAGGGAGTTATAATATACATGTAGGGTAATTGAAAAGTCAATTTTGACTTGACAGGGGTTAAGGCTAAGGAATACAAGTTCACTTGTCTTACAAGCGTTATGGTTCTAAATTGTTGGACAATACCGTGTGTTGTGTAACTCACCTGCTTCTTTTTTAAGACAAAATATACGTTTCGAAAGCTGGTTGGTGTAACAATTTGCACGGCTGCTTTTGTAACTTTTATTTTCTCTTATCTACATTATGCAGATACATCAAGTAAGTAATCTCACATCTCTCAACTTAATTATTATACACAAAAAGGTTTTTAACATTTTTTTTTGTCAAAATATTATTATATAATAGGTGCAAGTAAGGACGATTTTGTAGGCGATCTTGTTATTATTGTTGGTGCAACATCTTTTGGTGTTGGGAATGTTATCGTGGCAAGTTTAATTTCTTCCCTAATTATTCTTTCATGTAATTAAATATAGTATATAGCTTAATTAATTAACCAATTAATTAATTGAAATATATTGCCTGCAGGAGTTTTTAGTTAAAGAAAAAGTAGATCACGTGCAGCTCATGGCCTTCTTGGGCTTATATGGTGCCTTTTTGCAATGTATCCATTCGATCCTTGAATAATTTTTCACATTTTTAAAATGACAAATATTTTATAAACTTTATTCTCAATACGAATAAATATAATACATTGAAGGATTAAGTGTTTTACATGTTTTTTTTTTTTTTGCAGAGCCGTATTTGAACGTAATGAACTCAAATCAATTTACACCTCCATATCACCCGAGACAGTAACTCCCCTTAAACTACTAACCCTAATTCTTCAAACACAATTAATTAAATAAAGAAATACTACAACTCTTTTTTTCTTTTTATACAGATATTTTCTTTTGTCGGATTTTGTTTAGCCATGTTTCTATTTTACTCAGGAGTCCCTATCCTACTCAAGGTATCCTCTCTTTGATTTTAATTTAATTTATAGGGAAATAAATGACTTAAAAATATATTTAATTTATACATGATCATAATCTTGTATAATTTCCATGCAGATTAGTGGATCAGCAATGCTAAATTTGTCATTGCTCACATCCGATATGTGGGTTGTTTTAATTCGAATCTTTGCCTATCATGAAAAGGTACAAAATTACTATAATAAATTAATTGTAGCATTATAAAATTAATTAAATTGTTCATGTTTGAGAGTATCTAATTCCAACCCTATTAATTAATTTTATCTAGGTCGATTGGATCTACTTTGTGGCATTTGTTGTTGTCACACTTGGACTTATTGTTTATTCCTGGTATGCCGAAAATTGAACTTTAATGACATAATACTATTATTATAACTTTTATAGGTAAAAGTCATTAGTGATAAAAAAAATTTACTTTTAATGACACTCTTGTCATTAATTTTTAATTTACGTAATTAAGACTTTTATCTAGAAAATTACATAAATTTTATCATTAAAAATTAATTTTCTTATAATGTTAAATTTTTAATTATCATTCAAATAAAATAATTTCAAACTGCAGGGGAGATCAGATAGATGTAGAGACTGATGAGTTCAAACGCTTTGATGAGGAGGCCAATGCAGGTCATCCAGAAAAATGTGGCATCACCATCAAGAATTGGTGGAACACAATGGGTAGTTTGATAAGCTAGGGACACAAGAGTGTGATCTTTAGGTTTTAGGTTCAAATGGAACCTGTAATGAATGTTTTAATCATCGTTTAATTATTTAGAATTTTAGTAGTATTAACTTTTAGAAGTATGTCGTGATTTTTGAATGTCGTGATTTTTATAATTTTTAATAGTCAAGCTAATTATGTCTGAAATTGCGAAAAAAAAAGTTACGAGTCTAATTTTACCGGTTTGTAAAGTTGATGTCCTCTTTTTGCTATCCACCAAAATTTGGCCCGAAAAAACGGGCCTCATGGGCCATATTAGCTCAAATTTGAGTTATTCGGGCTAATTTAATCTGAAATTGCGAAAAAAAAAAAAAAAGTTATGGATCTAATTTTGTTAGCCTGTAAAGTTGTTGTCTTCTTTTTCCCACCTCCTAAAGTTACGGTTTTGAAAAAACTATTTCCACAAAAAAATATAAATAAATATGATGAACATTTTTTAAAATAATTAATTAAACGTTAGGCGACAAAGATATTATTTGGATATGCATAAATAAATGTTTTTATTATATAAACTAATATTTTATGTCCATTTTAAATAAAGTTGGTACTACCTAAAAATTAATGAATGGAAAAAGAATTCCACGAAAGAAACTGCCCCAAATATGTTGTTTCAAATGTTTCCTTTTTTTTTTTTTTCCATTCTTTTTATTATAGTTATTCTTGCTATAAATAATATTCTCGGAATACCATTATATATATATATATACTTAATTTTATTAAATTCACGAGACATCGATTAGGCCTTCGTTATTATTGAAACTTTAGCGATTTTGTGATAATAATCAGAGTGCAGTTGCATTATGATTGTTCGTTTCCGATTGCTTATGTGATGTGAGACATAGTGTTGGTATTTGTGTACTTTAAAATTCTCTGTCATTGTGTGATTAAATCAGTTATTCTCATATACATATTGACCTGATTGTTAAAGATGAGATAGGTCAATATCGACATCCAAAAATATATACATTTACCGATCCACTATTTAGTAGGGTAAGCAAATGAAATGAAGATTTAGTATTGTGAATTTTAAAATCCATTTTTAGATGATTCAAATGAAGAAACATAACATCAACACTTTTGTAGGTTGATCATTCATCAATAAAGAGTGGATTTTTTTTTTTTTTTTTACTTTCCGGACTATTGGGGCAAGTAGCAAAAGAAGACCATACTTTTATGGGGTTGTAAAATTAGACCTATAATTTTTTTTTTCGCAATTTCAAGCTTAATTAGCTTGACTGACTCCATACGGGATTAATTTCGCACGTGAAAGTTACATGACATCAATTTATGGAGTTGACTTTTGGGATACTAAAAAGAGGACCACAACTTTTTAGGCTAACACAATTAGACCAGTAATTTTTTCCAACCATTTTAGGTCCAACGTTCTCAGAAACTAATTAAATAAAGAATGTCCAATTTAAACAAAGATTAAAACATTCATTATTGAGGTTCCATTTGAACCTTAGACCTAAAGATGATCGTACTCTTATGTCCAAAGCTTACCAAACCACCCATTGTGTTCCACCAATTCTTGATCATGATGACTTGCATTGGCCTCCTCATCAAAGTGTTTGAACTCAACAGTCTCTGCATCCATCTCATGATCTCCCCTACAGTTATTTGAATGATAATAAGAATTTTAACACTACTAAATAAAAAAAGAATTTTAATGATAAAACTTATGTCTTTATGATTTCTCTAGATAAAATTCTTAATTACATAAATAAAGAATTAATAACAGGGGTGTCGTTAAAAGTAAATTTACTATCACTAATGACCTTAATCTAGAAAAGTTATAATGAGAGCTAGAATCCTGTCATTAAAATTTAATTTTGAGCATACCACGAATAAATAATAAGTCCAAGTGTGACGGCAGCAAAGGCCCCAAAGTAGATCAAATTGACCTGGTAACAGGGATGAAATTAGATACTCTTGGATTAGAAAAACTTAATTATTTTTTAAATTTAATTATAATACTACAGTTAAGTTATTATAGTAATTTTGTACCTTTTGATGATATGCAAAGATCTGAATTAAAACAGCCCACATATTGGATGTGAGTAATGACAAATTTAGCATTGTTGATCCACTAATCTGCATTAAAATTATACAAGATTATGAATGTAACACATTTATACAATTAAAGATTGGAATTAATGTATATATAGTTTTAAGAGTCATTTATTTCCTTAGGTATATAATTAAATTAAAATCAAAGAGTGTGTACCTTGAGTAGGAGAGGGACTCCTGAGTAAAATAGAAACATGGCTAAACAAAATCCGACAAAATGAAATATCTGTTAAAAAAAAAGGTTGCAAGTATTTATTCATTTAATTATTGTGTTGAAGTATTAGGGTTAGGGGTTTAATATGGGAGTTACGTACCGCTCCGAGTGAAAAGGAGGAGTAAATAGATTTGAGTTCATTGCGTTCATATACGGCTCTACAACAAATTAACATTCATAATTAAGAAATATATATATTCATAATATAATTTAATTATTAAAAGGATAGGATAGGATAGGATACAATTTGTAAAACACGGTATAAGACACCATTAAAGCTCAAGAAGATCATGAGCTGCACGTGGTCAACTTTTTCAACTTTAACTAAAATCTCCTGCATGCATGCGATATTTAATTATTTAATTCAAATTAAACGGAGATTACTCGTCAAAAGTATGTTCACCTTCCTTATTTATTAATTATCCACCAAATGTATGCGTATACTTTTGGTGGACGGAAAGTGTAATATTTAATTAATCACTCCAAAGAATTAGGGAAGAAACTTGCATGCCTCGAACAAATTACTAACACCAAAAGATGTTGCCGCCAGAATAATAAAAAGATAGCCTATAAAACGGTCCTCACCTACACCTGGAAATAAGAAAATGTGAAATCCCGAACTAAATCACAGTACGAAGACATTATAAGTTGAGAGATTAATTTGAGAATACTTACTTGATGTATCAGTAGAGTGTATGTGAAAAAAAATAAAAGTTACAAAATCAGCCGTGCAAATTGTTACACCAACGAGCATTTGAAACGTATATTTTGTCTTCAAAAAGATGCGCGTGAGTAACACAACACATGGTATTGTCCACCAATTCAGAAGCATAACGTTTGTAAGACGAGTGAACTTGTATTCCTTAACCTTAACCACTGTCAAGTCAAAAATCGACTTTTTAAATACCAATATATATTACTTCATCTACAAAGTGAATCGGCTTCAATTAATGTTTTTCACATTTCATATGCTACTAATTTGATTTTGTATGTCAATTTGCAAATTTGATTGTAACTTCGAGTTTCAGTGCCCGTCTTAGAAATTATATATAAAACGTGATTCGATTTTAAAATTCAAAAAATATAAATAAATACTATAGAGAGCGTTTATAGATTAATAAATATGATCGATAAGCATTTTTTTACGATTTTTACCGTTCTTAAATTCCTACAAATTTATATTAGTAAGTGTTTTTTTTTTTTCCCAAAAACTGATTAATATTATAATTTGTTCATTTAAATAAGATTAATGAACTATTAATCACAATACTTAAATATGTTAATTGACATTTATTGTAGTGTCCTATGCTGCGTCGCAAGTGTAAATTAACGAAAACGTCTAAAAAAATTATTAGTAACACTTGTATTATTCTTAAAAACTCTTAAGCGACAAAGATATTATTTAGATATGGATAAATATAGAGGGAGCAATAAATGAACATATATAACACATTAAGTATAATTAACGAATGTTTTTTTAGCGTGAAAAAATGTTTTATCGTCAAATTAATAAACGATAAATCTAATTTAGATTGCAATTTGAGGCGTGAACACAATATATATATATAGTAGAGACAAGTTTATTTTCATTTTTGGTACTGCATTTACCACGTAAGATTAATACAGCTTTCGTACGTGACTAGCTCTGCTCTCTATTTTTAATAAAATATTCCTATTTCATTATCTAAATATTCAATTCCGTCGTTATATATAAAAGGGTTAATTACAAATTAACACCACATTTAGTTGATTTGCAATTTAATCTAAATGATCGTGTTATAATAGATGCACCGCAAACAATGAATTTCATTAAGCCTCCTAAGTGAAGTGAAGCGGCCGGCCAGTTCGATTAATGTCTTTCATATTGTTAGTTTTCTCAATTTGCAAATTTGATTTGATTGTAAGGGGATGGTGATTAGCTTGGTTAAATAAAAAGAGGAAATTATCTGCACCTACATTTCTTTGGAACTATTTCGTTTATATATTTAAAATTAGATCCATATATCAAAAAATATAAATTGATAAATACGATGAGCATTTTTTTTTTAAATAATTAATTAAATGTTCAGCGATTTACATATGCATTATTATATAAAAAAAATTCATATTCATGACATTCACAAACCATTTTAAAAAAAAAAATGCATGTATGCATCATGGGATATTTTTAAATGTATTAGTTGTAATTAAATTTAGGGATTATAGTTTTTTTAGTTCTTTAAGTTTGATTAATTTTGAATTTGGTCCTGATGGAATACACATTTTGATTTTGGTCCTATAAGTTGGTCGAAATTTTGAATTCAGTTCAATTACTAACATTGTAGGTAAATAAACCGGTCAAATTCTTAGCTCGTGTGCAATTCAAATCAACTGTGAATTTACTCATGTGCAGAAAATTGCAAAAATCAATGGATTTGATCGATTTATTTACCTCAAATTGTAGTAATTGGACTGAATTCAAAATTTCGACCAACTTATGGGACCAAAATTAAAATGTGTATTCCATCAGGACCAAATTCAAAATTAGTCCAACTTAAAGGACTAAAAAAACTTTAATCCCTTAAATTTAATTAAAATTTATAGTTTCAGTATAATAGTAACAAAATTGGCATACCCCAATGTTATAAAAAAAAAAAAAAGTGTAGTTTTAACTTTTAAGAGATATAATTTTGAACCCCATATTTTATAGTTGAGACAAGTTTATTTACATTTTTGGTACAACTGCAGACTGCATGTACCCATTTACCACGATTAATACAACTTTCGTACGTGCTTCTCCTCTCTATTTTAAATAAAACATTCATATTTCAATATCTTAATCAATTCCGTCGTTATATATAAAAGGTGCAAATTAACACCACATTTAATTGATTTACAGTTTAATTTAAATTTTTAAATAATTGCAAATAAATTATCAAAATTAGATCCAATTAAAAAAAATAAAATTATTTCATCAAATAGGTACCAAGCCACGTTAGATTCGGCTACAAAGGAAGCTACCAAAAATCTAAATTAACTTATTTTACATGCTGATAAAATTAGATTCAGATAAAGAGGACCACAATTTTACATGACTTGTTAAAATTTCAGGTCTAATTTGCTTGACTGTTAAAAATTATAAAAATCACGATATTAAAACGACCCAACATACTTCTAAAAATTATACAAAAATTCTAAATAATTAAACGAAGATTAAAACATTCATTACCGAGGTTCCATTTGAATCTGAAACTTAAAGATGATCACACTCTTATGTCCCTAGCTTACCAAAATCTCCTGCATGCATGCAATATTTATTTAATTCAAATTAAATAAATATTTATTTATTTAAGATGGGATATGATGATGCAATATTTGAAATTTGAATTCACTGTGGGAATCCTTGGAGAAGAAATACAGAACTGAAGGCGCCGGATTAAAGAAATTCGTCGTTTCACAACTGTACGATTTTAAGATGGACGATAACAAGTCTGTAGTGGATCAAGTCCAGAAACTGCAGATTATTTTCCATAAGATTGCTGCTGAGGATATGGTGTTACCTGATACATTTCAAGTAGCGACCGTGGTCGAGAAACTGCCTTCATCTTGGAAAGATTTCAAATCATATCTAAAGCACAAACTAAAGCTTATGAGCTTGGAGGATCTGATCATCCGTCTCAGGATTGAGGAGGACAATTGAAAGAGAGAAGGGAAGGGATCTACCCTCCAGATTGAAGCCAAGGCTAACAAAATTCGATTAAAAGAAATATCTGTAAAAAAAAAAAAAAAAAGTTAACATTGCAAAAAAGTTGTGAAATACTGTATAAACAACGACAGATTCCGACACTTGACAAAAGTCAATAGGATTATCGACGGATTTTCTGACAAACCGTCGAAAATTATGAAATGGTACCGTTTTCGACTTGATTGCCAACGGAATCCATCAGTCAGATAATTAAAATTTGAATACAGATGGTTCAATGAGAGTTAGGGGTTTAATATGAGTTACCGTCTCAAGTGATATGGAGGAGTAAATGGATTTGAGTTCATTGCGATCATATAGGACTCTGCAAGAAAAAAATGGAAACATGTAAAACACTTAATCCTTCACTATATTATATTTATTCGTATTAAGGGATAGAGTTTATAAAAAAATACTATTTCATTTTAAGGATGTAAAAAATTATTCAAATGGATACATTTAGACACGCGCAAAACCGAACCGCCAAACCGGCCAATCGGCCAAACCGCTGGTTACGGTTTACAAACCGAACCGTAACCGAAAAATGGTGGTTCGGTTACGGTTCGGCATTTTGACAAACCGCAAACCGCCGGTTTGGCCGGTTAACCGGCGGTTTGGCGGTTTTTTATTAAAAAAAAAAAAAAAAATTTTTTAATACACAATTCTTCTATTTTTAATGTATAAATTTAAGTTATATAATTTTTATTCAATTCTAGTAATGTATTTTCTAAAAAATGAGTTAAAACGAACGAAAATGGAGTGAAAACGAGCGAAAACGGAGATAATATTAAAAAAAAAAAAACAATAAACCGCCAAACCGGCGGTTTTCAAACCGAACCGTTCAAACCGTAACCGACGGTTCGATTACGGTTCGCCGAAACCCCAAACCGTACCGGCGGTTTAGAACCGTTGCCCATGTCTAGATACATTTGGACAGCAGGGTAAAGGGCACCATAAAGGCCCAAGAAGGCCATGAGATGCACGTGATCAACTTTGTTAACTTTAACCAAAAACTCCTGCAGGCAATATATTCCAATTAATTAATTGGTTAATTAATTAAGCTATATATTTAATTACATGAAAGAATAATTAGGGAAGAAATTAAACTTGCCACGATAACATTACCAACACCAAAAGATGTTGCACCAATAATAATAATAAGATCGCCTACAAAATCGTCCTTACCTGCACCTACTGTACAATAACATTAGGGTGTGTTTGCAAATTATAGTAGTTGATTCAAAGTGATTAAAATTGATTTTTGTAGTAAAATTGAAAGTAGATTGTGTTTTAAAAATAAGCACTTCTAATCAATTTTTTAAATGGTGTGATGTATGTCACATAAATCACTTTTTTTGTAATTTTACAAAAAACACCTTTATTACATTTGAATAAATAATGGGTAAAAATAAAATATTATTTAAATTGTGAGGGCAAAATTGTAAAATTAGTGAGTGTAATGATTAGAAGCACTTAGAAGTTGTTAGAAGCATGGGGAGGGGTGCTTCACCAAAATTGCTTTTAATTGATTAATTTAATCACTCACTTGTGTTTGCAAACACTTCACAAGTGATTGTATTTAAAAAAGAAGTGCTTTTAAGCACATAGTAGTGCTTGCAAACACCCACTTAATACTCTATCAATTCAATTTTATAATTCTCATTTGAATTGAATACAAATTTTAAAAAAAATGATTATTTATGTAAATAGTAAACAAAAAAAATGAAGAAAAATATGGGTGGAAGTAATATTTTTTTAAAAAAAAAATAAAAATGGGCCAGTGCATCAAACCCTCCCGCCCGTATACCGACTTCCAGTTTTTCCATTTTTCCCTGCTCAGAAATTAATATAATGGAGGTATGTATATATGTGTAAAAAAATTAAAATAAATTATATATATTATATTGAGTATTGATTTTGAAACAAATCGAGTTTAATTAATTACCTTGAAAGATTCTCTTCGGTAAAACATGATGCCTTCATAAATGAATACCAAGAGTAGATGACTCAACGAATACAGTGAAAATGGTGCATAAATTCGTACGTTGCACAAATATATATTAATTTAAATCAAATTAGAATATAGTACTCCAT
The DNA here is from genome assembly GCA_963675135.1 of Galeopsis tetrahit. Taxonomy (NCBI): domain Eukaryota; kingdom Viridiplantae; phylum Streptophyta; class Magnoliopsida; order Lamiales; family Lamiaceae; genus Galeopsis; species Galeopsis tetrahit. The sequence goes on along the minus strand of OY776130.1, from coordinate 61,731,193 downwards.
AACTAACAAGCAATTAAATCTACAAAAGCTAGAAAATTTATAATACACATTAATTTGATCGATAAACTAAAAAATTAAGTTAACAATGTTTTTAATTAGGTCCCCATAATTAAATTAGAATTGAAAGCAGATGATGAGAAATGAATATAAAAAAATTAAACAAAATCTTTATTTGCGAGTTGAGAAGAGGTAAATGTAGAGGAAGCAAGCAAAAGAGAGAGAATCTGTCCCAACTCAACCCCACCACTGCAGTATTATTCCACTTTTTCATCATTTTTTAAAAAATTGTCACAATCTAATAAGAGAAGAAGAGAGTACTAGTCAAATCCGATCCTATATATAGGGAAGTGTTTGTTACACACATACTACATATTTCATTATTAGCAACAACACAAGGTATTCATTAGAAATTGTGGTTCATTATTTGGATAAATAACAATTCATGATTGGCTAACACTCTATTGGCTAGTGATAGACCACAAATAATAACCAATTTGATTCACTTTTTTACTGATAACAAATAGTATTTGTTTTTTTCGATTCCAGCAGACACCAAATCAAATCTAAATAAATAAAAAAAAGTATTTCTAAGTATAAGATTTTTATTTATTTTTTTGGGTTTAAAAGGTAAAAGAAACTGATAATTTTTAAGAAAAAAAAAAACGAAATTACTAGTATGATCTGAATTCTGAAATAAGCTAAAATTTAATTTATATTTAAGAGTGATTTATTTACGTCCTTATATCAAAAAAAAATCGTCGGAAACTAGTGTATGCATTTCAAAATTATTTTTTCTACTGTGATTAATAATCAAATATTAATCTTATTTAAATGAGCGGGAAATTATAATATTAGTTTTTGGAAAAACACTTTCTAATAATATAAAATTTGTAGGAATCGTAAAAATGGTTGAACCCTTTCAACTAAACCCTAGCTACTCTTAAGATTTCGTACAATTGTGTTTATTTTAATGGGTTGGTCTGCTATGGACTCGAGTGCATGTTATGCACCCTAGTCCATATTGCACTTTTCAGTTTTACTGACTTATACTTTTTGATAAATGGTGTTGCACTTTTTAATTATTAAACTGTATAATAATATTTTTAATAATAATTGAAAAGTGAAACACCATTTACCAAAAAGTCTAAGTCAGTAAAACTGGACTAGGGTGCATAACATGCACTCGAGTGCATACTATACTTTACCTATTTTAATATAACTATATATCAAGAGATCCCTATCCTTTTTTGTGTAGATTTTGAGATGGAGTGCCAATTTCTACAAACAAATATTTCAGAATGAATAAAATTATTAAATATATAACGTACGTAGAAAAGCTGCAAAACAAACTTGTACGTCCCTATTAAAATTTTTTCGAAATAAAAATGACAGGGATTTATTGATTTTGTTTATTTTACCGAATATGTCGTACCATATCAAATTTATTTGAATTAAATTTTGAATTTATTTCGGTATTAATAATTAATTACCTAACTTGTTTGAAATGGGAACAGAATTCATGTAGCATAAATTAAATAAGATAATTTTTTTTTTTTGCATAAGTTTTTTTTTTCTCTTAAACACAATTGTACGAAAAAAAAATTAGTTGAAATTTACATCATATCGTATGGTCATAATTAATAGAGGATTCAACTATTTTTACCATTCCTACAAATTTATACTATTAGAAAGTGTTAATGGACTATTAATCACAATAGAAAAAATCAGCTCTTAAATGTAATTAAATTTTAGCTTATTTCAGAATTCTCATGATTCAGATCATACTAGTAATTTCGTATTAATTTCTTAATTATCCAAGGGCAGACAACTCTTTCCTTTTGCCTTTTAAAATAAATAAAAATCTTATACTTAAAAATACCATTTTTTTTTATATTTGATTTGGTGCCTGCTGAATATAAACAAATAAATATTTGTTATCAATAAAAAGGGAATCAAATTGGTTAATATTTGTCTTTTAACACTAGTCAAGAGGATGACACATAAAGTCATTGGGCTTATGAGAGCCGTCAAAACGGGTTGGGTCCGTTGGGCCAGCCCGCCCGCCCTGTCACTAAAAATAGTGGGTTGGGTCAGAATTTTTCAAGCCCGTTAAAAGGTAGGTGTAGACGGGCCAGCCCGTTGGGACGTGGTCTTTGACGGGTTGGGGCAGGCTTTGGCGGGCTGGCCCGTCATTTTTTATTGTTTTTTTTAATATTATATTTAATTTAAAAAAATATTCCATATAATAAAAAAAAAAGTAAAAACCGGAACTAATTACAGAGAAACAGCTGCATTTTTTTCTTCTTTTATTCATTTTCTATATTTCGGCTACTCAGCTACTCCACGTCCACGGCACATCCCGCCTGCCTTGTAATTCATGATTTTATAATACACAGTAATGTTGATATCCAAATTCCAAGTGAGTATTGAGTAAATTGGTTTTTAATCATATTCCTTTCTTCTATATGCACTTTTATATATATTGAGTTATTTGCCGATAAAAAAAAAGTACATATAATATACGTATATTACTGTTATATATATGTATATTATTATTGTAATTTATATTATATTACACAATAATGACAATATTTATATTTGCTTTTTTTGTTCTTATATTAGTAATTACCTTGATGTTTATTTTTTTATGTAGTATATTACTGATGTTTAATTCTTGATGTTTATTCATATCTTGATGTTTAATATTTTATAGGACATAACTATGTTTAATTTAATTAGTTTTGTTAGATAATTTTTTTTGATGAATTTAATAAATATATATATAAAAAAAAAATTGACACGTCAAAACCCGCGGGCGGCCTGTCCATTTTTGGGTTGGGTTGAGGTTTTAGCAGCCCGCCTAACAAACGGGTTGACTCGCCCCGCCCCGTCGGCCTGTCTTGACAGGTCTAGACTTATCCATTGAATTTTACAATGCTTATCTGTTAATAGGATCAACCCGTTTAATCCAATCCTCAGGTTTAGTTCTAACGACGTTTAAATTCATTCATTTTTAGCTCGAATCAGTTAGCTTTGCTTGAGTATATATAATATATATATATATATATATATATATTTATTGTGATTTGATAACTAATAAAATCAATCACACTCTATTTTATATTTTGCATGATCCATTCATCCTGTAGGTCCATACTTGATATAACGACGACTCACACTTCGATTGATCGATCCATGAGTATTAGTTATTTTAATTTTAACTATTTCAAAGAAATTTTATTTCGGGTTATTTATCAAGATTTCATAACTCAAAGAATTAGGACACAATTCACAAATATCACTTGATTTTGTCATTCATCCTGTAGTCAGCACGGAAGCGGAAAGTCACAAAAACTGTCAACATTGCAGCAACCGGAAAGTCACAAAAAATGTCAACATTGCAGCAACGACGTAAATTATGTTTAGAAAAAAAATCTGTTTTTTTTTTTTTTAGTTTTTGGCCCAAAAAAAATCTGTTATTTTTTTTGTTTGTTTTTGGCCCGTTTAGCCTGTGACTCCCTAGATTAGTATTATGTCTCGACTTTTGTTGCACCGTTAAGAGAGAACAAAATAAGGCTTTAGCCCGTTTAGTCCACGACCCTGTAGGGCTAAGTTCAACCCGAATAACATCTCTACCATTGATATGGGGGCACGGCTATTAAGAACTCCACCTTTGTTAACCATACTCCCTATAAAAACTCTAAAATCCCCTTTAAATAAAAGTACAATAGATGCACCTTCACTATTGAATGGTAAGAGCAACGAAACTACCATCTCATATATATGGTAAGAGCAACGAAACTACCACCTTCTCATATATATGGCAAGAGCAACAAAAGAAAAGAGAAATGGTTGAAATCCGAACTAAGCGCATTATGGATGCACTAAGAGACCGAGCCATCAATGGCAGATCAAGATGCAAAAGTGGTAATTGACCACCAACTCATTGAAGTCTTAGGGCATGTTTGCTTCATGGGTTTAGGTGGGTTTAGTGATGGGTTTGATATGTAAACCCATCTTCTCTCATGTTTGGTTTCTCATAACTTTAAACACCTTGACCCGTGTTTATAATTTGACCCGGTTTTAATAAACTAGATTGCATGGGTTTAGACAACCTAGCCTCCCCTTGGGTTTATCTAGCCTCCCCCTTGGGTTTATCTAGCCAACCCACCACATCTAAACCCATCTTATCTCAACCCATGAAGCAAACATGCTCTTACAGTTCATGTCGTCAATACAAGAGAACTATTGACAGCATGAACTGCAGGGTTCAGCCATTAATGGGTCTCCTACAGCCGCTCGGTTTCTCAATACATCCATAATGTTTTCAGTTCAAATTAACCATTTCTCGCTCTTCATTCGTTGCACTTGCCATATAATAAGATATAAATGACACTTTCAAGAATCAAAGAAGAAGGATGATATTTCTCGCTCTTTTCTTGTGATCCTACAATATATCAGAAACGAATTACTCAATTTAGAATTTTCATGAATTTTGTAGTAACATAGTTTTGTTCATATATTGGCAAAATATTGATCGGCGTTTGACCCACAAATTTTGACTTAAATTTACTTTAATACATGCAATATTGCATACAATTTGTGTTTTTTGTATTTCTTCGTCTTATAAGTAAAAAGTTGCATTATTCAAATTTTCATATTTAGGGAGGTACTCTGGAGTATAATTATATGCAAATTTGAGAGTTGATCTCAGGGCATGACTTTCATGACTTCGAGTTGATTTTTTTTTTTAAACGACCTTAATCTCTGACCAGAGTTCCGTGTCTTGGAATTGAAGGACTTTTCTCTATACAGATTTGAGAGTTAATCTCTTATCTGAGTTTTGTGCCTTCGTGTTGAAGGGCTTTTCTCTAAACAAATTTGAGAGTTAATCTCTTACCTGAGTCTCCTGCCTTCAAATTGAAGGGCTTTTCTCTAAATAGATTTGAGAGTTATTCTCTTATCTGAGTTTCGTGTACTCAAATTGAAGGGCTTTTTTCTTTCTAAAGAGATTTGAGAGTTAAATCTCTTATCTGAGTCTCGTGCCTTCGAATTGAAGGGTTCTTTTCTTTCTAAACATATTTGAGAATTAAATCTCTTATCTGAATCCCTCAAATTGAAGGGCTTTTTTCTAAACAGATTTGAGAGTTAGTCTCTTACCTTGAAGGGCTTTTTCTTTCTAAACAGATTTTAGAGTTAATCTCTTATCTGAGTTCAGTTCCTTCAAATTGAAGGACTTTTTTCTAAACAGATTTGAGAGTTAATCTCTTATCTGAGTTCTGTGCCTTCAATTAAAGGGCTTTTATCCTGGCTCAGGCACTAGGAACATTTTAGCATTTAATTAGATTATTTTACAGCATGCTAGCTAAGAAATACCTAGTAATGCATTTTTACCACATATCAGATCTGAAAGATGTTCACTCATATCAAAATGTTTTTTCAAGCAATGTTTCAGTTTCGTTTCACATAAAAAGAATAGAGATACCTCCTTTAGGTTGTCGAGAATGCATCGACTGGTCCATTTCCATGTATCTGCCGACTTCATTCCACCATCATCTTTGTGAAGCTAAATTCATCTATATACACGATTCTCTCGAACATTTTTTTCCCTGAGAAACAAATAATCATTCAATCCGTCCCCAAATAACTATATTAATATTTCAGAGTCACTTTTCTCAAAGGCATTATCTCAAGCATGTAATAGATATAACTGATTTTTATTTTCTGTAGCATATAGCATCAAGACTTCAAAGTTTTTCTATAAGAGGATTCATCAATAAAGAAAACTGGTATCTAAAATTCATAACCATTTTACTTGCGAGAATCAAAAAAGGAATTTAAATTGTATATAAATCAGGGGTACTGCTTCGAGTTCTATAGCTTATTCTCAAAAGCAAATCAGAAACGATATTCGGATTAAATTATGCCTCGCAAAATTCGGTTCCATTAGTTTACAAACAGTGAATATTATTAGCTCAGGGAATGAACAGTGAAGCCACGAGTCCACGACTCACTTGAGCATTTCATCAAGCAGGTGGTGTATGTGATGGTATACACCAAACAGAGATAAAAATATTCACATAGAGACTCATAACAACATGAACATATTATTCATACTTTAGAAATCAACTAATTCTTTTTCCATCTTATTTTCATTAGTCAATTTAATACCCATATTTCTGCCTAAGCAAGGTTTCTCAAATTCATATTCATGCATTGGAAATTAAACAATTATAGTGGGAGATTACGGATTACCTCCGCCAATGATTCACAGTCCGAAAGTTCGCTTTTCAAATTTAACAGAGCAGATTGAGCACCTAGGCCGAATTGACTGATTTTTTTTGTTTTTGTCTGAGAACTCATTCGAACTATACACCACTCTCTCCACCGACTACTTTGTTTTCAGTGGATTTGTTCACAACTCGAGAGTGAGTTGACGGTGAGTTAATTCGGCGAGTGAGAGAGAGTAAGAAGGGGACGGCAGCAGATCTGAGAGGGGGAGGAGGGGCTGCCAGAACTGAGTGAGTGAAGGAGGGGGCGGCGGAACTGAGTGGAGGAAGAAAAGAAAAAAGAAGTATAAGGGGTCGTTTGGCGGTCGGTGGTGAGGAAGAAGAATGTGGGATAAAATGAAAGAACAAATTAGAGTTAGGTTTGTTAGATTAGCTGGATTAGGCTTGATTGACTTTTTATTCCCAACTAATCAAACGTTCGATTTGATTGATTGTGGTCCGTGTTTAATGTAAGGCCCGTTAATTTTGTACTATTTATCATGCATTTGTGGGACTAATAGTCTTAGAGAGAGAGAGTGAGTTAATTTGTCTCATGTTTCCCATCCATCAATCCAAACTAGCACTTAGGGTATATGTATCCAAATGAATTGAAAGGAAAAAATTGTATAATAGGTAATTCGATTGGTATTCCCCCTATGTTAACCCTTTTTTTTTTTTTTGTCCCAAATTATTATAGCAACATTTTCTATTTTATTTGAGTATTAAATATTTTACTCCGTATTTACAATTTTATCCTTAATTAAAACTCATCTCATAATTACTTTTAACATTTAACAACTTTGGAATGATATTTCATATAGGCATATTAGACATTTATTAATTTTTCTTAATTTGTGTATAAAGTCAAATGTAGCTATTTTTACGGAACGGATGAAATAGTATTTAATATGAGTCGAAATTGAATTACGCTCTTTTTAGACATTTTTTTCGAACTTACTATAGATCAATCGAATTAAACTTAGCTAAGCTCTTGAGGTGAGTTAGACTCTTTTTCTAGAATTAGAGTTGAGTTGGTCTAATAAGTTAGTCTAAATTAGTCCAAGTCACATGAGTTTGTTAAAGTAAGGTGATTTCTTGCTACAACACTAGCTAGCTAGTAGTGCTGTTATTCGAGTCGAGCGAGCCCGAGTACCTAAGGTTCGAGTTCGGCTTGAGCATATTTCGAGCTAGGCTCGAGCTCGTTCGTTAACATTATTGAGCGTGAAAGATGGCTCGACTCGACTCGTTTTTTTATAATTAAACTCGAGCTCGACTCAATTTTTTTTTTCTTTTTTTTAGCTTGATAGAGCTCGAACTCGAGTTCGACTCACTTATTTTTTAGCCCGGCAGAGCTCGAACTCGAATAACCAAATTATTTTAGCTCGAGAAGGCTCAAACTTGAGCTCGAAATCCTGTAAATACACACATTTAACTAAAATATTGAAATTTCTATACATAATACATATTATCAAAAAGTACTAGAAATATAAAAGCAAATGCATACTTCAAAAGTCACACAATTAAAATAGGAAAGCAACATCCACTAACAAGTTAACAACTAACAAATGTACTCCATCCATCATAGAAAATGTTTACAAATAAAATATTTCTCCAATCAATAAATCAGTATTTAGCAACATTCAATGGATTCATTCTTCAATCTTGATCGGGGAGTTCAATTTTTTGATAGGTCGATGTAGATGATTCACTAACATCCGATAATTCCTACAAAAAATAAAAAATAAATGAGAAAGCCATTAATATATTTTTATATTGAAATTACAGTAGAAACATGCGGTAGGCATAATTTACCGTAGAAACATGCAGTAGGCATAAATGAGAAAGACATCCGATGATTCACCAAAACATACTGTAGGCATAATTTAACCAAAACATGCAGACTAGCTAGTGAAGTAAGATCCCAAATTATAGAATACATATAGACATGGCTTTCATTTTTTTAGTAAGATAGAAAAATATTTTATCTAAACATATATTATGATATATATATATATATATATATTCCTCCATCCCTTCAAAAAATTTCGATTTGTTTGTTGTACATTGATTAAAGAAAAACATAAGGTGTTAACAATAAAATAAAATAAGCAATTTTTAATGAAACACACAAAATGTTAAAATTAGTAACGTTCCAAAGCAATAAATGTACACCCAGTGACGGAGCCAGAAAATTCTAACTGGGGGCCCGATTAACATTACTTTAAAGATAAAATAATATGTACTTATACTCATTAAAATTTCTCATGATAAAATTGTCAATACATTTCATTAAATTAAATCGAACAATTAAGTTTTGTAAGAAGTTTTGATAGTTTCGACTCAAAATGAAGCTACATTAATGTGTTACAATATTCTATGTTTCATACAATATAATACTGTTAAATTTAAATGTACAAAAAAATTTAAATCACTAAACTAATAATTTTTTTAAAACATCAATAATATTGTTCAATTTTAAGGATATTTTTGTAAGTCTTAGCAAAAATTTAGACAATAATCTCAAATGCACCCTCATTCCATTGATTCTATTTTTAAAAAATTATGAAACAAATTTAATAAGAAAATACATGAAAAATAAGAAAAAAATTCCTTCCTTCCAACCTTTGTATGTAAGCATTTATTTTTTGTTCCGTATAAACTTAATATGTAGTAATTAAAATGAAAATAATAGTTTTATTTTTATTTATATATATATATATAATAGAAATAATTATTACTAAAACAATGCATATAATTATTTAAAAAAATTATCATATATATATAAAAAAAAAAAAAAAAATTGGTGGGGGGTCACTGGCCCAACGTGGCTCCGCCCTTGTGTACACCTATATACCAAAGTATAATGAGAGATATAATGTGTTGTCGTGTTGATTTATTGTTACAAGTGATAAATCTATAATGAGACAGAGAAAATACAAATTAAAAGAAATAAAATGGTCACTTACCGATCAATCAAACTTTCTATTAAAACTGCAATTTTTTTTAATAACAGACTAATTTAAATATCAACAAAACTTTTATGAACGAGTCCATCCCATGATTATTTTTTTAATTAAAACTATTAAAGTGAACCCATTAAATTTGACAGAAACATTTGAACGTATGTGGACCACATATCTTGTTTATTTTGCAAATGCCAACTGGATCAAAGAAAAACAATTGAGGCGTGATCACAATATATATAGTAGAGACAAATTTGTTTTCGTTTCTGGTACAACTGCATGTACCCATTTTCCACAATGCATATTGCATGCAGCTTTGGCCTACGTACGTTTGCAGAACATATTTAATTTGGGGCAATTTCTTTCGTGGAATAACTTTATTTATTTTGAATTTTTTTGCAGAAATTGGAGTATATCTCAACTGTACACAAAAAGGATAGGAACAGGCTGGTCACTTATGCTAAAATTTCTTGATTTTGTTTCTTTAGTGGGATTTGTCCCTCATTGTACCATCTCAAATTAATTTGAATTAAATCAAAGTCTTAACTTGGAAATTGAGTTTGAATTTATTTTTGTAATAAAAATTAATTACCTCGTTTGAAATGGGAAGAGAATTCATGAATAGTGAATATATAGGTGTGTTATTCTTTCATTTGTAAACTTTGTAGCGTAAATTTAAACGATGTAACAAGATATCCGAACCAAACTATTTCTATAAAAAACAATGGTTTGAATTTGAATATGATCTTAGTTACAATTAAGCCTATTGTTATGTTTTTATTTTAAACTTTATCTTGTGATAATAAATTTGAGGAGCTCAGAGTGAAGCTAGCTACATTATGATTGTTCGTTTTCGTTTTCGTTTGGTTGTTTGTATGGTGGTTGATTGAATTTGAAGTTAACCGAGGCTGAGTTTTGAGCTACTCAAGTAGCTAGCTACCGAGTTCGAGTTTATAAATACTCGGCTCGAAAGGCTCGCGAGCCTATTCGAGCTTGAACAATATTTACTATTTTGTCATTAATATATAATTGAGCCGAACTCGAGTTTATTTTTAAAAAAAATATATTTTACAATTAATTTTGAAAATTACATAGGTAATCGAGTTTTTTATAGAGTCGAACTCGATTTTTAAAATTTTAGGTTCGACCGAGTCGAGTTTCAAGCTCGGCACTACTCAACTCATTTATACTCCTATTTATGAGCACTCCTATTTAGGAGTGTGCTCCTCTGTGAACCTGAAATTCCAACCATTTAACGTGAAAATAATTTTAGTTATTTGGGGTAGTTAATAGTTATTCTTTCGTGGAATGCCTTTTTCCATTCATTTTTTCCATTCGTTAATTTAGTTAGTACGAGCTGATTTTATAAATGGCCTCACTTAGTACCAACTTTATTCATTCTGAAATATTTGCAGAAATTGTTGCGTATATATATATATATATATATCAAAACATACACAGAAAAGACAGGGACAGCTGGTTTTATTTGTACAAATACAATTGTGTTTATTTTAATAAAACTGTATTTATATAACTCTATGTCAAGAGAAGAAAAATTACTCATGCAATGTAATTTAATATAGAGAAAATTATCATTAGGTGCACTAATTATAAGTTTCTAAATTTTGCATACTTTGAAATCAATTAATAGTAAATTCTTGAAATACATTATTTATTTTTAGAAAAAACCAAACAACTTTTGAATTAAAGAGGACTAACATCAGATCATATGCGTACATATTGTAATCTCCCTAAACTCCAAACTGTAAAAAGAACCAAAAGATTACATTATATACACAATTCTACAACTGGTGTCATCCTATTGGCTACTTGATAGAAGACAAATAATTGATTCTCTTTTTACTGATAACAAATATTTGTTTGTTTTGATTCAGCAGGCACCAAATCAAGTCGTACTAAAAATAAAATAAAAAATGATCGAATTAAGGCCATGTCTATATATATTGGAATGTTACTTTAGCCAGTGTTGTAGCAAGAAATCGATCACCTTACTTAACAAATATGGTAAGATCAACGAATAAAGAGCGAGAAATGTGTGAAATTCGAAGTACACGCATAATGGATGTACGGAGACAACGAGCAGCCGACCCATCAATGGCCGATCAAGAATATCCTGCCGGAGTTGTATACCCGTCAAGTTACGTCGCAATGTAAGATCACTAGTAAACTCATCGTTAGACAATCGAGCAATATCCCCTCGACACGAAATAGATCTATTTCGTTGCTAGGGGATATCGCTTCAGTGTCTAACAATAAGTATACTAGCGATCTCACATTGCGTTCATGAACCGCAGGGTCTACGAAAGTTGGCGGGTCTACAACTCCTGTAGGATCTTGGACGTCCGCCATTGACGGGTCGGCTGCAGCCGCTCAGTGCCTCCACTATTCGTTCATTTCGGATTTCACACATTTCTTACTCTTCAATAGTTGATCTTACCATATTTGTTAAGTAAGATGATCGATTTCTGCTGCAACTATACTACTACTGCATCACAGAACCCTTCTCCAAACTCTCTTTCTTCAAGTGGTTGATTACTTCCTTCTTCTACGCAAGCCTCCTAAGTGAAGTGAAGCGGCCAATTCGATTAATGTCTTTCGTATTGTTAATTTTCTCAATTTGCAAATTTGATTGTAAGGGCCGGGGATGATGCATGATTAGCTTGGTTAAATTAAAAGAGGAAATTAATTATTTGCACCTACATTTCTTTCTTTGGAACTAATTCGTTTCAGTGTCCGTCCTAGAAATTATATATTTAAACATTAGATCCATATATGAACTCAAAAAATATAAATTAATAAATACAATGAGCATTTTTTTTAATTAATTAATTAAATGTTAAGCGACAAATATATTATTTACGGGTTGGTCTGCTATGGACTCGAGTGCATGTTGTGCACCCTAGTCCATGTTGCACTTTTCAGTTACTGACTTACACTTTTTGGTAAATGGTGTTGCACTTTTCAATTATTAAACTGTATAAGTAATAATTGAAAAGTGCAACATCATTTACCAAAAAATGTAAGTCAGTAAACTGAAAAGTGCACATTGACTAGGGTGCACAGCATGCACTCGAGTGCATACTAGACTTTACCATTATTTACATATTCATTATTATATAAAAAATTTCATATTCATGACATTCACAAACCATTTTTTTGACAAATGTATGCAATAGTTGTACATTTAATTAAAAATATATTGATTATTTTACTAAAAACTAATACTCCGTAGTTGTTTATAGTTTTTCGTATAATAGTAACAAAATTGGCATACCCATGTCCCCAAGTGTTATAATTAGTAACTTTCCATTCAGTTAGTATGAGCTGATTTCATTAGATGATAATGCAGTAACCAAGTCCAAATTATAGGGCAATCGTACTTTGAAATTCTCAATCGTTGTGTGCTTAAATCAATTATCCTCATAACCATATTCACCTGATTGTTAAAGTTCATGAGGATATGGAATGAAGGTTTATAGACTTTTATGGCTTTCTTTAAAAATAAAATGAATAGTTTTCATTAAAACGAATGAAAAAAATGGATAGTTTTCATAGAACGTGAAAGAGTACATTTTTAGATGATTCAAAGGAAGAAACAAAGCATCAACACTTTTGTAGGCTGATCATTCATGAATAAAGAGTGGGAATTTTTTCTTTCAGGACTATTGGAGCAGGTAGCAAAAAAGAAGACCACAATTTTACAGGGTGTAAAATTAGACTTATATGTAACTTTTTTTTTTGCAATTTCAAACTCAATTAGTCCGACTGACACAGTATCGGGATAATTTTGCACGTGAAAGTCACATGTGAAACCCATTTTTTGGGTTGAACTTTTGAAGTAGTAAAAAGAGGACCACAACTTTTGAGGCTTAACAAAATTGAAATAGTAACTTTTTTTGCTGCAATTTTAGGTCCAATATTCTCCTTGGAAAACATTTAAATAGAAAATGCCGAATTTTAAACGAAGACTAAAACATTCATTGCTAAGGTTCAAATCTAAAGATGATCATACCCTTATGTCCCTGATATGACAAAATGATATCATATACTCCACAAAAGATTTAATTTACATTACAATTTTACTTTAAGGGACTCTTCTAATTTTAGATTAATCACTCTAAGTAAAGGATAGGTGGTTGATCTATGAACTTACGTATTCTGAGAGCATTATATATCTTCTGATTAGTTAGAATGGATCACACAATCACAAAGTGTCATGAATAACACCTACAAAACTTGAGAAATGTATGGAGCATAATGTGTCAATATTATACTATGTCATGACATATTCAACCACAAACCATTGAGGAAAAATGTAATTCATACTCTTCATAAATAAATGTATAAAACCCATTCCCTAATCATTATAAGGAGGTAATTCACGTTTACTCAATACATCTTTATTTATTGCTCATTACTCTTCATATTCATGGCTATTATTCATATTATCCATCTTTCTTTCATAACAATGGAACAGACTTAAGCGTCGAAGGGCCGTCATCGGAGCCTTCTCTGACCCGATTCTTGTGCAGATCATCCATGTCGAAGATCATCACATTCGAGGTCCGAAGATAGGGGATGTGATGCAGCGTGCGTGGTCAAAACAAAGAACAACAAGAATCGTTGATTCATAGAATACCCGAATCTTGATAAAACGAAGAATAATTCTTCAATAATATTTCAATTTTCAAAAATTGTCCAACAATGTTTGGAAAACGAGACTAAAATCAAACCCTAGTGTACGGAAATAGAAAATTACAAAAAAAATCCCAAAACAATTAAAAATTGCAAAAATAACACCAAAAAAATAATAAAACGCATTTTTGACCACTCAAACGATGGAATTTGGCAAAAAAGCGTCACACGTCACGGCAAAGCAGTGTGTTTGACTCGTAGCATCGATTCCACCCGAAAAAGTGTACTCACACGCCAAAATCGGATTCCGGCTCCCAACACTTCAAAAATTCTTCGGATGCTCTCATTTCTTCAAAAAATTGCAACGCCACTCGTGCTACATCAGGATGTGACTTCTGAATTTGAGATCCCAACATTATGAGGACTTGCATTGGCCTCCTCATCAAAGAATTTGAACTCATTAGTCTCTATATCCACCTGATCTCCCCTGCAATTTGAAATTATTTGATATGAATAATAAAATTTATGTCATTATTAATTTTTTTAAATAAAAGTCTTAAAAGAATTAATTACAGGGGTGTCATTAAAAATAAATTTTATAATAACTTTTATAATGAAAAGATTCTCTCATTAAAGTTCAATTTTCTCCCCCAAGACAAAAATATGTGTGTATCACAGTTGTATGTCCGTTGACATATGATCCTACTCGATTATTCATTTTTTGTTGAAACAAATATACAAATGATGCTTAAATAAAAAAAAAAAATTGTGTGTATTAATTCTAGAAGACATGCAATTAGAAGGTACTCCCTCCGTCTCATTATTATTTGAAAATTTGTTAAAAACTTTTATTAATTCCATTATTATTTGAACAATTATCAAAACTTTTGTCCCATTATTATTTAAACATTTGCTATTTATTCCTTACTCCTTTAAAAACCTCTCTTAAACATTTACTTATTTACACCACATGTCATTACTTTTTACACACAAATAAAATATTCTCTCTTCAATAAAGTTAATTTTATCACCTTTAATACTAATAAATACTAATTTCTACGTTAAAACTCGTGCAAACAGTAAATGTTTAATTAATAATGGAACAAAGAGAGTAAATAATAGAGATGAAAATGGTGAAAGAGAAATGAGAGCTATTTAGGGCATACCACGAATAAACAATAAGTCCAAGTGTGACAGCAGCAAAGGCCACAAAGTATATCCAATCGACCTGGATAAAATTAATTAATAGGGTTGGAATTAGATACTCTCAAATTAGAAAAACTTAATTCATTTTAAATTTTATTATAAGATTACAATTAAGTTATTATAGTAATTTTGTACCTAACCCCAAGGAGTTGGCCTAGTGGTGTAGGCTTGAGACTTAGGAGTATGCTCCTCTCTAGGTCTCAGGTTCGAAATCCCTAAGGTGCAAACAATTTCTATGGGGCCATGTCCATGCTCTGGCTTTAAACGGGACCCTCGCAAGTGGGCGTTGACCGTTCTATGGGGCCATGTCCATGCTCTGGC
This sequence comes from Galeopsis tetrahit, assembly GCA_963675135.1. Taxonomy (NCBI): domain Eukaryota; kingdom Viridiplantae; phylum Streptophyta; class Magnoliopsida; order Lamiales; family Lamiaceae; genus Galeopsis; species Galeopsis tetrahit. The sequence goes on along the minus strand of OY776130.1, from coordinate 61,715,778 downwards.
TTTAAACGGGACCCCCGCAAGTGGGCGTTGATCGGATACCGTGGCATAAAAAAAAAAAAAAGTAGTTTTGTACCTTTTGATGATATGCAAAGATCCGTATTAAAACTGTCCACATATCGAATGTAAGCAATGACAAATTTAGCATGGTTGATCCGCTAATCTGCATGGAAATTATACAAAAGATTATATATGCATGTAACACATTCATACAATCAAAAGATTGAAATGTATATATATTTTTTCGAATCATTTATTTCCCCAGGTAAATTAAATTAAAATCATCAAAGAGTGGATACCTTGAGTAGTAGAAGGACTCCCGAGTAAAATATAACCATAGCTAAACAAAATCCGATAAAAAGAAATATCTGAAAAAAAAAAAAAAAAGTTAACACTATAAAAACGCTGTGAAATACCGACAGATACAAATACGTTGGTGTTACCGACAGATTCAGACACTTGACAAAAGTCAACAGGATTACCGACGGATTTTCTGACAAACCGTCGGAAATTATGAAATGGCGTCGTTTTTGACCCAATTGCTGACAGAATCCATCCGTCGGTAATTAAAATTTGAATACCTATGGTTCAACGGGAGTTAAGGGTTTAGTGTGAGTTACCGTCTCGGATGATAAGGAGTAAATGGATTTGAGTTCATTGCGATCATATAGGGCTGCAAGAAAAAAAATAGAAACATGTAAAACACTTAATTCTTCACTATATTATATTTATTCGTCTATATTATATTTATTCGTATTGAGGGGTAGAGTTTATAAAAGATATTTCATTTTAAGGATATAAAAAAATAATTTATCCAAAAGGATCGAATGGATACATTTGGACAACAGGGTAAAGGGCACCATAAAGGCCCAAGAAGGCCATGAGATGCACGTGATCAACTTTGTTAACTTTAACTATAAACTCCTGCACGCAATATATTCCAATTAATTAATTAATTAAGCTATATATTTAATTACATGAAAGAATAATTAGGGAAGAAATTAAACTTGCCACGATAACATTCCCAACACCAAAAGATGTTGCACCAACAATAACAAGAAGATCGCCTACAAAATCGTACTTACCTGCATCTACTGTATAATAGCATTAACTAGATGAGCACCCGCGTATTAAAAAAAAAATGTTGAAAACCTTTTGGGTATAATAAGTTGAGAGTACTTACATGATGTATCTGCGTAATGTAGGTATGAGAAAATAAAAGTTACAAAACCAGCCATGCAAATTGTTACACCAACGAACTTTTGAAACGTATATTTTGTCTTCAAAAAGAACCAAGTGAGTAATACAACACATGGTATTGTCCAACAATCCAGAACCATAACGCTTGTAAGACAAGTGAACTTTTTTTCCTTAGTTTTAACCCCTGTCAAGTCAAAATCGACTTTTTAATTACCTACGTGTATATTACTCCATCCGTCCACGACTCTGCGTATACTGTGTTTGTTTATTTTTACATGAATTTTAAAAAATATTGTTTCTTTATATATAAAATAGAGAATAAGATAGATATGAAATAAAACAAGTGTATCGTACGTGGTAGGGTATCTCTTTTAAAAAAAGAAAAAAAAATATATGCACAAAAAGAAAAACAAACATATTTGTTAAAGTCTAGTATGCACTTGTGTGCATGTTGCATGTTGTGCACCCTAGTCTAAAGAAAAGTGTATGTTATTAAACTGAAAAGTACAACACAATATTACTAAAAAGTGTAAGTCACTATAACTAAAAATATTATTATACAGTTTAATAATTGAAAAGTGTAACACCATTTACCAAAAAGTGTAAGTCAGTAAAACTGAAAAATGCAACATGGACTAGGGTGCACAACATGCACTCGAGTGCATAGCAGACCAACCCAACATATTTTATACTTATTGCAACTTACGAATAAGATGGGCCAATGCATCAAACCCTCCCGCCCATATACCGGGTTCCAGTTTTTCCATTTTTCCCTGCTCAGCTCATAGAAATTAATATAATGGAGGTATGTATATTTGTGTAAAAACTAATTAGAAATAATTAAATTATATATATATATATATATATATATATATATTAATTATATTGATTTTGAAACAAATGGGGGGTTTAATTTAATTACCTTGAAAGATTCTCTTCTGTAAAGCATGATGCCTCCATAAATGAATGCCAAGAGTAGATGACTCAACAAATACAGTGAAAATGGTGCATAAATTCCTACCTTGCACAAATATATATATTAATTAATTTAAATCAAATTGCAATATAACTACAAAACAATTTATAATACTCAATTTGAAAAATTAAGTTAAAAATGTTTTTAATTATAACGACCACATAATTAAAAGAAAGAAAAAATAAAACCTTTATTTGTGAGTTGAGAAGAGGTAAATGCAGCGAAAGCAAGCAAAAGAGAGACCCAATCCAACCCCCACCATTGCAGTATTATTCCACTTTTTCATCATTTTTTTAAAAAATTGTTTTTATCATTATCGATCGGCAATCTAATAAGAGACGAAGGGAGTACTAGTCAATCAAATCTGATCCTATATAGGGAAGTGTTTGTTACACACATATATATTTGTCAAATCTCACATGTCAATGGACCAAGTCTCATCTAGGATCTAGTAGTTTATATCATAGTAAAGAGTCAAAACATTTATGGGATATTTTTTTACTGAATCTGAAATGGTCACAAACAAGTTAAATGTAAAAAAATCCGTTCATCAAAAAGTTTGAACTTGTAGAGAGGTGAATAATTATTTTTTGTATATTTGTTCATACGAAAATGATATAGAGCCCACCAATTGTGCCCACCAGTTTTGCCCACCGCCTATGTGGCATTACCACGTCAATAAATTCTTATTTATATTTAATTTAAACTTAATCTAATATCAATATTTTATTTTTTTATCCATATCAATATTTTAAAAAATCTTTTTTTATATTTAATTTAATATTATCTCTATCAAATTATAACTAACGCCATAAATCTTTTCTCAAATCTTTCCATCACCATTAATTTTTTCTCAAATCTTATATGTGGCGTGAGTTTAATGTAATATTAATATATTATCAAATCTTAATTGAATCTTAGGGTTTACGGTTTTAGGGTTTAGGATTTTAGGGGTTTAGGGTTTAGGGGGTTTAGGGTTTAGGGGTTTAGGGGTTTAGGGTTTAGGGGTTTTAGGGTTTAGGGTTTATGAGTTTAGAGGTTTAGAGTTATATAAATTAATGTAGTCATTTTTACGGAAATGATATAGATATAAGATGGTGATAGAAAAGATTTAAGAAAAGATTAATGGGTTAGTTACGCATAAAATAAAATATTGATATAAGATTTGAGAAAAAATTAATGGTGATGGAAAGATTTGAGAAAAGATTTATGGCGTTAGTTACGCATAAAATAAAATATTGATATAAGATTTGAGAAAAAATTAATGGTGATGGAAAGATTTGAAAAAAGATTTATGGCGTTAGTTAGCGTAATTTTGATAGAGATAATATTAAATTAAATATAAAAAAAGATTTTTTAAAATATTGATATGGATAAAAAAATAAAATATTGATATTAGATTAAGTTTAAATTAAATATAAATAAGAATTTATTGACGTGGTAATGCCACATAGGCTGTGGGCAAAACTGGTGGGCACAATTGGTGGGCTCTATATCATTTCCGTTTGTTCATAATATGAACCATTTGAGTTTGAAAATTAAAATATTCATTTGAACTCGTTTAATAAACGAACAAACTCAGGTTCAACGATATTTGGTTAGTTAGCATGTGAACGAACTTTTGTAGTGAGTACAAATTATGCTCAATTAATCATTTGACTTTAATATGAAATTTTCACATTTTATAATTATACACAATTAAATTTATAATGAATTCATGAATAATTGAATTTATATATAATTGATCGAATAAAGAGTTGCTGGGTTCAAAATAAATAAATAAATAAATTATCATATGTATTAAGGTATCCCACATCGGATAGAGAGATGGTCTTGGATGGACTTATAAGCCTGGACAATCCTCTCACTTAACACCTTGGTTTTAAGTGTAGAGTTAGGCTTTCTTATAATATGTCCATCATTCTTAAACTTAATTACAATTGTTATTAAGTTTTTTTTTTTTTATTTATTTTGTCTTCAATTTATTACATAATATGTGAAGTATATGGAATATGGATACAAAAGCACAGTCAAATTTGGGGTTTTTTTTTTTAAAAAAAAAAATTAGTCAAAATTTGGGAATATTTGACAGCCCATAAGGCCATAACCAGATTTTTCTCAACTGAATTTGGCCAGCTATTTTACTCATGGATCCAAATTTCAAGTCTACACACACCATTAGCCACAATTGTTACTATATTTGTTAATATAGAGTCAATTTCATTAGTCAGACAAATAAAACATAATGTATATTAATATCAATGTTAATATCACACCCATATTTGTTTTTTCACAATAAAAAATATATCTAAGGCCCTCTTTTAAGTTTGAATAATTTTATTTGCCTGGAGCCTTTTGATTTTTGAGGCATGATGAATCGGATTCCAGGCTAAATATTTCTTCTTGGGGAGAAAAAATGGAAGGGAAAATTATGCTTTAATTTGAGTAAAGTAATGAATTGATGCATTATGAAGAAAGTGAGGCTAGTCCCTAGTCCAACTGATGAAAAATTAAACAAGAATATATATAGTTTAAAATTAGTGTCACGCTTCAGTTAAAACTAGCTAGTTGTTATATTAAAATAAAGAAAGTACTACCATTAGGCTATAATAGAATTATGAGAGATATTCGCGCATTCTTATATATAGTTCAAATCTGGACTCAGTGCACAACATACACTCGAGTCCATACCACGTTTTATTTCATTATATAGATGATTGACATATGTGTCGTATTGAAAAATAATCAACGTCCTATAATATTGAGGGCAACACGTGTTAAAAGTTCAGTAAGATGAAATACTACTGGAATACAAAAAGTGGAACATAAAATCTACTAAAACAAACAAATAGGGGTTGGGTTAATTTCTAACTTACTTTACAACCTGTTGATTCTATAGTATCTCTTCCATTACATAAAGTTAATTAGGCAGGCAGAATATGAGCCTAATTCACACCATAAATCACGATTAAGCAACTAAACAAGTATTAATCCATTCATTATATAAATTGCTATTATAGCATGTTTGTTTTTCATCACATTGAATTTGTATCCATCAAAAGCAATGGCACAAAACAAAAACAACAAAAAATGTAAATGGATTTGTGACAAAATCTTTTTTAGGTCAAGAAATCAGCCACAAAATCATTTTTCTTCACAAAATTCCAAGAAATTTATGAGAGAGAAAGAGAACACTTTTGATGATGAGAGAGAAATAGTGATTGTTGGATTAGCAAAGGCTGATGATGATGAATCAACTCATCAAGAAGGTAAGTTTTCTGATTATATAAGCAAGACCAAGAATAGGATGATGAAAACCGCCTCCTCGATTCGCGGTGGTGACGACGGTGGTGGTGGTAGTGGCGGCGGAGGAATTTCGTCGAGAAGAGATAGCTTCAATGATAAGGTCACAAATTACATTAATCGTGCCAAGATCAAGATTAGAACCACAACTAAAGTTGGTGACAAGAGCTTTTTTGTTGACTAAAGTCAAAATCAGTCCAAATAATTTGTTACCTTTTTTGAAATGGTATCACAATTTTTTTGTTTTTTCAATTTACTTTCATATGTATTTAAATTGTAAACTTTTCATCTCAAATCACCGGAAAACTTTATGTACATGCTAAAAACGATTTCGTTTTGCGTGTGATCCGGGAATTTGAGACAAAAAGTATACAGTTTGAACACACATGGGACTAAATTGGATAAACAAAAAATTGTGTGACCTTATTAAAAAGGTTATGGGACGAATTTGACTTTATTGGGATTAATGCAATTTCATAATTTTTCATTTTAAGGTTGGTGTTGTAATTCTATATAATGTGGGTGTTTTGGATTTTTGGAGTCTATTTTCTGACTTCATTTGTGTTCATTTTGTAGTAATTTCGGTAGTGTTGTAATAATATTTATTTATTTCAATAAAAAAAATTTAATGCAGAGTTTTTGGAATATTTTGTATCATTTTCTTGATGATGTATCTATGAACTTTTATGCATAATAAACTTAGATTCTGAGTGAATCTGACTTTCATCTGTCATACATGCAAAGATTCATAGTGAGATTTTCATTTATAAGTGAGACGTGACAACTTATAAAAATTGTGCATTCTTTTAAATAGAAACATTGACTCATCTGATTTGTTGGTGAGATAATCTAATACAAATTATGATGTTATTTTTTACAAGGAAATATAAAGAGAAAAAAATTTATTTACATTTTGTAACTTTCACATATTTTAAAAAATGTCTCAAAAAAGTAAAAAAATGTAATTTACATTCCATAATTTCATAAATTGTTTAATTTATGTTTTATAATTTCATAAATTGGTTAATTTACGTCCCATAATTTCATAAATTGATTAATATACATCATTTTTCTTCATTATATATGTAAATTATAAATAATAACTTGTAATATTAATTTTAATATGCATTACCATTGTTTTTTAACACTATACATCAAGTTGAATTTGATCACATTACAACATATGTCGGTTTTCTATAATTTGTATATGCACTTGACAAAAGTGTGAGTAAAAGTGTAAAACTATACCGTTTTGGTATTTTCACAAAAAAATTAAACGTAAATTAAGCTTAATTTACAAAATTCTGGAACGTATTTTTTTTTTTATCATACAGTAATTACTGATAAATATAAAGGTAAATATATATATATATATATATATATATCTCGTACAGTCAAGTACGTTTATGCTATACCCAGATTGGTGAGCATCGGTCGGTTCGGAAATTTCCAAAACCGAAAAAACCGAAATGGTCAATTTCGGTAATCGAAATTGTATAAAACCAAAAAATAACCGAATCGAACTTTTCGGTTCGGTTACGGTTATTAACCGAAAAACCGAATTATTATTGGACCTGTTTTTGGACTTTTATTTTGGGCTTTTTACAATAAATAACTTCATAAGCAGTAGAAATTTACCTCTAGGCTCTAGGTGTATACGGAGTAACGGACTACGGAGTGGGGCTAGTGTCGCCGGTGTGAGTAGCCGTTGTGCGCCGTGCGCCGGCCGCTGTGCGCCGTGCGTTGGCCGCCGCCGCTGTGCGCTGGCCGACTGAAATAGGGGCAGAGGCCGGAGACGGAGAGTGAGGATGGGGAGGGACGGAGGGTTGCTGGATTTTGGGGGCGGACTGCGGAGAAGAGTAGGGTTTTTTCTTTTTCGCCTCTTTTGACTTTTCTGGAATGAACCTTACATTAGGTTTAGCCTTTTAGGTATAAAATTATTTTATTAAAATAGATTAAATATAAGTATAATATATATATATATATATTTAATTTTCGGTTTTTCGGGTTTTTTCCATAAAAAAAACCGAACCGAAAACCGATTTTTAGAAAAAATTAAAACCGTGCCCGAATCGAAAACCGAATAACCGAACCAAACTTGTATTTTCGGTTCGGTCGGTTTTTTCGGTTTCTTCCGACTTCTGCTCACCCCTAACCCAGAACCCCTAAAATTATTCACATGGCTCTGCAATTGACATCCATAAAATCTCCCTCCTTCCAATTTCATTATTCTCATTTTCTTTTTTTGGTTGTCCAATTTTATTATGTTCATACCCTATTTAAAGAAACAATATTATTCGTACTATCTTCACCCTCCTATCATTACTTATTTACCCACTTTGACATTCACTTTATTCATAAACAATCATTTATTTATAAATGACCCCACAATACCCCATCATACCCTCAATTTATCTACTTTATGAATAAACTAATCAATATTCATTAAAACTCGTGCCCGCAGAAGTGGACATAATAAAATTGAACGGAGGGAGTAAAATATAAAAAAAAATTAAGTTATCCATACAATTATATCCAACTGTATTTATGGGTGTCAATAGTTGTATCCTTTGTGTAATAACTAATAAGCATTGAAGTTTCAGATATTAAAAGAGGAAGAAATGTACAAGAAACCTGGAAACAAAGCAGAAAGAATTTGATTCCCAAGCCCATAAATTTAATCATAAACCATTTTCACATACAACCTATTTATGATTTGTCTCCGCTAATCCCGTTTCTTCTACAATTACGCGCTCCAATTATGCGCTCTGCAAGAAAACATTACAAATCGTTGTCATGCTGATTCCCACAACAAATAACTCACTGTACTTTTAGACTTTTGAGACCTCAGAATCTGATTCTTGACATTTTTTTCTGTTTCTTTTCCACCAAGAAAAAAACAATGAGATGAAATCCAAAACGTGCTTAGTGTTTACACATTTAAAACCATGATTATGTTGTAATTAATTCAATAAAAAAAGCAAAGAGAATCTGCAGGGCCATGAAGAACAGTGTTTTGTCATGGAAAATCCACTGCATAAATACCCATATTGTTGAATTCAATCATTAACATTAAGTGAAAAGAAGAAAAAAAAAACATGGCCCAGATTAAAAACAGCAGAAAATCTGAAGGCCTGTGTGGGAAAATCCGCAATGCTGTGAGCCCTTTCAGATCAAGAACTCGGCCTCAACAGACTCATGAATCGGGTCATCGTTTGCATCAATCGAGCTTAAGCAAGATGATCCCGGTTGAGTTTAATCATTTATCCGCGAAAAATAGCAAGAAGTTAGTTGCTCCCTCCCCTGCTGCACAATCTGCAGGGAAAGAGAACAGTACTAGTGTGAATAAGGTTCAAGAATTTGATGACAGGGAAATTATGGTTGTTAGAGGCCAGAGGTTTACTTCAGGAAAATATGTAGTTTCTGCTCCGGAGAAAAACGCTCCAATGGGACGTCCCAGCCATGCTCGAATTGGGAAGACGAAGTCTTATACAGATGATGAGTGGATTCATGAAAGTAGGTTCTCTGATTATATCAGCAAGGTGAAGAACAGGCTGATGCAAAGCGCGTCGAATATTGGTGGTGTTGAGAGGAGCATATCTTTGAAGTAAAGGGACAGCTGCAAAGATGATCAAGATAAGGCTCTTCATTTTTGTGGTGTGTGTATATGTATATGTATATGTGTGTATGTATGCATGAATAAGCTTCAGATTTGAGTGGAACAAACTCACAAGGAGAAGGAGGGGGGGAATGGGGGTTCTGGATTGTGATTGTTTGATTGAATTATTGTGTATTCCTGAAAGAGTGTTGGATGTACTTTTTCAGACTATATATATTATGTAATGTTTATTATAGCATTGATATATTGATGCAAGGTCTCTTTGTGGGTCTAAATTGAAATAAAAACACAACTGACAAATTAAAACTGAAGAAGATTACAATTCCTCTTTCAATAGGAAGATACAAACATGTTCATCCAATAAACAAACGATGCCACATGAATAAAGGCAACAACTTCATCATACAATAAATAATACAGAGAGTACTCTGTACTCCAAATCAACAATCAAGATAAAAGAATGAAACATATTCATCATTTTGATGCATTTATGTTGTTCATATTTACTTGGTAAATGAAAAGACTTAATTTGATCCAAACACTTACTAGAGAAACCATGTTTCAAGATTTCACAGGCTCATCATCGTCTTCGATATCCCAACTCAAATCATCATCATCTTCTGCAACAATCAACTGCTTCCTCAGCTCTGCTCTGTTTGGCCTCTCACTAGTCGAGATTTTCTTATCGTCGTCGCTACCAGTGTCTTCGATCTCGTCCCACCCCAACTCCTCCTCCTCCGTCGTCACTGCTTCGTTCAATGAGCCTTTTCCAACGGGCTCCCCCTTGTCGACTTCACCCACATTTTCACTGCCCTTTTCAACACTTTTCACTTCAGCTACTTCATTAGATTTCACTTCTTTCTCATCCAATGAGACGTGATTTTCCTCACTCGATTGAACTGGTTTACTTTCAACTTCATCTACATTGGCATTAGATTCATCCTTCTTATTCTGTAATCCATCATTCAAACTCTCGACTTCGTTCGAACTTACATTCAAACTTGCATTACTTTCATCTACATCTCCTCCTTTCACCTTGTCAACAGTCTTAATTTCACTCACAATGCCATCCAAATTCCCCTCCTCATCATCATCGTCATCAACATCCCATGATAACTCATCATCATCTTCATCAGCCGAAATCGCCCTCCTAACGAGATTCTCTCTTACCTTCTCCTTCAACTTGAGCTTATCCACTCTGTAAAAATATCGACAACAAAACGTCTCGTGATCAACTGCATCAGGTACAACCTTTTTATAAACACTCTCCAAGCTCCCATTCTCCCCAATCAGATCATCAATCTCACCTCTCCTATCATCCAGCTTAAAGCTCGATCTCCACTCTTTATACTCTTCCACATCCTCCGGCTCTTCACAGAAAGTATTCAAATCACTCTGAATACCACTCAATTGCGCATCAAACCGACTATACCGACCCGAATTCAAGCTCGGATTCGTTTCCGGCGACTCAGATTCCCCATCCGACGCTAAAATCTGCACTTCTTTTGAAATAATCTCAGCCGTTGATTTCAGCACTCCATCAAGCACACCGTGGGCGGCTGAAGTTCCGGCTTCGAGCGACGCTGGAAGCTCCTTCACAGCTCGGCTCGCGACTTCTTTGATAATCTCGCTCTCTTTCCTGAGACCAGATCCAAATTCCTTTAGATCTCTGCTGTACGTTTCGATCACTGATTCGGATCTGGTGGCTAGAGTTTTGATCAAACCACCGAAACTCCACCCACCACCGTCCTCAACGACGTCTTTTGGACTGCGATCTTCTTCAGATGGCTTGACGGGCGAATTTGATCCAGAATCATGGGAAATTTCAGATTTCGGAGGATCTTGATCGTCTGATATAATGGATTTGAAGAAATCCATGGTGAAATTAAGGTTTCCGATTAGGGTTTCGTGGAGATTCTAATTTCAGTCTTCTGTGTAATTTTGATATGGTGATGATGATTGCCACCTTTTACTAAACCGTTGAACTTGAACGCACTCAATCAATTTGGGCCGCTAGTGTGGGCCTATCCCGTAATCTATGTTGGGCTTATTGGGTTATTTTCCACCCCAGCAATGTTAGATACACTCCCCCTATTTATTTACTAATTAAATTTACATGTAAAATGTTGAACACGTAGTTATTTTATAAGTGCTATTTCATCACGTGTTTCAATTTAAAATGTTTTTGTGCTGATGAAATTGAACATTCAAATTTGGTATAAGAGATATGATCATGACAATGAGAATAATTATATTAGAAATTCTACTAATTCAATCCTTTTAATTTTTTTTATAGATGTTTCACCCCATAGGCCATAATTATTTTATAAGTGTTACATGTATAAAAGTTTGATATATATATATATATTAGTATTTCATTTTAACAGTTTTTGTGTAGTTGAAATTATACCGTAGACATGCAAATTTTGTAGTTAGAAATATCATCATGACACTATGAATTATTATACTCTCTCCATACCATAACCATTCCATAAAGATATATTTCTTCCTTTTTAGTTTGTCAAATTATATTCCCTTCTATATTAAAATTGTATAAGTAGTTTAAAATACTTTTATTTAACGTATGATGGGATTACTTTAAATTGTTTTTGTATTCAATAAATAATGATATATTATGAACTTTTTGTAGGTAAAATTCAAAATTTTAAGCATAATAAATAATATTTTATTGATTCGTGGGAAGCTTAAAGTGAAACTATCTTTGTAGGAGGAGTGGATTTGAATTATCTCATGTACATGAGAGGGGTCGTATGCAGGGATGAACCCTTGGATCACACACATCCACACGTGTGTGCGCGCGCACGTGCGTGAACCAAGAGATCACATCCTACACACACGTGCGTGTATGAACCAAGAGATCACATCCTACACACGACCCTCCCGTTCTATACATAGGGTGATCTCAGTCCGAAGGAGTGAGTATTAGTTAAGCGCATAAACAATCTCTATAAAGCATAGTCACAATGCATTGCAGCTAGAAGAAAAGATGGGATTGATGGTGGAAAGAAAACTGAGAAAAGGACAGTGATTTGTGTGTTTTTCATACTTGGGATTGTAGAGACAAACTTGATAATTATATATATATGTATACAATTTCTCTCACCTCCTCAAACATCATCAATATTCAATACATCCCTTTGTTAATTTCCCTCCAAATAAACAAAATCCAAGCCAAGCCCTCTGATCAATCACTCTTCAAAACGATGGTTTGATGAACGGTAGAGATCATAGGGAGCCCACAGATAATCAACAGTGCAAGGCTTTCTCGAATCCAACCTCAACCATGGCTTCCCCTTTCCACTCCAATGGAGCAGACTAATCGCCCCCGGATGCAATCCCCTGCATTTCCCTTCGATATTATCGCCTCCCAACCCGTGTTGGTTCCATCTATGATCAACGGCCTCGATTTTCCCTCCTAAAACCAGCAAGAAAGGCGGTAAAGAACCCAAGTGATAAATCTCTTGTGTTTCTGAACAACCATCCAGTTCTCAACTTTCAAAGTGTACCCTAACTTCCTCCACTTCCCCAAATCCATAACCATCACCCCCGTGTTGAAATAGCACGGTTTTCGCCCCTGGAAAGTTGTCGATAAATGCGGGTTCGACCAGAACGCCGGGGTGAAGTAATTGGTCAAGTTTGCATGGCAGTATTCCGGTGCAGCCAGGACTTTGTCTTTTAAATCCACTTTCCATAACTTTTCTATGTCGTCTACTATCACGAGGTCGGAATCAAGGTATATGAGGCGCTTGACGTCGTTTGGGAGTATGTTAGCAAGGTAGATTCTTGCGTAGTTCAAAGGCTGGTCTAGTGCTTGGCGAATTGACTTTGAGATCAAACCTCGTACGGTCCTCGTATCGAAGTGGTAGATTTGGAACTTCAAATACGGGAAGGTGGATTTGATCGTGGAGAAAACACGGGGGTTATTCGTCATCCAGACGAAATGGAAGAAGACGTTCTCAGGGCACGTGGAGTGCTGGAGAATGGAGAGGACGGCCGCCATTGTGCCGCGAAGGTAGTTGACGTCGAGCGTCATGGCAATGTGGATTGTGGCGGAGGAGCATGTTTGACCGTTGTGAAAGATGGGGGCTTCGCGGAAGTTGGCTAATCGGAGGGGGGTTGAGGCCGGGCGGTGGTGGGTAGCGGCGGTGGTGGGTGGTTGGAGGAGGAGGAGAGCCAGGAGGGCGGTGAGTAGAATTGATGGAGGGAAAGGGGCCATCCTGTGCTCATAGAGAGAAAATGAGATAGCAGCCATTAGAGGCTGGTGAAGAGAAGGTTTAGGAAATGGAGTTATAAATGGTTGATGGATACGGTCGGATTCTTCTTCATTCTTTTCAGAGGCTTGCAATTATCCTCGGAGTAGAGAGTATCAATTGACTATATATACTCATTGCTGTAATTCAATGTGAAAATATTGACTATAAAAAATTCATAACAAAAATTATTAGCAAGCCCATCAACTTTTTAGTTCTTTTAAATTCTTAAACTTAAAAATATTTAAAATTAAGCATGGAAAAAACAAAAAAAAGGATCTAGTAAAACAGAATGTGAAAGGGCTTAAATTTAGTAAAAACAAAATTTTAGAGTCAAAGTTAACAAAACATTTTCCATTATATGATACAGAATATCAAATTGCACAGCTTCAAACTAGCAGCAATTAAAGTACCTTTCAGAAAGTTGCAGTGGAAAATCCCTACTACAAAGGTCAAAGCTCGTCCTTTACTTGCGTTGTTTGAAAACATGCTTCATCCCAATCATAGGGGAACTTCAATCTTGCAGCAGTATGTGGCATGTTCCAATCATCATATATGAACCTGAAATCAAAATTTCGTATGAACGAGAGGACAGTATCATTAAACTTAACTAAACGTCTAAACCAATCCTAGACAGTACATTAACAAGAGTAAAAGAGGTAAGCATGTAAATCTCAAAGGTTTAAGCTATAGCTGCTCAAAAGTTAATGAGAAAAATGTAAAATCTATAAGGATGATAAAAGGCTTTATATAGGAAGGTTAAAGCTCCATTTCCATCTCATGATAATCACATTTGCAAACCACGAGTTGATAAGACTTATGATTGAAAGGGTGTGTTTTCAAACTCTATAAACAGCTTTCAGAATCACTATTTTTCAAAAGCTATGAGTGGTAGCTTTTCTCAAAAAAAAAAAAAAACGATTTGGTTCCACTTTGTAGAGTTTGCAAACACTACCAAAGAGAGCAAGTATATAGAGGCTCATCAGCCTACACCAAGACTCATGTTACAAACAATTAATTTTTCTCAGAAAACAAAGAACATAAAATACAAAAAAAATCCTTGAGTCTCAACCTATTCTCAAAAACAAAAACAAAAAAGGAATCCTAATATGTTTTACGATTGAGGTGCCATAAAAACCCCCTTCAGGATTATATTTTTCTGTGAAATACAATCCTCAACTGGGGCAATTTGTAAATAGAAACATATGCCAAGGGACACAAATTTTATTGGCTTTTCAGTAAAGAGGTCAAAACTCAAGGACAGTTTCTTTAATTATCCAAAATTATATATATATATACACGATAATTCACTCTGCAATATGGGGTTTTTCAAAGAGTCCAAAACACCAAATGTACTAAGGTCATGGTAGCAATGAAAATCTGATCATGATAACTTACGCTTTCATCGGTGGTCTAGATATGATTACCAGAAATTGCAAATCCTCGCTCTCATTTGTGTTCCAGATCTGGAGACAATCATAGTCAGAAAAACAGGACCCACTCAAATCAGTAGCTAGACAGAATGACTGAGGGCATATCAGGATAATGTAGCTCATTGGAGGTCTTATTTGCTTCTAAGTATCCAGAATCATTACACAGATAGTATTATGAAGATGTCAAAAGATTAATCATTAAGAAGCTGTTGGAACGCATATAAAATGGTCAGCGGAAAGTGGAGAAAAAACACAAGTAACTTTCAATAAAACCAAAACAGAGAAGAAAAAAATCCGAACCAAGCAAAAAATATTATTAAGAGGGGAGCATCAGGAATGCCCCCTAAGAAAAACAGTACAACAAATATCAGAAAATGGAAAGGTAGGAAACATCAAGACAGCCAAAACAAACAAACCAAGACACTGAAGCTACGCACAACTTAGGTTCTCTCTGCCAATCATTGAAGGCATACCAATTCTTCAATTTACTCTTAGCCGAAAACCAGAACTACATGATTCAATCTGCAAAAATTTAAGGCTGGAATGACAAGAGAAACAAATCTAATTCGAATAAACTTATACAAGAAGAAAGGTTTATATCCAAAATGTATCTTAAATTGCACATTGCTATCAAACTTTCAAAACGATTCATCATGTGATTTACAATTAGCTCATCTTCTACTCTTAGATCATATATGATATGCTATAACAATCTTGCTTAAACACAAACACCAGTCATAAGAAGAACGCCCAAACACATATCACTGCTTTAACACAAAAATATATCAGTTCTAAGATAAATCTAGGGAAAAACCGAAATCAAGAAAAAGAAAAGCAGACAATGTACCTGGTGAACATCATTGACAGGGACATGAAACGTGCTGTTCTTGAAAATTGGAAACTCCTGAGGAACCCCAGGAATTTTTTTATGTGAATTTGAAGCAAGGTAAAGAGTACCACTCCCTTTTATAACAACAAATATTTCTTCACATGAATGCCTATGAATTGGCGTTCGAACACCGGGAGCAAATGTTTGAAGCCACACCTCAACCTACCAAAATCCCATATTCATCCGACACAAATCTAAGTAATACAAAATGAAAAATCGTCAAACAATCGACTGAAACTACAGTTACCTCTTTAAAACCGTGCGCCACAGAACCGGCAATGGTAGTGTGAGATAAACCCAACCTACCATAGTTATCCTCACCAATTTCACTGATATCTCTGACTATTGGCACATCTGAAAATCCGTCCAGGAAAAAGAAAAACAGCAAAATCATATTCTGATCACTCCAATAAACAGGGCCACTTGATTACTTTGCGCACGCAATGTGTTTGTTAAAATTGATAGGAGCACTTACCATCGTCATCGTTAGCACAGTGGTAACCTGCGGCAGTTGCAGAAAACTTGAGCGCAATCAAGAGAGAAATCCACAGAAAATCCATGAAGTTTCCAGAATCACTTAGCGTCAAATTGCGTAATTTACATAGACTACAAAGAAGTTTCAGGAGCACCGCTCTTATAATTTGTAATTTTCATTTGTGCCCTCACATTTCAATTTATTTTCATTTTCTAAACATACATTTTGCAAAAAAAACTTATACTCCCTCCATCCTGCAATTACTTTCACACTTTTCTTTTCGAACGTTCCACAATAATTTTCACACCCTTAAAATGAAAAAATCTTTTATAAACTCCACCCTCACAATATCCTCAATTTTACACAAATGTCATTACTTTTTCTCTACACTTACACAAAAGTCAACTCATTTATTTACTTTATACATAAACGTTAACAAAATTCACTTTTCTTATTTTGTGTGTCACTTCACATGTGAAAGTAATCACGGGACGGAGGAGTATTACAGTATTTTATAAATGAGATATAAGTATTTATGTAGGTGGAACCCATTTTCAGACCAAAAAAATCATTTAAAATTTAACTGAAACAGATAAAAATTTGGCTCTCAAATATTATTTTATTATAAAATTAAAATACGGTACTCTCAATTTTTGACAAATTTTTTAGCGACTCTGAACTTGTGTGCCGTAAATTTTTAAATATTACTTTAATTAAACATATATCACGTAATAAATATTTTATAAGTGTTACTCGACATTTTGATTTAGAATGTGTAAAAAAACTAATTTAATATTGTTACATCGAGTTTCATTAGTTGATTATCGAAACACTTTTATAAAAGTCAGCAATTCGACAATTAAATCATTCATAGACAAATGAACTAATGCAATATATAATCCGTTAAATTGTTTCTCTTACCCAAACTATGAAATTAGTTTCAATGTTTCATTGTCTATTATTATAATATACTTGCTCCATTCGTTTACAAATTTTCCGTTTACTTTAGAATATTGAGATTAAAATAAGTAATCAAATAATGTTCACATATCATATATTCAAAATTTCTCAATATGGTACATATAATATCGTTGACTAGAAGCCAAAAACTAGACCACATATTTCAAAAAATATTATGCCAATATAAAAAGGATATACCCTTTGTTTGTTTTATCACCCTTAGCATGCTAGAATTCTACACCAACATTAACATGCTCTAATTAATTGTATTAACATCAACTTTACAATAATTGTATAAAAAATATCACAATTGAAGAACTCAGGTATAAGATTACATGAACATGTAACTGAACATGTTAAGGAACTTTCATTAACATTAATACATCAACTTCACAATGATTGTATAAAATAAGATCACAATAAAGAACTAAGGTAGAAGATTACATGAACATGTGATTGAACGTTGTAAGATGAAATTAAATCACCGTAAAAATGGAGAACAATGAATAAATTAAAGCAAAACAAATAATTAGTCTATTAAAATTCACATTAGAGAAATTCTATATAAATCGGTCATTTCTTCTACCCTTGAGACACATCGTACGAAACATTTTATATTTCTTCTTCTTATTTTCTTGTTGCTCAAACTCTTAAAATGCAAATTAAAGAATAACTGCATTTCTAACCATATGAGTTTAGATTGTCATATTTTTTTATCAATGACAGGTGAGAAATTTTTGTTAAGGAGGGACTCAACTAATAAGAATAATAAGAGAAAATATCAATATTAGTTCTATAAGTTAGGGTGAGTATAAATTTGGTTAAGTAATTTTGTATTTTTTCAATTTTAATCCTGACTGTATCAATTTTAGTCCCATAATTTTTCACTTTTTTAATGTTAGTCCGGTAACTTTTAACTTTCTCAATTTTAGTTATATAACTTTTCACTTTTTTTAATTTTAGTCCTGTAACTTTATATTTTCTCAATTTTAATGCAAAATTACAAAACTAGCATTAAAAAAAGTACAAAGTTACAAAATTAAAATTGATATCGTTAGGATTAAAATTGAAAAAGTGTTAAAAGTTATAAAAATTCACATAATAATAGTAAAATATATACTTTTTGTAATCATTTTATCTTTTATTAAGTAAAGGATGAGCTCTAATAATTGAGGATAAAGAAATTATAAAAATCATTAGAAAAGTAAACCATGAGTTTAAATATAAACAACTTACCTTAAAAAAATTTAATATATATAAAAGTGATATTCTAATGAGAATTTGGTGAAATCTTATTGGAGGATCAAACAAACAACCAACAAATATATCTCTATTTCTTTTTAGTAAAAATAAAATTATTTCGGAACACACTTCTTGTGCAGAATTCAATAGCTCCACGACTCTTTAGATTAGCCTCACATCCTACTCGTCATTTTAAAAGTTACACATTTTACCATTATATTGTTCCACCAAAAATTAACAATTTTTTTTTTACAACATCAAGTATGTATTTCTATTTTTTGTCTTTTCTATTTATATATACTCCCTCGTCCACAAAAAATGTGCTCATTTCTTTTTTTTGGTCCACAAAAAATGTGCTTATTTTATTTAAATAGTTAACTTTTGAATATTTTTTCTACTTTACTAACAAGATTGAGTATCTACCAAATATTTTTTTTACTCATTATATTAAATATATTCTTTATAATGAAAATATGATTTTTTTAAAAGTACATCTAAAAAAAGTGAGCACACTTTTGGTGGATAGAGGGAGTACATTTTATCGTTATTTATTTTCTTTCTTTCTTTATATATATACTCCCTCCGTCCCGGTATAAGTTTCCCCTTCTTTTCTTTTGGGTGTTTAGATTAAGGAATATGATAAAATAATAGATATAATAGAAGTGATGTGATGGTGAGAGAGAAAATAATAGATTAGTAAGAGATGAAGTATAATAAAATAATAGATAAAGTAGAATTGATGTGATTGTGAGAGAGAAAATAATTTGTCAAAAATAGAATGAGAAACTTATAGTGGGACATTCAAAAAAGGAAAGTGGAAAACTGTGGAGGGAGTATTTTTTTTCATCTATCAATTCATTACACATACTCTTTCAGTTCTACAGTATTTTTTATAAATAAGTATTAAAAAATTGTACTCCAATAATGAATAAGCTAAGGGCAATTTCGGAAACTCTCCAAGAAAACGATGTATTAAATTCTCATTAATCAATTCCAGAGCACGTCGGCCGATAAAAATTCTATTTTAATAAAAAGTCAACCATCGCTGTCATTTAGCAATTGACAAGTATACCCTCGAAACAGCTCCACCTGTAAAATCAAAGCAACGTCTCACGCTTGAAATTGACGGGAGATTTTCTTTCGTATAAAAATCATTTAATTAGTATAAAACTTTATTTAAAAATAAGGTGATATTTTAATAGGAAAAAAAAAAGAAGAGAAAATAGGAGGCCCAAATTATTTTCTCACCAAAATTCAAACTGTCTTCAACACTGAATCTTCAAGCACCAAATTCCCAATATCTCGGGAAGAATTCTTGATCAGCGAGCTTCAATTGTAGCGACAGCTATCCTTTTCATGAGCGAATGACAAAATTTGTAGCTTTGAGTTCTTGCTGGGCTTAGATGCTTGCTTGATAATACGGATTTGATTTTTTCTTAGATTTCTCAGTAACTCTTGGTGGTGGAAGCGATGTCTTCAATTTGCAGATGAGATAAGTTGGTAGAAAGAGGAAAAAATGGGAAGTATGCTGGGTGGGTTTGTATTGCCCCTGCTACTTTTGATAGGTATGGAGAATACTTTTATTTTTTCTTTTTGCTTGGGCCTTGAGTTAATAACTGTGTTTTACTTTGTTGCTATATCCTGCTTGTAATGTAGTCTTCAAGCCTAGTTTCAGTTGAGCTTCAATTGATGTGCAATGCCCTTTAAATTTGAAGAGGATTTGAATCCTGAATTATATCTTGAGTAAATTTGTTAGCTCGTTTAGTTTGTGTATTTAACTTTGTTTTTGACGAATATATGTGGTTTTGGAAAGAGGAGTTAAGTATGTGCAAGAGTGAAATATTATTAGTTTATCTTCACTACATTCCATGTTTATGCATTTCACTAGTGTGGCATAATCTCCAAGTTCTGTTATTCTTACACTATTTCTTATTTTTTGCAGCTGGATTACTCAATTGGAGTTTAATTTCTCTAATTAATTTGGTCACTTCTCTTGTTTTCCGGTTTACTTCTCCTAAAACAGGTAATGCATTGTCTGTGAGCTATAATTAGGTTATTGTGCCATACAATCTGTTAATATAATGACATCTATCAACCTTGTTTTATCTGTATTTGCTTTGATCATACATAGTGTGCTGGCACGTGCTTCCAATTTGCAGTTTGTTGTCTCCAATGTTTGATTACCTTATGTGTGTACTTTTCCTCTTCTGTGTACATTTTGCAGGATTTAGATACAGAGGGAGAGTTCAATCTTTGTGGTTTGTTTTTATATACTCCGTCATCGTGATTATTCTGCAAGTGATTTTTCTTATTCTATGTGCAATTCTGGATTGGAGATGGACCGTTGTGGATGCCTGGTGGATCAAGCTATTTGGACTTATGAAGTAGGACTTGTTATTTCAATTTCATATTTATTTTTTGCATTGATTATTGATCTAAGTACAACAATTTTTCCTAATTTTATGTCAACCATAAGAAATTGGTATTCTTTTGCAGCATCCAGTCCTGGAGATCCCCGACAGTTATCTATTTCCTGGTTGTACAATTTTTAGTGGCACTGGTCGCTTTCATTGAGATTAACAGGAGCAGATTTGGCTTCATAGAATCTCGATATTCATGCTGGAGTTATTTGTCATCACTTTTCGAAAACATAGGTTTGTCAAATTGACTGCACCCATTTTCTTCACTGCGAACTAAATTTCAACAACAATTTTTTTTTTTTTGGTGAAACTCTCTTGACTCTTGTCTCTATTTTGTGTTAAATGAAAGGTTATCGCCTTAGGTTGGTGTCCTGCTTATTGCTCCCAGCCGTGCAGTTAGCTTCGGGGATCAGCAATCCTTCTTGGCTTTCCTTGCCTTTTTTCATTTGCAGCTGTGTTGGTCTTGTTGATTGGTCTTTGACAAGCAACTTTTTAGGCCTTTTCAGGTATTATATCCGTTTATTATTGTATGTTCATTTAAGATTATTAGGAAAAAAAGTTGTCTTTCTTTTAGGAAAGGATTTTGAGGAAATGGAATGTCCATGGCTTTAGCTTCAGAAATTCAATTTTCCATTAGCCTTTATATTCTTATACATGTCATGAAGGTGGTGGAAGCTGCTGTGGGTATATGCTTGCTTCAGCATTTTCCTACTTTACGTCTATCAGCTTCCGTTTGTGATCCCACAGTCTTTTCAAGTGATAGCTGATTCAATCGGTCTATACAAAGCATCTGGCGGTGCGGACTGGCAACATATATGTTCTGGTATTTCTCTGATGGTGTTTTTCTATATGGTACGCATTTGTTGTCTACTTGTCTTAGCTTTCAGTTTGATGTCTAGTTTGAAATGTTGTGTGATTCACATTCACCAAAGATTAATCTCGATGCATATGCACAAGCAGCCTTATTTTTTGCTAGTCACAAAATCAGGCCCTAATACGTTTTCTGTCTTCTGTCGCGGTTATACATATAGATAGATCTTCCTAAATTTGGTCTGAAAGCAATAATGTATTGCAGTTAATTACCGTATAACACATCTAATGGCGAGACACAGTATGTTCTGTTGCATTTTATAGGCTTTGCGTCCCAACTATTGATAGAGATAATCCAGCCTCTCCTTTACGAGTTTACACACGTAGAAGGAAAGTGGATGAAAATCAGAGTCAATGTTAGCCTTTGAATGATGTGGGGGCTGATAATTAAGGATAATCTTGAATAAATAAGTGCTGAGACTAATTGTTGTAGCAAGCAGAAAGTGTGATGGCATTCTTCCTGGTGTACCCTTGCTTTTTATTCAATAAAATCATCCCAATCTCTCTTTTAAGTTTCCTGCTGTTTTCTCAGTTAGCTATTTCATCAAAATCTAGGATGCATTTTGTAATCTATATTTCAGAATAAAGAAAGGTACATGTTGATATTCGCTTGAAGGTAAATTAAAAATCACACCTCATTTTGGTTGAAACTTGCCAGCTTACATAAATTTTGCTCTTATCTACAAATTTGTTTGTTGAGGGGGGTTATTCTATGAATATCAATGTGAAATATAGATAATTACATCAACATAATCATTGATATTTGATTCAATATAGTAGTTCTTGGGAAGCCACATTATCGGTTAGTCCTCTTATTAGACCTTTGTATATTTGTTTCGTTTTTGTAAATAGAAAGATGGTTTTGGGGTGCTTAAGATTGAGTACTCCAATATAGCTAGAGAGTGTGAAGCTTGTTGAGGTCGTTTTTTACCCGTCACCTTCCCTTATCAGCCCTATTCCCCCTTTCCTTTACATCATTTTAGTTTATTAAACTCACTTATCTCCATTATTTTCATTTCATAAATGCGCAAGAAATCATTTATTATTAGGGGAAACAGTGGAAACCATACAATACTTTTTCTGACTAGATGAATCATAATGTTAACTTGTATAGAAAGAAGAATTTCCCTTTCCCTTTCTTAATGAAGCGGTACTTAGTAGGGTATTTGATTAATTAATAATTGATTTTGAAATACATGTGCAGCTCTCTTGTGTAAAACATGATTTAGAAGACATGGAATTCATGATGTCCATGAGACAAGGCAGCTTGACCGAGCAACTTCTTCCCTCAAAAAATTCCTTTTTTGTACGTCAACTGAGGTATATGCTGTATGCTCACAGCTCACTTTATATTTATTTTTCTATATTTAATCTTTTCTTCCATCTTCTTACTCTGAGATAAGATCATCATAATGTTGCAATGCATACAACAACATTGATACAGTTGATCTCGCTTTGTGAGGTAGTCAGCCTTTGTGATTACTCTAGTCAAACTAGTTTTAGTATGTGGAGCTTTGTTTTCTATGGTAATGAAACTCTTCTGTTAATGTCTGTTTTTCAACCATCATGTAGATAAATTTGGGGTTGTTGGCAGAATACACTTTTTCTTCGAACTCATATCTCATCATGTCAAGGTTATATGACATCTGTGCTTTCACTAATTTGTTAAAAAAATTCTGGTTTTCAGATCTGGTGTGAGGCATACCAACGTTTTATTAAGGGGAACAGTTTTCAGGTTTTTTACTATCAATTGGTTCACCTATGGCTTCCCGGTATGTATAATTTCCTTTGTACATGTATCTTATTTGGTGGTGGATAGACCGAATTATGTTACTCCCTCCGTCCCGGGCCAAGCTCCCACTCTTTTTTTTCACACAGTTTAAGGAACATAATATAATATTATATGAAAGTAAACGTTGATGCGATTGGATAGAGATAAAAAGGTTGATGTTGAAGATGTGGGACCACAATGGCCCAAAAAAGGAAATTAGAAGCTTTGGGTGGGATGCCCAAATGGCAAAATGGGAAGCTTCGGGTGGGACGGAGGGAGTATTTGCCAATGGTTTTTGATAAAGTTAATGCTCTTGCACCTTTTTACATTTTCAATGTGTTTATTTTACATTCCAGATGTAA
Organism: Galeopsis tetrahit; assembly: GCA_963675135.1. NCBI lineage: Eukaryota > Viridiplantae > Streptophyta > Magnoliopsida > Lamiales > Lamiaceae > Galeopsis > Galeopsis tetrahit. The sequence continues at coordinate 61,691,990 of OY776130.1, read as the reverse complement.
ATATGACAGGTTTCCTTGTTTGCCCTTTCGTACTGGAGCTTCCATTTTGCAAGTATATGTGCATTTGGACTACTTACATATGTTGGGTATGCTTTGTATGCTTTTCCATCATTGTTTCGGTTGCATCGGTTAAATGGAATGGTTCTCGTGTTCATTCTCTTGTGGGCTGCAAGCACGTATATTTTCAACGTGGCTTTTGCGTATGTGGATTGGAAACTGGGGAAGGTACTTCCTCATCTTAATCTTCAACATGACTTTACAAAGTTAATTTCAAGAACTGCCCTGTAACTTAGGCCGTGTCCAATTTTAGTCATGTTTAGTCCTGTATGTTTTTACTTTTTTCAATTTTCCAAAATTGTGAAAAAAAAAAAAAAACCGTACATGACTAAAATTGGACAACAAAAAGGACAAAAAAATGACACCAAATTGACCAAAATTGGAAAAAAGTAAAAACATACAGGACCAAAATTGACACCATAAGGACTAAAATTGAAAAAGAAACATAGTATAGGACTAAAATTGGACACGGCCCAAGTTACAGGACGATTCTTGATATTAACTCTGAGTTTATAAGCTCAAGATTTGCTGAAGTTTACGAGTTTTTTTCCTTGATTCTCAGGACATGGAAATCTGGGAAATGATTGGTTTATGGCATTATCCTATCCCTGGTTTTTTCCTTCTAGCACAGTTCTGTCTTGGAATTCTTGTTGCTCTTGGCAATCTTGTAAACAACTCAGTATTTCTGTACCTATCAAATGAGGATAAGCAATTCTCTGACGAAAATAAGACCGAGGAAGGTACAGATGCTTATGTTAACATTTGTGATTGAAAATCAAGCTCTTTTGCTAATTTGGTAATCTCGTCTATTCCAGTTTTTTATTATGTATATGTCATTGCATGCAAGTAAGCCTCGAGTGAATTAGATGAGTGTTGTTTGTTGATTTATCTTTTTACTTAGAATTCTAATACGAAGTTGAAGGAGTGCCAGCATAATAATTAATCTTGGGACTCTTGGCTTTCCATCCATATGCTGTTTAGTAGTAATTAATTTTTCTGGCTTAATCTTCCTGCAGCATGAAATTTAGTCCACCATTTATTTGGGAACTAAGTGCTGCCCTGGTTATGTTTGTAGACCGGGTGGCTAAAATCCTGAAGCCATCAGGTAAAAACTGGCGAACTGGTTAATAATTTTAAACTGGATTTTAATTATTTTAATTCAAAAGTTTTTTAAACAAAGAACTGATGGTAATTACTGATTCCCCAAATTGTCTTTTATTTCTATTATTTTCAACTTTATATTATAATTTTTTTTAATAAACATGCATTTTGAAGTTATCTATTCTATCATATTGTTTCATTATGCTATCTTGATACTTTTATTAGATCTTGCGTATGCCTCGATATAAATATATATATTTGTGTATATTCACTTTTCTGAAAACAGTTCAACCAGTCAAGACTTTCAAGTTTCAGTAATTCGTTTTGTTGATGTTCTTTCATTAGTGATGCTCTTGTCGTGGCCATGCTTGTAATGAACTTATTTCTGGTTTTAACGCCTGCTTTCTGACCACCGATATCTTTATAGTTGCAGTGAGAGAAGATACCAAGGTCTTGATTGTAGCCACGATTGCTTGGGGACTAAGAAAATGTTCTCTGCCTATTATGCTGTGCCTGATTTTACTAATTGCTACAAAACCTGGTGTAGTTCATGCCGTTTATAGTATGTCAAAGTCGTAAGCAAAAATATTTGTTGGGTTCACTTTTATAAAAGAAAAACAATACTCCCTCCATTCCGCAATTATTTGCACACTTCCCTTTTCGGTCCGTTCCAAGATTATTTGCACTCCTAATATGAAAATAACATACAAAATTAATACCCTCACAACATCATTTATTTTCAAAATTGCCATTTATTTTGGGCCCACATTTTACCTCACACCTCATTAAATTCTCTTTATACCTCACTAAATCTCTTTTACACCTTACTAAATCACCCAAAAATACCGCTCCTTTATTTGACCCAACACCTCACTAAATTTACTTTTCTTAATTTGTGTACCATTGCACACGTGTAAATAATGCCGGGACGAAGGGAGTATTTTCTTCTTATAATCTAGTGCAATTACAAAATTTCTGGATAATGTTTTCAATATTCTGACTATAAACTGTTTTTCCTTTCAGTGATATTCTTCTTCGTTTTCCTTTTGAGCCATCAAATCAACAAAAGGATGCGCCAATCCCTTATTCTTCTTTGTGAGGCTCACTTTGCGGTTCTTTACATCCTTCAGCTTAGTCTTGTATCCAGAAAATTGGAACAAGAAGGCTCTGTTTGTCTGAAAGTGCTATCACAGTTAGGTGTGGATTCTTGAGTCTTACATGTTTGATTTATGGGGTGATTGCAAAAAAAAAAAAAAAAAAAACGACCTTTTCACATTTTCCGGAAAGTCATGTTGATGTGATGGTGTATGAAATTGCAAAAAAAAAAGAAAGAAAAAGTTGTGATTAAATTGGTACAATAATAAATGGTCGTTAACTTATTTGATATTTAAAAAAAAAAATTGGCTGCCACATCAACATAAGTTGCCGAAAAATGGTCATATGATATACTCCCTCCGCTCTGCGTCCCTCTGAAAGCTTCCCATTTGCTTTCTGTACATTGATTAAGAAATATAATATTATATATGCAGTAGGTTGTTGAGGTAGAGAGAGATAGGAAAAAGAAAGGTAGACGGAGGTTGGAAAGATAAATAGTAAAGAGATATTAGAAAGAGAAAAGGTAGAGAGAGAGGTAGTGGGTGTTGCCAAAAAAAGAAATGAGAAGCTTTGCTTGGGACTCCCGTTTTGGCAAAATGGGAAGCTTACCAAGGGACGGAGGGAGTAATTAAAAGAAAGTTTATGTATCGAATTGCAAATTTTCAAAACATAGTTTGTAATTGAAAAAAACGTGAAAAAGTCGTGATTTTTTATGCAATCATCCCTTGAGTTATCACTGCTAAATATCTCTTATCATTCTCCATTATTTGAAACCTTCTATTATGTTTGCTAACTTATTTGTGATCTGTCTGTAGGTCTCCTAGAAAGTGATAGTTCTTGGGACTTCCTGGAAATAGCTCTGCTTGCATGTTTTTGTGCTGTTCATAACCATGGATTTGATGTGCTCTTCTCATTTTCTGCGATTGTTCAGCACACACCTTGTCTTCCTGTTGGATTTAGCATTCTGAAAGCTGGTTTGAACAAATCCGTTCTTTTGTCTGTTTATGCCACCTCCAACATCAGAGATTGTGATAATCCATCCCAAGGTATTGTATCCTTTTCCATTAATTATAGTTTGGTTGCAGTTGAAACTATCTCTTGACTCGAAGTTACTTTAGGAAAATATGTATTGGCATTAGTGTTTAGGAATGATGATGTTTGTTTTGGGTTTTAAGTGGTTTTTGTAATCTAGGAGATTTTGAAATCCTAATATATAATGCTCCCTCCGTCCAAACTCATTATGCTCATTTATCCGGGCACGGGAATATTGATTAATTTATTCATAAAGTAAATAGGTTGAAGGTATGATGATATATTGTGGGGTCCATTTGTAAATAAAGTGATTGTTTATCAATAAAGTGAATGACAAAGTGGATAAATAAGTTATGATTGGAGGGTGGAGATAAAGTAGTATGAATAGTATTGTTTCCAAAAAGGAAATGAACATAATGAAATTGGACAACCAAAAAAGGAAAGTGGACGTAGGGAGTAAGATTTAACTTTATGCCAAATCAATGTGTAAGAGTGAATGATGTTGTAATATAATACTCCCTTCTTCCCAGATCTATCTTCACATTGATCTGGGCACGAAAACTAAGAAAATGTGATAAAACAAGAGAATTGATGTCCTTTTAACTTTATTAAAGTGATAAAGTAAATATATTGTGTAGGAAAAGTAATGACATAGAGGCTAAATATGTGAGAATTTTGAGGGTAAGAGTTGATAGAAACTTCATTTTTTGGAGTGTGAAAACTAATGTAGAATAAATAAAAAAGGAAAGTGTGAAAACTGATTTGGGGCAGAGGGAGTATTATCTTTGGGTGTAATTGTATGACTGAATAGTTGTGTAATGATTAGGTTTTATAGGGGATTTTGTATTATAATATTATCGTTGGGTGTGATTGTAATGATAGAATGGTTGTGTAATGATTAGGTTTTATAGGTTATTTGTAGGAGTGTATTTTTGTGTTTTTGAAAGCCAGATTTTACAATCCTGAAGGAGAAGTTCTTGATTTCAAAATCCAAATCATGGTTTTTAAAACCCAAAACAAAAAAACGTCACCTACAGTTACTTCCTCCCCTTCTTTGGTTAAAAATGTGCTTGACTATCATAGTTCTTTTCCAGTGCAGAAAAATCATTTATGCATATTATGTGTTATTTATTTGAAATATTCTTTCATTACTGATTATATCTGTATAGCTAATTTTTATGCATCTTTCAGAAAGAAGGGTAGCATTGTATCTGAGTGCTATTGGGGAGAAGTTCTTATCCATTTACCGATCATTTGGAACTTATATTGCTTTTCTCACCATCCTCATTGCGGTGTACCTTGTGAGACCTAATTACATAGCATTTGGTTACATCTTTCTTCTCCTCATCTGGATCATTGGTAGACAGATTGTTGAAAGGTCAAAGCGGCGTCTCTGGTTTCCACTCAAAGCATACGCGATAGCTGTTTTTATTTTCATCTATATTTTAAGCATTTTCCCCACATTTGAGATGTGGATGTCCAAAAAAGTTGATCTATATGTATACTTTGGCTATAATACCGAAGCTTCTTTGTTGGGAAATCTTTGGGAGTATCTAGCAATCGTGATTGTCATGCAACTTTATAGCTATGAAAGAAGAGAAAGCAAACGTTTGCACTTGGACGACCCCGATCCATTGCAGTTGGGGATTTTGGGGTTTATCAAACGGTTCCTGATCTGGCACAGTCAGAAGATTTTGTTTGTTGCGTTGTTCTACGCTTCAATATCTCCAATAAGTGCATTTGGATTTTTGTATATTCTTGGTCTCATTTTGTCATCAACATTTCCTAAAGCATCCAGAATTCCATCCAAAACATTCTTAATTTATACGGGATTTCTGGTGTCAACTGAATATCTTTTTCAGATGTGGGGTAAACAAGCTAAAATGTTTCCAGGACAAAAGCACCATGATTTGTCTCTTTTCTTGGGTTTACAGGTGTATAGACAAAGTTTTGTGGGCCTAGAAGCAGGCTTGAGGTCAAAAGTGCTAGTGATTGCTGCATGTACTCTTCAGTATAATGTCTTTCATTGGTTGGAGAAAATGCACGGTTCTCTTCTGAATGCTGGGAGATCAGAAGAACCTTGTCCGTTATTTGTTTCAGAAGAAGATCTCTCGACTGTTGTTTTAACTCCCAATGGGGATAATCAGACATCTGAATCTGGTCAACCGCCTGGTCAAAGGATAAGGAGTGATTCATGGTCATCTTCCAGGCCTGTTAATATCCAATCATCTCAGGAAGAAAGTAGCAGAAAATTTTCATTCACTCATATCTGGGGAAGCATCAAGGATAGTCAGAAGTGGAACAAGAATAGAGTCATTTCCTTGAGACAGGAGAGGTTTCAAATGCAAAAGACGATTCTAAAAGTTTATTTGAAGTATTGGATGGAAAACATGTTCAACCTCTTTGGCCTTGAAATCAATATGATAGCACTACTACTTGCCAGTTTTGCTTTGTTAAATGTCGTTTCTGTGTTCTATATTGCTTGTTTAGTTACTTGTGTTCTGTTGGGACGTCCCATCATACGTAAGCTGTGGCCAATTTTTGTTGTTCTGTTTGCTATCATTCTTCTTGCTGAGTACTTGGTGATGTGGAAGAACGCAATGCCTTTTGGTAAACATGATTTGACTCCGACTGATGCATATTGCCATGATTGCTGGAGAACATCAACAATATATTTCGACTATTGCAAAAAGTGTTGGCTAGGTATGATTTTTCTCACTGTGTTATTTAATGCTCACAAAATTCAATATATATGTATTTCTACATTTAACATATATGTATTGTATTTTTTTTCCTTTTCCTACTTTCTTGCATATGTAAACTAACTTAAAAAATCTCATCCAATCCAAACTCTTTTAAATCTTGCGAGTTTATTTGTCTTAAACATGATTTTTAATTTTTTAAAATCTTGCACACATTTAGTATTATTTTGCTCATCAGAATTTATTTTCTAAGAAATGTCTGTGAGGAAGTTTGGGAGCCCGGTAATAAATATTTCTGCATACAAGCAGTTGATATTTAATTAGCAGAAGTGGGTGATATCACATTCCACTGTTATTTAACCACAATCTGTTTCCTACTATATGCACGTTCTTCTGAAAGCTTCCACTTTGTTGATGTACCCAAAGCTGCATCTCTTTGCTATAAAACATCACTGGAGTTGGATCATTCTTCAGCAGCATATAATCATGACACTTGATGTTTTCTGTTGAGTTCTATGTTTGTGATTTATTCCGTCTCCTTTTGCAGGTATTATAGTTGATGATTCACGCATACTGATAAGTTATTATGTGGTATTCATGCTGGCATGTTTTAAACTCCGAGCAGATCATGCATCCGGTTTTTCATGGTCTTTTACATATGACCAGATGGTTTTTCAGCGAAAAAATTCTTTTGTTTGGCGAGATCTTTCATTTGAAACCAAAAGCATGTGGACGTTTCTGGATTATTTGAGGGTTTACTGCTATTGTCATCTATTAGATCTAGTACTTACTCTGATTTTAATCACGGGAACTCTGGAGTACGACATTCTGCACCTTGGCTACCTTGGTTTTGCTCTTATTTTCTTCCGCACAAGGCTTACCATATTAAAGAAGAAAAACAAGATCTTTAAGTACTTGCGCATGTATAATTTTGCTGTAATTGTTCTGTCACTAGCCTACCAGTCTCCTTTTGTTGGTGATTATAATGCAGGGAAGTGTGAAACCGTTGATTACATTTATGAGGTGATTGGCTTTTACAAATATGATTATGGATTTCGTATTACCTCAAGATCTGCATTGGTAGAAATCATCATTTTTGTTCTGGTATCATGTCAATCGTATATGTTTTCTTCCTCAGAATTTGATTATGTATTTCGATATCTTGAGACCGAACAAATTGGTGCAATTGTACGGGAGCAAGAGAAGAAAGCTACTTGGAAGACCGAACAGTTTCAGCTTATTCGAGAATCTGAGGAGAAGAAACGCCAGCGTAATTTACAAGTGGAGAAGATGAAATCTGAGATGCTCAATTTACAAACTCAGCTTCACAGTACGAATAATGCTACTGTTTGTGCTGATGCTTCACCTCCTAAGGAAGGATTAAGAAGAAGGAAGAATGCTTCACTTAATCTGCAGGAAACTGGCAACATTGAGAAACAATATGGTGATATCAGTGCTGATTTTATTTTCTCGTCTAGTATGTATGATTCTCCGAGTGGTTTAAGAGTGGAAAATCCATTTTTAGTTGAATCTATAAAGCAACAAACAGATGCTTCCATTAGTGAGATTACTGAACTTGGGGACGAGGCTAGTGATACCACAATTAATGATTCGGAGAAAGGTAAAAACCAGTCGAAGGAAAACCAATTAGCTTCTGCTGTACAGTTGATCGGTGATGGTGTTTCTCAAGTTCAATCAATTGGAAACCAGGCAGTTAGCAGTCTTGTGACCTTTCTGAATATCACACCTGAAGAATCAGATTCAAACGAGCCCCCATCTTTGGAAGATGGACTTTCTAAACAGACACACTTGAGTCGTTCATCTTCTATACTGTCTGAAAAGAGTAGAACAGAATTTGCAAGTTTGCAGATTGGACGAATACTCCGTCATATATGGTCTCAAATGCAATCAAACAACGATGTTGTCTGTTACTGTTGTTTCATTCTTGTTTTCATTTGGAATTTCAGTTTGCTTTCTGTGGTTTACTTGGTGGCTCTGTTTCTATACGCTCTGTGTGTGAATACTGGGCCGAGTTACATCTTCTGGGTCATAATGCTGATATATACAGAATTTTACATCTTGTTTCAGTATTTATACCAAATAATGATACAGCACTGTGGTTTCAGCATCCAGTGGGGCCTTCTTCGTGAGTTGGGATTTCCTACTAAAAAGATAACATCATCTTTTGTTATCAGTTTGTTACCTCTGTTTTTGGTGTATTTATTCACTCTGATACAGAGCTCTATTACTGCAAAAGATGGTGAATGGTTTTCTTTGGGATTTATTAATGGCAGAGGGGGGATGCTAAATCGAGAGGATGCCCATGCTAGCTCTAGTTGGAGAGAGAAAACAAATACGGTTTTCCAATCGATAAAACGAGTAGTTGTTCTCGTGGTCAATAACTGTTTTAGATACTGGAAATCACTGACACAAGTAGCAGAATCTCCACCATACTTTATTCAGTTATCTTTAGATGTTAAAGTGTGGCCAGAGGATGGAATCCAACCTGAGAGGATTGAGTCTGGAATAAATAAGATACTGCAGCTTGTACATATCGAAAACTGCAAGAACGAAGCGCCAAATTGTTGCCCTTGTGCCAGCAAGGTTCAAATTCGTAGCATTGAAAGAAGTTCTGAAAATCCAAACATTGCACTAGCTGTTTTTGAGGTGGTTTATGTCTCCTCATCGACAGACTGCAGACAAGAAGCACAAATCAAATCTCTTACACCAGCTGCTGACATAGCAAAGGAGATTCTTAGTGCACAGAATACGGGACTTACTGATGAAGTTGGATTCCCATACGGTATAGTCTCGGTTATTGGAGGTGGGAGACGAGAAATTGATCTTTATGCCTATATATTTGGTGCTGACTTGACCGTCTTCTTCCTGGTTGCCATATTTTACCAGTCGGTTATAAAAAATAAAAGTGAATTCCTAGAGTACTATCAGCTTGAGGATCAATTCCCCAAAGAGTATGTATTCATGCTAATGGTAAGAATATGTGCTGCTTTTGGATTATCTTGTGAAATTGGAAAGCCTGATGTGTTTGTTTTGGATTTCATTGGATTTGAAATCAAGTATGTAGATTTTATGAATAGTAAAAGGTGTATTTAGATTTTGTATGTGTTTGGTAGTGTAGGGCTTGTAGGATTTGATTGGGAAGGATTTTGAAAAAATAGGTGATTGTTTGAGATTATTATATTGTAAAAGTAGTGTAGAAATGATTGAGTGGTTGTGGTGCGATGTAAAGTATATGAAAAATAAAGAGAGAGAGAGAGAGAGAGAGAGAGAGAGAGAGAGAGAGAGAGAGAGAGTTGGGTACCTTGGGTTGCGTAGATAATTATAATTAAAAAGTGGATGATAGATGATTGATTGTTTATTGGAAATTGTGTTTGAAAAAAGTAAAATAAGTATATTGTAGGTATTATTGGGCAGGGTAGAATTTTATAGGAGTTGAAATCCCATACCAAAATTGGGTTTGACAAATGAGGAATTTGATTTGAAAAAAAAAAAGTGGGGTGCCACACCAGAAACAAACATGCAAAGTGATTTGAAGAATGAAAAAAAAATTACACAGTGCCACTTCTACTTGAATTTTTGAATGATGTGGATCAACTAGATTCATCGATAGCTGATTTTCAATGAAGATTCTTTGTGTGGACAGCTATACCTAGAAATTTGCTCAATTGTTTCTTTTAATCTTCTTCTGTGCAGATAATCTTCTTCTTGATTGTTGTTGATCGCATCATATACCTATGTTCATTTGCCACTGGAAAAGTCATTTTCTACATTTTCAACCTCGTTCTTTTCACTTCTGCTATCATTGAGTATGCGTGGAATATGGACACATCACAGCAGAACACTGCTGGGTTGGCTATTCGAGCAATATATCTTACGAAAGCAGTTTCTCTGGCGTTACAAGCCATGCAAATTCGATATGGTGTTCCCCATCAAAGCACATTGTATCGCCAGTTTCTAACTAGTGAAGTATCCCGTGTTAACTATTTGGGGTACAGGATCTATCGAGCTTTGCCTTTTCTGTATGAACTGCGCTGTGTCCTTGATTGGTCTTGCACGACCACATCATTGACGATGTATGACTGGCTGAAGGTGAGTCTTCAAGTTTCCATTAGTAACTACTACTCAATTACATGCATTTGGGTTGGTTTGGGGATTGAATTTTATAAGGGTTAATATCATTTCTGGTCCCCAAACCCATATTTCACTTGGTCCCCTCCATTCATTCACTATCAAGTTTGGTCCTAGAAGTACACTTTTACTCCCATATTTGAATCCCACCGTTAGTTAAAATGTAATTATTTGAAAATTATTAATTACATTTAGCACCCCAAATAATTATTAATTAAATTTTACACACCAAAAATATTTACCCATTGCACCCCCAAGTAAAAGTGTACTTCGTGGACCAAACTTTATAGTGAGTGAAATTGGGGGGGGGGGGGGGTGTTGGGGGCAAAAGTGAAAGTTTGGGGACCAAAAAATGTTTTATCCCGTTTTATAAATTATATCTGGTAGGTGAGCTTTTATTCTTCCAGCTTCTGTTGAAATTACGCTGCAATCTTTACCAGTTAAAAATTAAGTATGTTCAAAAAATTAAACTGAATGCCAAAGGTTGAAGTTATATCTTTAGCATGTGTCTAACCCTTCGAAGCTTGAATTTGATTACTTGGGTTGAAATTGTTGGTGAGTTTAAACATTTTGGATAATACTCCCTCTGTCCCAAATCAAATTTCACACTGATCTGGGCACGGAAACTAAGAAAAAGTGATATAGTAAGAGTATTGGAGTCCTTTCAACTTTATTAAAGTGATAAAGTAAGAGCATTGTGTACAAAAAAGTAATGGCATAGAGGAATAAGTGTGAATTTTGAGGGTAAGAGTTGTGAGAAACTTCCTTTTTTGGGGTGTGAACAATTGTGGGAGACCAAAAATGAAAGTGTGAAAACTGATTTGGGACATAGGGAGTAATATATGACATTGCCACGCATCTGTTGAGTTCTACTATCTGTTTTTTTCAAACATCTCAGTTATATCATTAATGTCTTAAACTGATGATTTTATATTTTCATTCAGTTGGAGGACATAAATGCAAGCGTGTACCTTGTCAAATGCGATAATGTTCTGAACAGATCTTCTCATAAACAAGGAGAGAAGCAGACAAAGATGACTAAGTTTTGCAGTGGCATATGCTTGTTCTTTGTTCTAATGTGTGTTATTTGGGCTCCAATGTTGGTAAGGGATTCATGGCATATGTCTCTGCTTTATAATAAAGTACTAGCACTCTTATTAACAAGAAGACATAAAGCAAATCAAAAGGAAAAAGATGCACTATCTATTAATTCTAATTTAGTGTTTACTTGAAATTATTGTGTGTTGATCTGATTTTTTGACATGTGTATACATGTTCTAGTTGATTATATAAATCCTTTTTTTATTTTGAATATGGGGTGGAAGATGGAGCATTGGTAATATGTACTGACAAATATAATATTGCAAGTTGAAATAGAAGTGATATAATGGTTGGGCTAAAGATGAAGATATTCTATTTTTCCATGATTAGAAAGGCGAAGGATATAATGAAAATAAAAGTCCTCTTATTAATTGTCTTATCGGTGAAGGGTTCCTAATTATTTTGCTACTAGTCTTGACTCCAGTCTTCTCAAACATCTTATCTTGATTTCTACTTAGTTACATAAGAGTGCTACTTAGTTCTGGAACCTATAAGAAATGATAGGAAGATTGACAAATGATTGTGGAAACTGACAATGCCAATTCATAGAAATGTTTGGTCCTTAATCAATTAAAAGATTTGACATTTTCAATGTTTTGGCGCTTAGCATTTGCATTGTAGTTATTGAGTTAATTTTGGGAAACTTCTTACTTTGTATTGTTATTGTCTCCTGATATAGTGAGAACTCGTTTGCTACCATGTGTGTGATAAGGTTGGATAATGTAAATAAATGATTATTTAACACGTATTGGCATTATTCAATTGTTTCTAATCATGAGATAAAGGGGATAAGACAACAACACCTGCCTTATCCCCCTAGCATATGAGCCCTCATAGGATGAGTATCAAGTGTAGATTAGAATACTAGAAAACTCCATTTCACATTATGGAATCAAACACACAGCATTTAACAATTTCCAGTTTTTTAATGTAAAAAACACTTTTCTCTTACAGATGTACAGTAGTGGGAATCCAACAAACATAGCAAATCCGATCAATGATGCCCGTTTTCAGTTAGACATCATGACAAGTGGTGGCAGGTTGACCTTGTATGAGACATCTCTATGTAAAAGAATTCCATGGAATAACATCAATGCAGATGATCCTGAAGGTTATTTAGACGTGTATAATGTGGCTGACATTCAGCTCATTTGCTGTCAAGCTGATGCAAGCACTCTGTGGCTCGTTCCTGATGTTGTTCAGAAGCAGTTTATCCAGTCTCTCTACAGTGATATGGATATTAAATTTTCTTGGCTACTTACAAGGGACCGACCAAAAGGCAAGGAAACGGTGAAATATGAAAAAAGTGTTGATCCATCAAATCTTCCAATGCCATCAGAAGTTGAGGGGGTTCTCAATGGTTCCTTCAGCAGTTTTCGGGTAAATAATATTTATCCTAGATATTTCAGGGTTACTGGTTCTGGAGAAGTTAGACCTCTTGATCAGGTATGATTTTGACCCTTCCTTTTGTAATCACTCATACTAGCAATTTTAATTTTAAAAAAGGGTAAAAGTGTTTTTTTATACTTAACTTTCACAAATTTTAATAATGGTCCGCTAACTTTTTCGACTTCGAAATTCGTTCCTTAAATTTACCAAATTTAACATTTTTTCGTCCTTTTAGTCGGTTAAAAGGACAAAAATGTTGAATTTTGTTAACCTGTTTTAGCTGGTAAGAGGACGAAAAAGTTGAATTCAACAAACTTAAGGGACTATTTTCAAAGTTGAAAAGTAAGTGGACTAAAATCAAAATTTGTGAAAGTTAAAGGACAAAAAAATACCTTTACCCTTTAAAAAATTCAGACTTAGGAACAAGTTCAAATGACCCAACAGTGCTTTAATCTGTCCGAGAATTGGTGATAATTTATACTCCTAGTAATTTATAACAATGCATGGTTCAATTTAGTCCCTTTTTTTTGCAATTGAATGCTTCAATATGTCACTAACTAGTATTTACAGCGGATCAACATATATTACATTTAAATAAGAGTTTGAAAAAGAACATGGGTTTGTCTTGATAATGGGTGAGATATATTTGCATGTTCACAAGTATGCTGACTTGAAGAAGAACATTACACTTGATTTTAGTTTTCCAATGTTTCTTCTTTCGGTTTCTTGTTCATTTCCTGGTTTAAGTGAATTGCATCAAATTGTAATGGCCTGTAGAGATGCGTATTGCAAGAAACCGGATAGGTTTATAATTGATGTACTTGTTTTTTGGTTCTGTTTTCTTGAAAAGCAAATAATAAATAAAATAAAATTGTCTTTTGAAATCCAATAGTATGATAGAAGGCAGACTTGTTGATCAAGAACTGGCTTTAATCTCATCATGAAGTGACTTTTTCTAAATGGTAGTCAATTTAATATGACTTACTCTTGTATGCACCAGTTGCTTTAACTGAACATTATTAGTCGTTTTCACTGAAAAATATTAGTTGTGTACAGTTTCATCGTACAACCGGTGTACAATAGACTTACTCATTTAATACTATCTGAAGCAGTCGATTTGTCAACGAGTGACAGGTACATAATGTGGTGGATGCGGATCTTGTCTTGCATCGTGGGGTGGATAAATGGTGGTCTTTCAATGATGTTAATTCTTCGAGCTGTGGAGGATTGTCTGGGCCAATGGCTGTCATTGTATCAGAAGAAACGCCACGTGAGTATCATCACCTTATATCATGTATGAATATTGAATAAATATGCAATTCTGTTATTAATCCATTACTTATTTTCCAGAGGGATTTCTTGGTGAGACCCTCAGCAAATTCAGTATTTGGGGTCTCTACATCACATTTGTCCTTGCTGTTGGCCGCTTTATTAGACTGCAATGTTCTGACCTACGCATGAGAATACCGTTTGAGAATCTTCCTTCATGCGACAGGTAATAATCGATATTGCCACTTTTCCATTTTCCCTTCTTTTTTCTAACAATTCCATTGATGTAAAGTAAATACTACCTCCGACCCACTATAACTGACGTTTAAAAATGTTTCACACGAATTAAAAAAGTTGTTAAATGCCAACATATATGTGTAATATGACATTTTTACCCTTTTGTTTACCTTCATGGAGCAAATTTGGTTAGTTAATGCATACTATCATAAAAAACAAATAGAAGGGAAAAATTGGAATATGATATTCTTACATGACCATTTCCTTTTTTTTTTTCTAACAATTCCATTGATGTGAAGTAAGTAGTTACCTCCGACCCATTATAACTGACGTTTAAGGATGTTTCTACACGAATCAAGAATATCATTAAATGAGTAAATAACAATATATGTATAATGTGATATTTTACCCTTTTGTTTACCTACATGAAGTAAATTTGCTTAGATAATGCACACAACCACAAAAAACAAGTCGAATGGATAAATTGGAAATATGATATTTAATTCTTTTTTTGTCCAAAATTCTTTTCTAGAAAGACAGTTAAAATGGGTTGGAGGGAGTAATTTCTATCCCATTTCGTTCCTCATGTTTCTTATTTGCATCAACACAATTATGAGGGTATTACGGTTAGAAGGAAAAACAAGGCACCAAAATATTGTCTTAAAGTCATCTGAAACTGCAAATCCCATGTTTAGATTGTGCATCAATCTTGATTTCTTGATAAAAAAAATTGTTCATTTCATCCAGGTTGATTGCCATCTGCGAGGATATATATGCTGCAAGAGCAGAAGGGGAACTTGGAGTCGAAGAGGTTCTATACTGGACACTCGTCAAGATTTACAGGTCGCCTCATATGTTGCTCGAGTATACAAAACCCGACTAGCTTTTTCAGACACAAACTGTTATGACAGCATGAACTAAGAAGATAGTACTAATTAACCAAGAGTGTAAAGTCCAGTTCCCGTTGTTCCTCGACCCAGTGTTTTTCGTCGTCTCTGAGTTCAAATCCGAGTGGTCTTGGTGATCAAACTGGTCTTGCTACACTATTAATCTGTATTTTTGGGTTAAGAATGTGTTGTATTGTATTGTATTATATTGTATTGTATTGTATTGTATTGTATTGTATTGTATATATCCTCATGAAGAGAGACAACTCCAGCAATATAGAGTTTATTCTTTTCTATGTATGAAGTTTAAATATTATACATATGTATTGGTATGGGAATGAGGAATGTAAAGTTTTTGAGAAATTTCAATTAAATGTTAATGTGATACTTATTTTCTTGTGTTTTATCTTATTATTAATAAAAAAAAGCACCACATTGCTTTACAGAAAGCAGTAAAATGAGGATAGAATGCATACATCTAACCATTGATGTCAAGGTAGGGCATCTACATGGACCCGGAAAGGTCTCGGCCCATTCGTGGAAAGTTTCGTGGGAGGTTACGACAAAAGATAACACGCGCAAACGAACTTTGTGGAGCGTGTTTCGTGGGAGATTAGCGACAAAAGATAACATGCACGAACGAGGGATCTTGATGCTAAATTTAGCACTTTTTTTGTGTTACATTAAAAGCAAAACTTCACATCTTTTATAAACCTTTTTCTGTACAATAATCCATAAATTCCTCAACTTTTTTTCATCATCTAGTGTGTGCATATTTGTACGTACATGTACTAGATAATATTTAATATATTTTAAAATAACATAAAATTCACGGATTTCAACATTCGTAAAAATGGAATACAAGTTAAGAATAAATCGAAGCATAACAAAGAGTTCATTAAACTAAACATTTTCCAAATCACAAATAACAACTTAAAACTTTAAATAAAACAACAAAATAAACACACATGCACATGTGAAGATAAAATCAGTAGAAATAGATGAAAATAGTAACCGGAATGACATTTAGTTCTTCGAGAGTGATGTTGGAGGGAGAACGGAGTCAGCGAGCTGTTGGTTAATCTTGAACGGAAAAGGTGGCAGTCCATCATAAAATGTTTCGAGCAAGTTATTTGAGACAGTAAGGATATTGACCCGAGCTTGACTTAGTAAATCGATGTTTTCATGAAACTTTTTATCTGAAAAGTTTGCATCAATTTGATCCAACACCTCATCATTATGCTTAATCAGCCTTCCAATGTTGTCATCAAAAAAAGATGTGTATGAAGTGCCAAAAATATCATCTTTTTTTTCTTTCTCTTTCTCACTCATCCATTTGATACGTAATACAATATCATGGATACTCTTACCAGGTAAAGCTTGAGAAATCAAAGCGTAACGAACAAGGGGAACTTTTGAGGCATATTTTTCGATCAAATATTCAAAGGCCGACTGTTCCTCCGAGGTCCATTGAATTGATTTGTCCGTATTGTAATTCTCCACACTCGAAAGGCCTCCTCCGCCACCGTTAAGTTGTCCGTTCATGACTCAAATATGCAACTATTGAAGAAAATTCACTCAAATTTGTGAGGTGCTCAATGGAGTTCCTACAATTTCATGAACATGTCTACAAAATCGTTGAATTTATTCAACTATTTTTGACTGGGTCCCACTATAAATTTAAAATAAAAGGTGACAATACATGTGACATAAACACTAAAATTTGTTTTTTTTTAACATTCTTCACTTAAAAACGTGCAAAAAAGCAACAAATCATGGATGTTAAAATCTAGGATAGAATATGCACGTATGGCCATTAAAAAGAAGGTGAAAGTATTTTATGGCATCATTCAAAAGATTTTACATAGATTTTTTGAATTGTTGAGAGAGAAGATTGCAAGTTTATGATCTGTTGTTGAGGTGTAAGGAAAAAATGGCATTGAGAAAATTAGGTACTCTCTCCGTCTCCGAAAAGTTTGCGGGAATCTTGGACACATGGTTTTAAAAAAAAGTGTAATGATTAAAGTGTTATGATGTAATTTTGTAAATTTTTATATATAAAATAAATAAAGTAGGTGAGTTGAGTATATGGTGGGCCCAAAAAATAATGACATGAATGATAAATATGAGTATATTATAAGGGTGATGATTATTTCTATTTTGTGGAGGACAAAAAAAAAAGTAAAGTATAAAAACTTTTGTGGATGAAGGATCGAGTGTTGAAACGGATAGGGGTAGGGCAATTGCGACGACTTTTTGACGAAATACGTCAAATGGTCAAAGTCCACTAAATTTGCGACAAAATTTTTGTCAAAATCTCGATAATTTCCCGTTACCAACGTAGTACGTTAGGAATCCAACTTGCAACTATTGAAAGAATGTGACATCTAGAGAATGTCGAACTTGTTGATCAAACAAGTTCTTGAGTTCTACTTCTCAATTTTTTATGGATCATATGTTAAATTTTTCTTTATAGTATGTTAAATTTATAACCTATATTTAATTTACTCTTTTCCATAGATTATTACATGCACATTCAAATTGCGACCATGCTGTTAAAAAAAAAAGTAATGATACAAAAATAGATAAAAAATGAACATGCGCGCAGTTAATTAATTAAATATTTAGTACCATGTTATGTTCTTATGGTTAAAATAAGAAAATTCCACGTGCACACTGTAACAAGTTGATTTAATTTGCAGTAACGCGTTTGGATAGTCTTTTAAAATTTTATAAAAAGGAAAGTTATTTTCTCTATCATTTTCTTATAATTAGATGAATTCAAATATTGTGCAAACTTACTTCACCTACTTAATTTGAAACTTTTTTTTTTTTTTGAAGTAATTCTTATTCAAAAAGAAAAGGTAGACAAGAGTTGGTAAAAAATGAGAATTGAAAATTAAAAATAAAACTGTGAAACGGCTATTGTGCAATTTCACTTGACCCACTCAATTTAAAACGTTATATAAAGTAATTCTTATCTAAAATTGTACATTAAATTTAAAAGAAAAATGCAGGTAAAAGTTGGTGGAAAAAGAGAAAAAATATTAAAGTAATCCTTAATTAGGTGGCCTTTTTCTTTTACAGTTACACTTTTTAGATAAATTGATTATTTAAATAGAGTTTTGGAATATGTGAAACAGTTGGCGCTAATAGTGCGAAACAACTTTATTTTTTAGATAGAGTTTCGAAAATCCCTAGAAAAGTAGACTTCTCGATTCAAGTAACCATGGTTAGATTTTAAAAAATAATTGAATTAACCATGGTTTAGATTTTAAATAAAAAAATAAAAAAATGACAATGGTTTATGTGTAAAGAGGGTGGGTCATTGAATATCACTCTCATTGTAGAAGAGCGAGAGAGCTCATAGTGAGAGAGAGTGTCAATTTATGTGAGTATTCATTATAAATTCAACTTTTTATGAACTCATTTTAATTGATTTATGTTTGATGAACAAATGGAAATTTTGTTTCTCCAATTTATTCATTTTAGTGGATTTTGTGTTTACTTTTGGTGGAGTTTTTTTAACTTTTTTTTTCTATGATTGTGTTCATTCATTGCAAAAACATCATTAACCTTGAATTGTGTGTGACTTCATTGCAGGAAACGATTTTAGAAGATTTAATTCACAGGTATCATTGAAAATCTGCTTATGATAAACTGATTTAATTTTTGAAGATTTATTTTAGCATTGTTATTTATGATTCTTGCTACTTTCTTTATTTTTTACTTTGACCAATTTTTCTCATTGTTATATTTTGTAAATAAACTAATTTTTTTTTCTGAATTGAAGAATTTTATTTGTAGAGTGGAAAATACAACAATTGAATCTTGATCCTCTACTTCAAATGAAAAAAAAAAAACATTCTCAAATCAAAACAGACGAGGGAGAAGCGGAAAAAGGAAAAAAAAAAAAAAAAAGCTTAAAATTGTCAACCACCTAAAAAAAGCCAACTATTTTGCTTTCATGGATTAAATAGTTAATGCCATTTAATTAGTTTCTCAATTGTATGCAGTTGTTTCCAAGTTTTTTTTGTTTTACATTAACTTCTAGATATGTATGTCGGTCGTTAGATCAGTACGGATTAGTCGTTGGTGGTTGTACAATGGTATTCGAGTAATCATAACGGTTAATGGTGTGAGATCCACGTGTGGATAGCCACGTGGGTTTGCCCAAGACTTTTTAATAATCATTACATTCGATCTGATATTACTTTAACAACCAAATCAGGAAATTTTGTGAGCATTTTGATAATCAACGGTTTAAACTGATTTCTAAACATTGAATGTCAGTATTGGTGGTTGTTGTGAATGATTATTAGTTCTTCAGGGTTACTTTAGTTCGACTAATGTCGGACTTGTATTTTCTAACCTGTCTAATCATGTGAACAAAACTAGTTAACCCTTAAACTTTCTAAACATATGTCTATTTTTCGGCTGTTATCATTTTTCCTAATAGTTTTTGCTTGTATTTAGACTTTTTTTTCTTAACTCTATTGTTATCCGATGTTGCTAATCATGTTATATTTTGTTATAAAACTATTTTGATATGCTACTGATATCAAATTATAGGCATGGGTCAAAATAAGAGCAACGCCGCTTTGGCGAGTGAGAAGGGCAAAAACAAGAGGAAATCTTTATCTAGTCAATTGACACAAGATCTATCCACTGCAGTATCGAAGATGTCCATAACAGAATTTCCGAGATACGAAAACCTCGTTGAAAAATTACAGGATGCTGTAGAGGAGTGTGAAGCTATAATGCAGGACTCCAACGAGAACGAGGGCTCTAAAGACACCTGCAAAGATCTCGAATGGGACGATACCACAAACTTTGAGTATGAGAGCTCTGAAGTCGACAAAGATCCCGAATGGGACAACCCCATAGCCTTTGAGCTTGGGGAGCTCCTGTCTCGCAACTTATACATAACTTTCAGCACAGCTATAAAGAAAATCGTGGAATGTGGATACACTAAACAAGTTGTTGAGTGGGCCATACTGAATAGCAGTTTCATCCATGGGAATAAAGATGATGTATATAATCTAATACGTCCTGCTTTGGCTTTCCTAAAGAAGCACAAGGTGGTTAATACGCCAAATCACTCGCTATTTGATGGACTACCTAGCCTCATCGACTATACGTTACTGGAGATGATTTGCATCGTTCGAGAAGTTAGGCCAGAGTTGACCGTTGCGGAGGCGATGTGGACTCTATTGATAAATGATTTAAACATCATGAATGCATGCTTGATGAAGCATCAACAATCGACTTGCAAATCAGATGGTGGTGAATCGTCTACGACTCAGAAAGAGAGTTCTTAACTCTACAAACCTATGCTATCTTTTAATGTATTTTCATCAAATAAATAATGGAAGTTGAGGTTTAAACCTTATTGTATGTTGAACTATATATGATGTATAATCTTTATGTTATGAATTTGTTTGAGTTTCTATAATGGAATACATGTACAAGCTAAAACTTCAATTATTCTTGAAAAAAAAAGGCAGGTAAGAGATGGTAAAAAAATGAGAATTGAAAATTAAAAATAAAACTGTGAAATGACTATTGTGCAATCTCACTTGACCTACTCAATTTAAAACGTTATATAAAGTAATTCTTATCTAAAAGTGTAAATTAAATTTAAAAGAAAAAGGAAGGTAAAAGTTGGTGAAAAAAAGGAAATTAAAAATTAAAGTAAATCTTAATTACCTGGCCTTTTTCTTTTACCGTTGCACTTTATAGATAAATTAATTTTTTAAATAGGGTTTTAAAAGCTGTAAAACAGCTGGCTGAAGTGTGAAACAGCTAGCGCTGGTAGTGCGAAACAACTTTAGTTTTTTAGATAGTGTTTCGGAAATTCCTAGGGAAGTAGATTCCTCGATTCATCTAACACCATGGTCAGATTTGAAAAAAGAAAATCAATTAAATTACCATGGTTTATGTAAAAAAAACTAACCATGGTTTAGATTTTAAATAAAAATAAATAAATAAATGAATGAAAATGGTCATTGAATATCACTCTCATTTGTAGAAGAGTGAGAGAGTGTGTCAATTTATGTGAGTATTCCTTAATTTCATTAATTATTTCATTGAGTTATCCATTTTTGAACCCATCTATTACATGAAAACTGCTCAAAATTAATTTGAGCAGCGGAGTTTCTACACCGGGGTCTTTTTCGGTGTAGCTTTTGTTGGTTCATTTGATCGAGTTTTGATCAAAGCATTTAAAAAAGAAAGTCTTGAAAGCGGATATTTTAGTCCGTATCACTACCGATTAACGACGTTTGTGTATCAATCGTCCTCTATTCGTAATTGAAGTGGTGACGAAATTTTTAAGTGAGTGGGTGGTTAAGTGTTTCTATCATAAATTCGAGCTGAAATGTTTCTTTCAACTAACATAATACTTTTAAAAAATCTATGTACATTTAATTTCATGCACGTTAATGATGATAATAAACTAAAAGGTAAAATGGATTTCTCTATAATTTCTAATAATTAGATACGTTCGAATTATATTTGATTAATGAAAAGCAAAAATATCTATGTTTGACTTGAGATTATATATAAGTATTACTATCTCATCGTGATAAAATGAGAATTGAAAAACCACGGTACTTAATTTGAAACGTTTTTTAAAGTAATTATTATTCAAAAGCACAAATTCAAAAAAAAAAAATAGCATGTAAGAGTTGGTGAAAATGAGAATTGAGAATTAAAAATAAAAATTGTGAAATTATTGTGCAATCTCACTTGAACTACTCATTTTGAAATGTTATAAAAAGTACTAATTCTTATCTAAATTTCTTTTAAAATTACACTTTTTAAATAAATTTATTCTTTAAATAGAGTTTTGGAAAATGTGAAACAACTGACTGTAAGTGTGAAACAGCTGATATCAAAAGTGTGAAATAACTTTATTTTTTTAGATAGAGTTTTGGAAATTCCGAGAAAAGTAGATTTTTCGATTCAATTCAAGTAAACATGGTTAGATCTTAAAATGGAAAAGTAACTAAATGACCAACCATGGTTTAGATTTTAAATAAAAAAATGACAATGGTTTTATGTGGAAAGAGAGTGGGGGTCATTGATATATGTTGATGAATAAATGGTGTGAGGATTTTATATATATTGGGCCTTGTTTTGTGATATGGGCCTTTGTGCCTGGTCAATTTTCTTAGGCCTTTGGACTTTTGTTCATGGCCGTTTATACTGTAGGAGCATTACCAAATCGAGGCAAACTCTGTAGGAGCGTTACCAAATCGAGGCAAACTCTGAATACTAGACATGCCATCAAAATAATAGGGGTCAAAGTCGACCCGTAAGACGATTGGGTCTAACATATATATATTCAAGAATTACAATGTGGCAATTAAATTAATTAAATAAAGGTAATTAAATAAATTATTATCAATGCTTAATAGACATCACAACTCTGTTAAGAATTGATTGAAATGAGTTAGAGTGGTACAAAGAGAAATCTCAAATTGCAACCTTTGTAAAACTTAATTCCATAAATTAACCTTCAATTGTAGATGTTCTTAATTATTACAATAAATTTCACAATTTCTAACAATAATAAAACAATACTTCCCCATTCCAAACAAAAAATTCACTATTTATTTCACATAAATTTCTTTTTCTTTTTTATAATTAGATGAATTTAAATACTGTGCAACCTCTAACCAACTCGATTTAAGACCTTCTTAAAGTCATCCTTATCCAAAAGTGTAAATTCATAAAAATAAAAAAGACAGGTAAAAACTGATGAAAAAGGGAATCATGAATTAAATACGACAGTGCGAGACAACTTTGATTTTTCGATAGGGTTTCGAAAAAATCTCTAGAAAAGTAGACCCTTCGATTCGAGTAACCATGGATATATTTTTTAAAAATGAAAAGTTTATAAAATTAACCATGGTTATGATTTAGAATTTAGAAAAGAAAAGAAAATTGAAAAGAGGGTAATTAAGGTTAAATTTATGAAAGTTTATAAAAGTAATGATATGACTGATGATTCATTTCATTATTTTTTTCTTAATTGATCAAGAGAAGATAAACTAATATTTTGCTTCCTGCAAAATTGAATAGAATGACAACGGGTCTCACCACTTCACGTGACACTAACATCAAATTTTGTTTTTGTTGTTAACATTTTCACTTAAAAATACGTGCAAAAAACGCAACCATGAATGCCAAAATCTAGGATAGAGTTTTTGGATTGTCGAGACTCGAGAGAGAAGATTGCAAGTTTATGATCTGTTGAGGAGGTGTAAGGAAATATTTTTTTATAATACAACTATGAATTTAAAATTATATAAAAAGTTAAGTAAAAAGTAAAATGTAAATCAAAGTGTAGCAAATATTGCATTAAACAAAACTTCACTAAAATAAAACGCGGAGATTAACGACGGCAACTTTGCAACGCACATAAAGAATTATGTCGCTAATTGCGATGATTTTACGACGAACTACATTAAATGGTCAAAGTCTATCAAATCTCAATGAAAACCATGTGACATCTAGAGAATGTTGAGCTTGTTAAATTTACAATCTATATTTACTCGTTTTCATCATAGATTCTTACATGCACAACATGGGGTATCGAGAGAGATATGCTAGATATTATACACTGACGAGAGTGGTAAAAAAAAGCATATGTTTATGTGTCACTCAGATGGAAAGTGAAGCTTAAACTATTTGGAGGAATTTCAGTATTGTGAGAAGTTCTACGGATAGAAAAGAGAGGTATCATGGCATCGCAGAGTGATAGGGAACCATGCACTAAAGTCTTTACTGATGAGGTTTTTCACGATGAACGAAATATTTACGGGGTTGGTTCACCATTTTTTACGCTAGTGACAAACCTGTTAGTGTTGAATATCAACGGATCGAGCCGCCTGGCTCTGTTCTCGGTGCAGAGCTGGCAGCAATAATGGCTGGATTATCTGGATGCAGTACATAAGTTTTCTCCAGAATACGAGTGCACACAGATTCGACGGACGTGGTCTCTGCTATTGGATAAAAATGAACATTTATGAGTTAGGAAGTGGGCTTCTTACAAGACATTTGAACATTGATGGAAGATTTTGAGATGTGAGAAATCGTTCACATTCAACAAACTCAAAATAAAATAGTCTACCTAATGAGGAATAATTCATCATCTCCTAAAGTTTGGCCCAGAGCCCAAATCGAATATATTATTATAAGTCGTATAGGCTCAAACAAATAAGTTATTGAGGACCTAATACCATACAAGACCCAATTAATTCAAAGGTGCCCTAAGCATCCACAATTACCAAAATACCCCAGGTATATATGAAAGTTTATAAATCAATAATTTCCTTAAGGTAAACCGCAATTATTATATATTAATATTGAGTTATCTATTTCTGAACCCACGTATTACGTGAAAACTGCTCAAAACTGATTTGAGCGTCGGAATCCCCACACCGGGTCTTCTCCGATGTGCATTTTACAGGTTCAGTTGATCGAGTTTGGATCAGAGCATTTGAAGAAGAAAAAGTCTCGAGAGCGGATATTTTGATCCGCATCACTATCGATTAATGACGTTTGTGTATCAATCGCCCTTTTCCCGTGATTGAAGTGGTGACGAAATTTCTAAGTAAGTAAGTGGTCAAGTGTTGTGACTACCTCTCCCCTAATTTTTTTTTACAAAAATAGATCAAGAATGAACATGCAGTTAATTAATTAAATATTTAGTACCATAATTGTGTTCTCACCGTACCAAGTGGATTTTAATTTGCAGTAACGCGTTTGGGTAATCTTTTAAAATTTTCTATCATAAATTCTAGTTGAAATGTTTCTTTCAACTAACATAATACTTAATAAAAATCTATGTACATTTAATTTCATGCACGTTTATGATGATAATAAACTAAAAGATAAAATGGATTTCTTTATAATTTTCTAATAATGAGATACATTCGAATTATATTTGATTAATGAAAAGCAAAAAAATCTATGTTTGACTTGAAATTATAAGTAACTCTTATCTAAAAGTGTAAATTAAATTTTAAAAAAAAAAAGACAGGTAAAGTTGGTGGAAAAAGAAAATTAAAAATGAATGTAACTCTTAATTATTTTGTCCTTTTTCTTTTAAAATTACACTTTTTAAATAAATTATTTTTTTAAATATAGTTTTGAAAATTTTGAAACAGCTGACTGACAGTAAGTACATGTGAAACAACAGGTGCTGAATAAATGTTGACTCAAATAACCATGGTTTGATGGTTAGATTTTAAAATAAAAAAGTAATTAAATGACCATGGTTTATGTAAACAGAATAATAAAATTAACCATGATTTAGAATTTAAATAATAAAAAAAAATGACAATAAACGGTTTATGTGGAAAGAGAGTGGGGGTCATTGAACATATCACTCATTGTAGAAGAGCGAGAGAGCTCATAGTGGGAGAGAGGGAGTGTGAGTATTTCTTAATTTCACTCATTAATTCAACTCTTTATAACTCAATTTTATTCATTTTAGTGAATAAATGGAAATTATGTTTCTACAGTTTATTCATTTTAGAGAATTTTGTGTTTACTTTTACTGGATTTTTTAAACATTTTCTTGTCTATGGTTTTCTTTATTGCAATAACATCTCTAATCTTGAATTGTGTGTGACTTCATTGCAGAAAACCATTTTAGAAGAATTAATTTGCAGGTATCATGAAAATCTGTTTATGATACTGATTTAATTTTTGAAGTTTTTTTTTTTAAGCATTGTTATTTATGATTCTTGCGCCTCTTGTTTTTGTTTTGACATGTTTTTCTCTTTGATCATATTGTGTAAATAAACTAATTCTTGTTTTTTTTTAATTGAAGAATTTTATTTATAAAGTGAAAAAAAAAAGTTAAAAAAAAATAGTCAACCACCTAAAAAACTGTTTTTCTTTCATGGATTAAATAGAATTAATGTCATTTTATTAGTTTCCCAATTGTATGAAATTGTTTCCAAGTTTTTTTTGTTTTACTTTAACTTAGGTCGGTCGTTAGAACGGTACGGATTAGTAGTTGGGAACCGTACATTGGTATTCGAGTAATCATAACGGTTAATGGTGTGGGATTCACGTGCGGATAGCCAAGTGAGTTTATCTGAGACCTTTGAATAATTATTACATTCGATGTGATATTACTTTAACAACCAAATCTGAAAAATTTTGTGAGCATTTTGATAATCAATTCTTTAAGCTGATTTATAAACATTGAATGTCTGTGTTGGTGGTTGGTGTGAAGGATTATTAGTTCTTTAGGATTACTTTAGTTCGACTAATGTCGAGCTTGTATTTTCTATCATGCATAATCATGTGAACAAAACTAGCTAGCCCTTAAGCTTTCTAAACATAAGTCTGCTTTTCGGCTGTTATCATTTTCCTAATACTTTGCTTGTACTTAAACTTTCTTTCTTAACTCTATTGTTATCTAATATATGTTACTAATTATGTTATATTTTGTTATAAAACTATGTTGATATGCTACTAATATCACATTTATAGGCATGAGTCAAAATAAGAGCAATGCTGCTTTGGCGAGTAAGAAGGGCAGAAACAAAAGGAGATTTTTATCTGATCAATTGACACTAAATATATCCACCGCAGTATCGAAGTTGTTTATAAAAGAAATTTCCAAGTACGAAAACCTCGTTGAAAAATTACAGAATGGTGTAAAAGACTGTGGAGCTATAATGCATGGCTCCAATGAGAATGAGGGCTCTGAAGACAACTGCAAAAGTCTCGAATGGGAAGATTCCACAAAGTCTAAGGATGAGAGCTCTGAAGACGACAAAGATCCTGAATGGGACAACCCCATGGCCTTTGAGCTCGGGGAGCTCCTGTCTCGTAACTTATACATGACTTTCAGCACAGCTATAAAAAAAATTGTGGAATGTGGATACACTAAACAAGTTGCTGAGTGGGCCATACTGAATAACAATTCCATCCATGGGAATAAAGATGATGTATTCAATCTGATACGTCCTGCTTTGGCTTTCCTAAAGAAGCACAAGGTGGTTAATAAGCCCAAGTACTCGTTATTTGATGGACTACATAGCCTCGTCGACTATACGTTACTGGAGATGGTTTTCATCGTTCGAGAGGTTAGGCCAGAGTTGACCGTTGCAGAGGCGATGTGGACTCTACTGATAAATGATTTAAACATCATGAATGCATGCTTGATGAAGCATCAACAATCGACTTGCAAATCGGGTGGTGGTGAATCGTCGAAGACTCAAAAAGAGAGTTCTTAACTCTACAAACCTATTCTATCTTTTAGTGTATTATCATTAAATAAATAATGTAAGTTGAGGTTTAAACCTTACTTTATGTTGAACTATGATGATCTTTTATGTTATGAAATTGTTTGTGTCTATAATGGAACACAAGTAGAAGGTAAAAGGTTCCTCTGTCAATTCACTTGTGATGGCTTCATACTCTTGTAGAGTTGGGATCTTTCTCCATTTGCAGCATTCATTGCATTGCACAATTGTCCTTAATTTTAGTAACTTCACCCCACTTTCTGATTCCTTTTGCAATATAAATTAAATAAAATTTAATCCAGTTGATAATTTTTGATAATTTTTTTTGAAACAAATCAAAATTGATGAGAATTAAGAATAAATACAATGTTATAGCATGAAAAGAAATGCAAAAACACTAAATTTATTTAGATAAAGAAATATAAACACAAGAAGCATACTTTTTTTTGGGGAGTAGCCATCTTCTTCTTCATATCAAATATTGTTGTGCAACTCCCTGTTTTTATAATACTCCAAAATATTTTCCTTTATCCCAATTATCTTTATATTCCACTTTTTGTGTTCCCTTGTATTATTCTCTTAATCTTTAATACATGTATATAAAATATTGATTTTTTAATAGTACAAATATCATAAATCTAGATAATAGAATATACTAAGTAGAATACAAGAAATGATAAATTGATAACATATACTTCATCCATTTAAAAAAGTTTGTTGCCTTAGGTCTTAAATCTTGTTTAAAAAAAATTGTCGCTTTTACTATTTTTTACCACGAATCTCCCTAAATTACCCATATTTAATTTTTACAATATCTCATTTTTATTGAAAATGTGTTAATGTATCCTCTTTTCTCTCTTGCATGACAAGGTAAGTTGACATTCTAACTCTTTTATATTACTCGTATTTTTTGTTTTAATGAAAAAGATGCATATTAATGAGGGATAAATATGTTAAAAAATATGTTTCTTAATTCTATACAAAATAGCAAACACAACTAACTTTATGAGATGGAGAGTATGGATACTATTTTAATCATATTATTGTGATATCGTAAAAGAATTTCATAATATTATCTAAAATTATGTTCAAATTTGTAGGGAGATTTGGAATGAATTAATTTTTACTCCATATTTTATCTATTCAAATTCATTATTCTCATTTTTTTTCAGTAATTAATTTTAATGAATATTAATTAGTTTAGGTATAAAAAGTATATAGGTTGGGGACATGATAATTTGGATAAATAAATGATGATTAAGAATGTAATAAAGTAATAAAATAGTGTGAATTATATTGTTAAAAAGATAATAAAGAAAATAAATTGAAGATTAAAAAATGAGAATAATAAAATTAGGTGGAGGGAAAATTATTTTTCCTTAATTACGTAATACTTTTCAAAAGTAAAAAAGGTGTAGGTAATTAAGGGACAGTGTAAAATTAATTGGAAATTAAATAAGGCTCTGTAATATACAGCCTTGCTTTCCTAAATATGATTTTGGAAAATCACGAAATTATTTTTTATTCTTCTATTCTATTAATCACGGTTCTGATTTAAAAAGAGAAGAATAAATAATCATGGTAATTTTTTATTCTATTCAACTCGCGTAATATATATATATATTTTAGTTATTTGGACAAAGGATTTTATATATATTGGGCCTTTGTGCCTGGTCAATTTTCTTAGGCCTTTGGGCTTTTATTCATGGCCGTTTATATTGGAGTTTTACAACATAATAACAATGTTTGAAAACGCTCGATTGTGCTTCAATGTTGATTATGCAGTCAACCATGAATTTCTTAAAATTAGAAGTAACCATTTTGGATATCTAGTGTACCTCGTTTGATTTTTTTTATTTTTTAATAATATGCTAAATTTTTTTATAATATTTTACTAAATGTAACATCTATGAATTTAAAATTATATAAAAAGTTAAGTAAAAAGTAAAATAGAGTGTAATAAATATTGCATTAAACAAAAGTTCACTAAAAGAATGCGAAGATCAGTGACGGAGCCAGGAATTTTAGATTGGGGGGCCCGATTTACATTACTATAAAGACAAAATAATATTATATTTAATTCATTATAAATTTTGATTGTTCCGACTCATAATAGGTGAAACGGTGTTAAAATTATTAGACAAATGTATAACTTAAAATATATTCCCTTCATCCCATACGTTGATAAGTTCACTTTTTAAGAAATGTGAATTTAGTGAGGTGTATTTTTGGTGATTTAGTGAGGTATAAGAGAAATTTAATGAGGTGTTAAAAAAAAATTAGTGAAATGTAGGGAATAATGTAGATTAAAATGAGTGACAATTTTAAAAATAAAATGATGTAGTGAGAATATTAATTTTGTAGATTATTTACATATTATGAGTGTACAAATAATTTTGAAACGTCTCAAATAAAAAAAAAGTATACAAATAATTATAAAACGGAAGAAATATACATAATAAAAAAAAAATTGGTGGGGGGCCCACTGCCCCCGCTGGGCCCTATGTGGCTCCGTCCTTGGCGAAGATTGACGGTGGTAAATTTGCAATGAACATTAAGAATTATGTCACTAATTGCGACGATTTTACGACGAACTGCATCAAATGGTCAAAGTCTACCAAATCTCAACGAAAACCATGTGACATCTAGAGAATGTTGAGCTTGTTAATAGTAAGTATGTTAAATTTACAACCTATATTTACTCGTTTCCATCATAGATTCTTACATGCACAACGTGAGTATCTGGAAAGAGATGTTAGACGTTATACACTAATGAGTGATGAGAGAGGTAAGAAAAAGTATACGCGTATGTGTCACTCAGATGGAAAGTGGAGCTTAAACTATTTAGAGGAATTTCAGTATTCAGCTCAGGTTCTACGAATAGAAAAGAGAGGTGTCGTGGCATCGCAGAGTGATAGGGAACCATGCACTAAAGTCTTTACTGATGAGGCTTTTCACGATGAACGAAATATTTACGGGGTTCGCTTCACCATTTTTTACGCTAGTGACAAATTTGTTAGGACTGAATATCATTGGATCGAGCCGTCTGGCTCTGTTCTCGGTGCAGAGCTGGCAGCAATAATGGTTGGATTATCTGGATGCAGTACATAAGCTTTCTCCAGAATACGAGTGCACACAGATTTGATGGACGCGGTCTCTGCTATTGAAAAAAAAAGGAACATTTATGAGTTAGGAAGTGGGCTTCTTACAGGACATTTGGACATTGATGGAAGATTTTGAGATGTGTGAAATCGTTCACATTCAGCAAGCTCAAAATAAAATAGTCTACCTAATAAGGAATAATTCGTCATCTCCTAAAGTTTGGCCCTAAGCCCAAATCGAATATATTATTATAAGTCATATAGGCTCAAACAAATAAGTTATTGAGGACTTAATACCATACAAGACCCAATTAACCCAAAGGTGCCCTAAGTACTCACAATTACTAAAATACCCCATATATATATATATATATATTAATATTGAATTATCCATTTTTAACTCACGTATTATATGAAAATTTCTCAAAACTTACTTGAGCGTCGGAATCCCCACACCGGGGTCTTCTCCGGTGTGCCTTTTGCAGGTTCAGTTGATCGAGTTTGGATCAGAGCATTTGAAGAAAAAAAAGTCTCAAGAGCAGATATTTTGATCTGATTAACGACGTTTGTGCATCAATAGCCATTTACTTGTGATTGAAGTGGTGACAGAAATTTCTGAGTGAATAAGTGGTTGACCACTACCTCTATTATTTTTTTTCACATAAATAGATCAAGAATGAACATGCAGTTAATTAATTGAATATTTAGTACCATAATTGTGTTCTCACTGTACCAAGTGGATTTTAATTTGCAGTAACGTGTTTGGGTAATCTTTTAAAATTTTCTATCATAAATTCTAGCTGAAATTAAATGTTTATTTCAACTAACATAACTTAATACGGAGTAAAAATCTATGTGCATTTAATTTCATGCACGTTTATGATGATAATAAACTTAAAGATAAAATGGATATCTTTATAATTTTCTAATAATTAGATACATTCGAATTATATTTGATTAATGAAAAGCAAAAAAATATATGTTTGACTTGAGATTATAAGTGTTACTATCTCATCGTGATAAAATGAGAATTGAAAAACCACTGTACTTAATTTGAAGCGTTTTTTAAAGTAATTATTATTCAAAAGAACCAATTAAAAAAAAAAAAAAAAAGCAGCATGCAAGAGTTGGTAAAAAATGAGAATTGAAAATTTAAAAAAACATTGTGAAACAACTATTTCGCTATCTCACTTGACCTACTCATTTTGAAACGTTAAATAATTCTTATTTAAAAGTGTAAATTAAATTTAAAAGAAAAAATACAGGTAAAAGTTGGTGGAAAAAGAAAATTCAAAATTAAAGTAACTCTTAATTATTTGTCTTTTTTATTTTAAAATTACACTTTTTAGATAAATTGATTCTTTAAATAGAGTTTTGAAAAATGTGAAATAGCTGACTGTAAGTGCATGTGAAACTGCTGGTGCTGAAAGTGTGAAATAACTTTATTTTTTTAGATAGAGTTTCAAAAATTTCGAGGAAAGTATATTTCTCAATTCAAGTAATCATGGTTAGATTTTAAAATGGAAAAGTAATTAAATGATCATGATTTATGTGAAAAAATAATAAAATTAACCATGATTTAGATTTTAAATTAAAAAATGACAATGGTGTATGTGGAAAGAGTGTGGGGTCATTTAACATAATGGGGAAGAGAGAGAGCTCATAGTGGGTGAGAGAGAGTATTTCTTAATTTCACTCATTAATTTAACTCAAAAACTCAATTTTATTGATATATGTTGATGAATAAATAGAAATTATGTTTCTACAGTTTATTCATTTTAGTGAATTTTGTGCTTACTTTTGCTGGAGTTTTTTTTAACCTTTTTTTGTCAATGATTTTTTCATTGAAGTAAATCTCTAATCTTGAATTGTGTGACTCCATTTGAGGAAACCATTTTAGAAGATTTAATGGACTAAATAGAAAAAAATGTCATTTAATCAGTTTTTCAATTGTATGTAGTTGTTTTCAACTTTTTCTGGTTTTACTTTAACTTCTATGTATGTATGTTGGTCGTTAGATCAGTACAGATTAATCGTTGAGGGTTGTACATTGGTATTAGAGTAATCATAACGGTTAATGGTGTGAGATCCACGTGCGGATAGCCACGTGGGTTTGCCCGAGACCTTTTAATAATCATTACATTCGATGTGATATTACTTTAACAATTAAATCAGGAAAATTTGTGAGCATTTTGATAATCAACTGTTTAAGCTGGTTTCTAAATATTAAATGTTAGTGTTGGTGGTTGTTGTGAAGGATTATTAGTTCTTTAGGGTTACTTTAGTTCGACTGTTGTTGGACTTGTGATTACTATCATGTCTAATCATGTGAACGAAACTATCTAGTCTTTAAGCTTTCTAAACATATGTCTGTTTTTCGACCGTTATCATTTTTCTAATACTTTGCTAGTATTTAAACTTTTTTCCTAATAGTATCATACATCTAGATAATAGAATACAAATACAAAAAAAAAAAAAAAAAAACTATTTAATAACATACAGATAATATTTTCAATTTTATAGTTGTGATATGTTGATAATATCATGAAAGAATTTCATAATATTATCTAAAACTATGTTCGAACTTGTAGGGAGATTTTAAATTTATTTATATTATATTCCTTCGTTCAATTCATTATCCTCATTTCTGCGGACTTTGAAGTTTTAATGAATACTCCCTTTATTTCATAAAGTTAGCCGTCTTTATTATTTTGTATAGAATTAATGAACATATTTTTTAACATATTTACTCCTCATTAATTAATATGTATATTTTTCATTAAGACAAAAAACAATACAGAAAGACTTAGAATTTCAACTTACATCGTCAAGAGACAAAAAAGAGGATACATTAATATATTTCTAATAAAAAAATGCTCCATATTGTAAAAATTAGATAGAAGTCGCTTAGAGAGATTTGTGATAAAAATAGTAAAAACAATAAACTTTTTGAAATGGATGGAGTATTAATTAGTTTATGTATAAAAAGTAGGATTGGGGTATGATGGGATATTGTTTATGAATAAAGTGATTGACAATTTTTGAGTAAAAAAATTATGATTAAGAATGTAATAAAGTAGTGTGGATGATATTGTTTTAAATTAATAAAGAAAATAAATTGAAGATAAAAAAAATGGGAATAATAAAATTAGATGGATATACAATTAATTTTCCTTAATTACGTAATACTTTTCGAAAGTCAAAAAGGTGTAGGTAATTAAGGGACAATGTAAAATTAGTTGGAAATTAAATAAGGCGCTGTAATATGCTTGCTTTCCTAAATATGATTTTTGGAAAATCATGGAAATATTTTTTATTCTTCAATTCTATTAATCATGGTTCTGATTTTAAAAAGAGAAAAATAAATAATCATGGTTCATTGGAAAAAATAAGCATAGAAAGTTGGTCATATCTCATGTATATTGTTTGACTATTATAAATAAGAGAGGAATCTTGTGTGGATGGATAATTTAGATAGTGAATTTTTTTTATATAAAATATTATATACATAAAATATAGTTAATTAAGGTAAATGTATGAATTAAAGAGAGTTAAATTTAATTTAAATACTGTACTAATTATTCAACTCACTTAATTTTTTAGTAATTTGCAGTATTGGACCTTGTTTTGTGATTTTGGCCTGGTCAATTTTCTTAAGCCTTTGGGCTTTTGTTCATGGAGTTTTACAACACAAAAACCAACGTTAGTTGAAAACACAATGACTATCAAACTAAATGCACTAAACACTCGATAATTGATACTCGATTGTGCTTCGAACTTTGTTTAGTAGCAATTTAATTATATAGACTTTAAGATTCAACTGCAGTCAACCATGAATTTCTTGAAAATACACGTAATCACCTCACTAACACATCATGACATTAGACGTAACCATTTTGCATAACCTTCCCTTCGTGTTTTCGTTTGTATCTCGTTGTACTCCGTTTGAAAATTCTTATTGTTAATAATATGCTAAATTGATTATCAATATTACACTTTTAATTAGATGTCTAACATATATATTCGTGGCAATTAAATTAATTAAATAAAGTTAAGTAAATGATTATCAATGCTTAATAGACATCACTAACTCTTTGAAGGATCGATTGAAGTGAGTTAGGGTTGCTACAAGAAAAACCTCAAATTGCAACCTCTAAATCCTAATGCCATAAATCTTCAATTGTAGATATTCTTAATTATTACAATAAAATTCACAATTTTTAACAATAATAATATTAATTTGACATAAAGTTCTTTATATTTTTTATAACTAGATAAATCCAAATATTGTGCAACATCTTACCAACTCCATTTAAGACGCTTTTTAAAGTCATTCTTATCCAAAAGTGTAAATTCATAAAAATCAAAGAACAGATAAGAGCAGGTGAAAAGGAGGAATCGTGAATAAAATATGACAGTGCGAGACAGTTTTGATTTTTCAATTGAGTTTCAGAAATCTCTAGAAAAGTAGACCCTTCTATTCGAGTAACCATGGTTATACTTTTTAAAAATGAAAAGTAAATAAAATTAACCATGGTTAGGATTTAGAAAATTAAAAAAATGTGGAAACCTCAAATTGCAACCTTTGTAAATCCTAATGACATGAATCTCTTCAATTGGAGATGTTCTTAATTATTACAATGAAATTCACAATTTCTAACAATAATAAAACAATACTTCCCCATTCCAAACAAAAATTTCACTATTTATAATTAGATGAATTCAAATACTGTGCAGCCTCAGACCAGCTCGATTTAAGACGCTTATTAAAGCCATCCTTATCTAAAAGTGTAAATTCATAAAAACAAAAGGACAGATAAGAGCTGGTGGAAAAAAGAGGAATCATGAATTAAATATGACAGTGCGAGACAGCTTTAATTTTTCAATAGGGTTTCGGAATTCTCTAGAAAAGTTGACCCTTCGTTTCGAGTAACCATGGTTATATTTTTTTTAAATGAAAAGTTAACCATGGTTAGGATTTAGAAAAGAAAAAAAAAATGTGGAAAGAGGGTTAAGGTTAAAAGCTCACTCACACGTTGGGTCGGCCACACTATATCTATATATATATATGTATATATAAGTGTCTCTCACACTGTAGAAACAACAAACACACAACAAAGCAAGAAAAGGGAGTTTTCTGCGTGGGCAGTTTTTCACCTCAGACGAAACACACTCATGGAGGGGCTGTTTTGTGGCTTTTCAATTCACACCGTTTTGTGAGTGCCCCCTTTTTCACTGATTAATTCAACTCGTTATGAACTCAATTTAATTGTTGTTGGTGAAGAAACGAAATTCTGTTTCTCCAATTTGGAGGTTTTTTTTTTTTTTTTTTCTTGGGGTTTTGAAGCTTTGTTGGCATGTTTAATCGCGTGTTTCTTGTCACTTGGTTTTGATTCTGTTGTTTTTGATAAAAATGAATGATGATTTTGCTGTTTAGTTAAGTGGGCATGCAGTAAAATCTCTAATCAGGGTGTGTTTTGTGGCTTTTGTTTCTAATCTTGAGTTATTTGTGTGGCTTCATTGCAGGAAACGTGTTTAGAAGATTTAATTTGCAGAACTTTCCCAGGTATAATTGATTCTTGATTGTCATTGCAAATCTGCTTATGGTAAACTGATTAATAGTTAGTGATTCTTGCTACTGATTATGTGTAAACTATTTGGGGTTTCTGCTTATAGGAGGGTTTCTGATTATGTGTTGTTGTTTTTACTTTAGACTGTTTTTCTCATTGATCATGTGTCAATAAACTAATTGTTTTTTCTTCATGGAGTAAATAGAAACTAATGCCATTTAAACTATTTCCCAATGTATGCTGTTGTTTCGACTTTTGTTCTTGTTTTTAGTTTAATTTCTATATATGTCGACCGTTAGGTAGGTCGTTGGGGGGCCGTACACTGGTATTAGGGCAATCGTAACGGTCAATGTTGTGGGATTCACGTGTGTATAGCCACGTGGATTACCGGGACTTTTTAATAATCGTAACATTCAATGTGATAGTAGTTTAACAACCAAATCAGGAAGTTTTGGGGGGCATTTTGATAATCAGTTCTTTAAGCTTCTTAAAGATCTCTTTTTAGACTGTTTTCTTTTTGCTAATACTTGTGCTTGCTTTTAGATATGTGTGCCTTATACAAATTTTATTTAGTGTTTGAATGTATGATATTTTTTTACAAGAACCAGGATAAATTTGAAAAGCTTTAATTTGCCCAAGTTATCGTCCATTGCGAATTCTCACCTGGATTTACTGATGTTGACTGTTGATTCCATTTCGTTATTTTTTTCTTAATTGATCAAGAGAAGATAAACTAATATTTTGCTTCCTGAATTGAATAGAATGCCATTCTCTGATGTTGCTAATGTTTTATTTTCCTTATGAGTTTGATATGCTACTGATATCACATTCATCATTCGCAGAACTTTTTTAATAGGCATGAGTGAAAATAGCAGCAATACAGGGGACTCTGCTGTTTTGGTCAATGAGAAGGGTAGAAACAAGAGGAAATATTTGTCGGATCAGTTGACGCTAGATTTATCCACTGAAGTATCGAAGCTGTCTCTAACAGAATTCCCTAGGTATGAAAATCTCGTTGAGAGATTCAAGAATGCTGTAGATGAGTGGCGAGCCATAATGCAGAGGACCGAGGATGCTACCGACGAGGAGGGCTCGGAAGACGAAAAAGATCCTGAATGGGACGATCCTGTAGCAGCTGAGCTCGAGGATCTCCTCTCTCATAATTTATTCACAACCTTCTGCACAGCTGTAAAGAAAATCGTTGAATGTGGATACACTGAACAAGTAGCTGAGTGGGCCATTCTGAATAGCAGTTTCCTCCATGGGAGTAAAGATGCTGTATCCAATGTTGTAGATCCTGCTTTGTCTTTCCTAAAGAAGCAAAGGGAGTTTAATACGCCCAAGCATTCGGTATTCGATGGACTACAGAGCCTCGTTGATTATACTTTACTGGAGATGATTTTTGTACTTCGAGAGGTTAGGCCAGACTTGACCGTTTCAGAGGCGATGTGGGCCCTACTGATAAGTGATTTAAATCTCTTGAATGCGTGCTCAATGGAGAAGGGCCCCACTGTTGGTTCGTCTACTCCGGGCCCCACTGTTGGTTCGTCTACTGTGGGCCCCACTGTTGGTTCGTCTACTATGGACCCCACTGTTGGTTCGTCTACTCCTGGCCCCACTGTTGGTTTGTCTACTCCGGAAGCTTCTGGAGAAACCCCGAGACTCCCCCAATCTATTTCAGAAACTCCCATTGTCTCACAGTCGGAATCAGCTGCTCCCAAAGCCCCTGTTACCATCATGGGCAATCAGCAATCAACTTGCAGGAAAGAAATCGATGAGAAATCGGGGGGTAGTAAAAAGGGATCATCCTCTAATTCCAAGAGGGATATGCTTCGACAGAAGACGTTTCAATTTGATAAAAGTTACAGGGGTCGTCTCTCGAAGGGGGCTTTTAAAGCCAAAGTTGCTGCTTGGGGAAGTATGGTGCTGGACAAGTCTCTGAAATCGCAACCTGGTTCTTCTACTGCATCAATTAAGGGAACTTCTTCCAAGATTACCCCTCCTCCTGTGGAAGGAAATGCCGCTGCTGCCCCTGCCCCTGCCCCTGCCGCTGCCCCTGCTAAAATTGGTAAAGATCCCGTTTTCGATTTACCCAATTGGACTTGTAAATCTCATAAATCTTTTGTTTTAGGTGCCGAATCTTGTTCGAAGAATGAAATCAGTGTTCCAGATACTCCAAAGGCAATTGATTACTGTGCTTCGATCCCGTTTGACGAAACTCTCCAAAAGCATGTCCCTCAAGATGCCAGAGACCAAGCCATTCTGATGCTACTCCCGCGTAAGGCAGAACTCGAAAAAGAGCTCCAATCATGGGTTGAATGGGGAAATGGGAAAGTTATGGAGGCTGCGCGAAGGCTCGGGAAGGACCAGGCGGAGTTGAAAATGCTGAAGCAGGAGAGAGAAGAGATGGAGAGATATAAGAAGGAGAAGCAAACTTTGGAGGAGAATACGATGAAGCGGCTCTCCGAAATGGAGTATGCATTGTCGAACGCCACCGGCCAAATTGAAATAGCTAAATGCAGCATCCATAGACTCGAAGAGGAGAATGATGTATTGAAGGATGATATGGAGGCTGCTAAGATGAAGGCTGTACGATCTGCCACTAAGTTGGAGGAAGCTGTGGCGAGGGAGCACGAGTATAATAAAAAATTGCAGTCATGGGAAGCTGAGAAGGGTTTAGCCCTTGAGCAACTGACAAATTTGAAACGCCAGACTACTGCATTGAGCAATCGAGTCGAAAAGGCTAAAGCACGACGGGAACAGTTCAAGGTACCTGAAGTTATAGTGGTTTTGTGAATTATTTTGAAATATTACTATGATCTCTTATGCTTATTCATAACTCTTAATGTTTGTGTATAAATATGGGAATGCAAATTCTTAATTGGGAATTAAAGCATGTTCAAGTTCCATAAGTATTGCATATTAACTTATATACCAATTCAATTTACGTTGTCGTGGAAATTAATGGTTTTCTTTGAATTCCTTAACTTCGGTTTTCTTTTAAGAGTTACAGTTGAGGTGAGAGATTCGAACATAAAACCCATAGATTAAGTTTGTGGTCTGTTAATCATAAATATTTCTCCTTATGTATAAAGATGTGCAGTGAATGAACTTAATATTCACATCTTTTCAATCAAGCATGTCGTTTGAAACTTGAGTATGTAGTGTTGATTTCACTTTCTTGTTTTATGTATGGTTGACAAAATATATATGTTTCGAGTTTTTTCAATCATGCTAATCGAATTCTCCTATTTAGTATTGTGTACATTGCAATTTTAAATCTGAAACTGTTGTATATTTTGCAGACTCTGTTTAAGCAGGAAGAGAAGGAGACACTAAAAGTTACGAAAGAACTAGATGCTAGAAGGAAGAAAAGGGAAGAAGAAGATGCTTTGATGAGAGGCGAAGAAGAAAACATTAAACAAATGGCTGAATTGGACATGAAGAAATACGAGGAGAACATCAACAAACTTCAGAGTACGATCTCCAAGATGAGGCTCGAGGCTGATAAGTCCAGAATAGCCTCCCTTAACGTGGGGTACGGTAACTTCGCGGGGGCACAGGTTCCTAAACCCACAAAGAGGATGGCGGGAGGAGGAGGTGTAAATCCGGAAAGGGAATGTGTTATGTGTATGACGGACGAGATTGCTGTGGTGTTCCTCCCATGTGCTCATCAGGTTCTTTGTGTGAAATGCAGCGATATTCATGAAAAGCAGGGTATGGATGACTGTCCATCTTGCAGGACTCCGATTCAGCAGCGCATCACAGTCACTTATCGAGACAGTTAGATCAGACGGCACTGGTGATGGAGGTTTTTTGAGGTAACAGTTTGTAGAATTTAATGTTGTGCTGTATATATAGCACATTGGTATATTCTGGACTACAGTTTAGAACAGAGTTTAATGGTTCCATTTGAACTACATATTATGGTTTTGATGGTTAAACTTTTAATGTGGTGCTGTATGTATAGCCCATTTGGACTACAATTTGGATCTGCAGTTTTAATCTACCTATCTTTTCTTACCTTTGCTGCAATATTTATGTTTATTCTTCTTTCTGTCTGTGAATTGTGGCATTTTTGCATACTTGATTGTTTAGGACTTTAGGGTATGTTTGATTTGGGATTTTGTAGTGGTATGTGTTTGTTTTAGGATTTAAATAGATTATAGTTTCATTTTTTTCTTAAAGTTTTATAATTTAATTTTATGATTTATATATAATTTATAAGCATTTATAGGAATTTTTTTTTTTTACCTTTGTTGACTCCAAAATTAAAAAATCATCCTTTTTTCAAGATTTATTTTTTATTATTATTAAAAGTGAATAAAACTAACCATTTCTCTAAAACAATACAACAACTCAAAATAAAATTATGCGTCTCAATTAGATTAAAATTAGGGATTTTATTTATTTTTAAAGATTTTATTCTTTTTCGAAACGAAGGAGTACTATTTTTTTACGTTTAATGTAATTCATTTAGGTAAAAAAAAATTCATGCATATTTTATTGTGGGGAAACAATTACAAAAATGGTAAAAAAAAATATGTATTCAATATTTCAATGTCACAATGGGTGGGCAGAAATAGAATTGGCTTAAACGGCTCTATTTCAGATCGTGTGCATATTTTTTAGGTGGGAAACACATTTTTTATAATAAATTTGATTAAAGTTTTAGTTTTTTTTAAATTTAATATAATTTCCTCGATTAAAAATAATAATAATAATAATAATAACATGCATATTTTATTCGAGGGAAATAATTTACAAAAGGGGCCAAAATTTCTATTCAATGTCACAATGAGTGGGGCTACGGACGCATTTATTTTAAAATCGTGTATATTTTTTTAGGTGGAAATACTTTTCAGACACAATAAAGATTTTAATCACGTCGATTTTATAAATTTGAAAAAAAAAAAATAGACACTTTTCAGATACCTTTTCTTAATTTTTAAAAGTGAAACACTTTTCAGAGACGATAAAAGTTTTCTTCACATGGATTTTATGAACTGAATTTTCTTTTCAGACACTTTTTCATATTTTTTTTTTAAGTGAAACAATTTTAAAAAACGACAAAGATTTTCTTCACATGAATTTTATAAATTTAATTTTCCTTTTTGGCACTTTTTATATTTTAATTTCTTTTCCGTCATTAGACTACTTTTGGTATCTATAAGATTAAATGGATTTTATATTTTGGGAAAATTGTAATAAATGTCACATTGAGTAATTTTTAGAATCACGTCATCACATTTGTATTTAAAATAGACATTCTTTTGCAGGTAAATTGTCAATATTAACAACTCTTGTCTCAAATATAATAAAATTCATACTATGAATAAATAATTAAATTATGTCTCAACTTTTTTACAATTTTTTTTAATTAAAGTGATCGGGTTACTTTTCTTATCTATAAATTTAAAATTTAAAATCTTTTTTTTTTTATGGGAAAATGTCATAAATGCCATTTGAGAAATTTTGTGAAACTATGGCATTCATCTCCTATTTTATTTAAATTGAGTTTGGTGAAACATCTTTCTCAATTTGATGAAACCTTTCTATCAAATAGTAAAACGTATCCCGTAATCGTTAATTTTAATAATTATGATATATTTAAATATTAATTTTCTGAATGAATAACAACAGTCGATATGTCCGAGTGGTTAAGGAGACAGACTTGAAATCTGTTGGGCTTCGCCCGCGCAGGTTCGAACCCTGCTGTCGACGTTTTTTTTTGTTTTAAAAAAAAAGCCATGGGGGTATATATACCCCTCCAGCCTTGTTTAATGCACCCCCTCCATTTTTTTAATTAAATATTTATGCAAAATACCTATTTTGCCCTTTTACTAAAACATGTTAGATACAATTAGCAACCTCCGGCAGCCACCACTGCCCCAAATAAATTTAGAAATTAAAAAACAAAACTTAGAAATTAAAAAAAAAAACATATTTTCGACCAAAAACACTCTCGTCAACACTGGTTTGTCGATCAAACACATCCCCGTCGACACTAGTTCGTCGAAAGAATTTAAAAGATTTAAAATTTTCGACAATAAAGGGTTGACCATAAATACTCTCATCGACCCTTTATTGTCGATGAAAGTATTTATGGTCAACCCTTTTTTGCCGAAATTTAAAAAAAAAAAAAAAAAATCTGGACTGACGGAAGCAGCAGCTGAAGATAGAAGTGGGAGGGAGGCGGCGAGAACGTGGCTGGCTGGGGGAGGAAGAGCTGGCGATGCTGCATGTTGCAAAGAGGGAAAAAAAGGGGTGACGACGTCGCTGGGGGTGGAGGAGCATCGACGTCTTGGGAGGGAGGGGACGACGAGGGGGGAAGGAGGATGCATAAAAAAAAAAAGGAAAATGGAGGAGGGAGGCGAGGCGGGCGGGGACAGGTGGCTGGGGGCGGTGAGCGACGATTGTGGTGGGCGGGACGCGGGAGTACATATTACATGAATGATTTATGAATTTTTTTTTTTTTAAATGAGTCAATTGTTTTTTTTTTTTTTTTTTTTTGTTAAAAATCAATTTCACATTAAATCTTATCTAATTTTTCTTATTATTATAAAAACTTCTGATGTTGTTTTTCCATAGCTCAACAATAAATTATTCAACGTGATTGCTATTTTAATAGCCTCATTTCGTGAAGGGAGCTCCATAGTAAAACTTTCATCATCAACTTCATCATATTTATATAGGAAATATTTTTTTTTTTGAAAACTAAAGAGCTTAGCTTTCTTTATTGCAATTGCAAATAGTACTAGGTAGCCCAGCCACAAGGTCTGGGGGGTCTACCCAACAAGAATTGTTATCGAAGTCACGAACCATTCTAGCTAAGGTGTGCGCTAGTATGTTTGCACTCCTCTTTACAAAGACTATCGTGACATTCGTGAAAGAGGCCTTCAAGGTTCTACAAGCAGCAATGTAGTCGCCAAATGTGGAGTTGTGTGCTTCTCTAGAGTTGATAGCGTCGACTAAAATTTTTGCGTCGCCTTCCACAATGCAATTGTCAAGCCCCATGTCTTTGAGCCATGAGAGTGCAGCATAGAACCCCATTGCTTCTCCAACGTCTACCTCTATGAGGCCCATTTGTTTGTTGGTTTTTCTTTTTAAGATGTGCCCATTGCTGTTTCGAAGGACCAGGCCCCAACTTGTTTGGTGTGTGTCTCGGAAGAATGCAGCGTCCGTGTTAAGTTTGAGGAGTCCAGGCGTTGGGGCATGCCAAGCAGCGCAGAGGTTTTCTGGGATTACCGTGCGTTCTCTGTGTTTGAGTGTTCGACGGGATCCTTCCCATTCCATCCATGAGTTTGCTGCGTGTTGGACTGTTCCGTCCGGAGTTTCATGGTTGTTGTTCCATAACATTGAGTTTCGTTCCTTCCATATGTGATATAGGACCATGCTAAAACAGGCAGCCTTAGCTTTGGTTGTGTTTGAGATCATCTTCAGGATAAGGTCTCCTAGATTTTCCGCATTTGCTGCATGGTGTGTAATTAAATCCAATAGGCCCGCTTTAGCCCAGTAGTTTCTTGCGAAGATGCACGCTGTGAATAGGTGCCAGTGGCTTTCAATTGACCCCTCACACATGATACAGCCTACCTCTTCCAGGATGTGGCGATGGTGTAGGTTGCTTTTAGTGGGAAGGCACTCCCTGCTGGTGCGCCAAAGAAAGTCCTTTACTTTTGGTGGGATCTCCATTCTCCATAGTGTGTTCCACGGCCCGCTCACCTGTAACAGTCGATTTTCACTATTAGACATTAAGAATTTATAAGCCGATTTAACTGTGTACCTCCCGTTTCTTTCGAGGGTCCAATGGATAGTGTCTGTTGCGTTCTGAGGTGGGAGCACAATTGTCAAGATACGATCGTGGTCTTGCGGTAAAAGTTCAGCAATGAGTGCATCATCCCATGTGCGGGTATCCGCGTCGAAGTTTGATTTGATTGTAATGCGTGAATTTAAAATTCAATTAAACAATCATTTAAAACGAATTTGTCATTTTTAATGTTCATAAAGTAATACTCCACTACATTGAACACAAAAAAAATATAATAAGGTGGATGATTGAAAGAGCTTTTTTAAATTGAGCCAATAATTAAGTGAAAGTTTGAAAAGTGTTCGTAAATGTATAAATTTATAGAGTTTATATTGTAATTATTAATCTCAAAGAGCAAGAGTAGTTTTTGTACCGAATAAAAAAAAAAAAAAAAATACAATCTGAAAAAGTTCTACAATATAAAAAAAAAATATATAAAATGTAGTATATCTAAGATTTTCGAACTAATTATTTTTTCCAATTTAAAACTTTAAATATATACTACGTATATCTCTATATTTCCGGCCCATTGACATATCTGAACCGGAACCATTTTTTCAAAGTTTGAAGTAGTAAACAAAAGGTGTAATTCAGCTTCAACTCCAAATTTACAAAACTTGAATATATGCAAAATATCGCAACCGTTTCTCTGGCGAATCTAGAATCTGAAGAGCGGCCGCACCGGCGGAGGATGATGGCGGTGGATTAGAACTAGAGTCACCGATGCTGTGGCGGTTGGGTGAGTTGAGAGACGGAGATAACCACTAAAAATAAATGACGAGAGAGAAGGGGAAAAACGGCAAATTGTTCTCTAATTCCTTGAGGATAATTTCCTCCTGTATCAAAACTGCATCGACGGATGCTAGCACCGTCGTCCGTTCCGCTGGTGCATCCGTAGTCGCGTCCATTTGTTCCTCCGGTGACGATCACAAAGAGCAGGTTGCTATTTTAACTACGCATTA
This sequence comes from Galeopsis tetrahit, assembly GCA_963675135.1. Classification (NCBI taxonomy): domain Eukaryota; kingdom Viridiplantae; phylum Streptophyta; class Magnoliopsida; order Lamiales; family Lamiaceae; genus Galeopsis; species Galeopsis tetrahit. Next base: position 61,647,256 of record OY776130.1, on the reverse strand, counting down.
GTATACGATCTGTAACTGTAGTTTACTTCGGTGATTTTTTTTATTTGTTTAAGTTGAAATTATTTTCTACTTTGGATTTATGTAGTTGCTGTGTTTATTGAAACGAGTAATACTCAATTTTGTGGTTTAATTATATATTTAGAAGAATTGGCTCAAAATGCATATATATCCTTACCATACTTCATTTTACCTATTCTGTTCCATTATCTGTAATTAGCAGCATTAGCATAATTTGTAATAGTTGCTTTGGTCGTGTGATGAAAAAAAAATCTCTTCAGATTCAGGATTTATCATGTTGGTTTGATGAGAACATGTTGCAATGAGAACGCTTGCCTACTTGACATTGAATTGATACTTTGTGTTTATCAGGTGTTATGGGCTGGCTTTGACAAATTAGAGCTTGGTCCAACTGACATCAGACGTGTCCTATTGCTTGGTTATGTAAAGGGTTTCCAAGTGTTCGATGTTGAGTATGCCTCTGGCTTTAGTGAATTGGTTTCTAGACGTAAGGGACCAGTTACCTTCTTACAGGTGCTTCCAGCTCCTTCAAATTGTGATGGTGATGGAAGATACAAATCATCATATCCTATACTGATTGTCGTTGGAGGGGATGAGGATGGAAAAATTACCGTGCAGCCAAATACTGGCCAAGGACCTACAAAGTGTGGTTTGGTAGAGCCATCAATTGGGAGCCTTTTTAACCCACCTAATGTTGTTCGATTTTACTCAATGAAATCAAGCAAGTATATAAGGGTTATCGACTTCGGAACTCCAGTCTTTATGGTTAGATGCAGCCCTAGAGTGGTAGCTGTTGGTCTTGAAGAACAAGTAAGTATTCATTTATGTGAGAGTTCTCAAAAAAATCGAAGTAGATAATGAGAAAGAGAGAAATCGCTAATCATGTAGATATTTCCTTTAATAAAGGGCACTACAAATTAGTGGCTCAGGTCTCCAGTGTGTTTTTCCTGACTGTGCATTTCTGCCTGTAATGAACAATTTTCCTTTTCTTCTTTCTGTTTCTGCATTTTCACCCTTTGCATGTTGAGGTTGGATACACTCTCAGTCAGTCTGTCTGTTAGTTAGATTACTGTTGGTTATATGTAGTACTAGTAAATATGCTAGAATGAGTTCTCTAACGAGTAAGATATGATGATGGTTAGCCATTAGTGCACATCCAGACTGTTTACATAATTGATAGTATATCATAATCATGTTTTTATGAAGCTAAAGTTGGGATCATTAGTTGCTTCATAATTGTTGGATCAGGTTCACTGCTTTGATATGCTTACTCTTGAGAAGAAGTTTGTGGTTGTCACGTATCCTGTTCCCCGAGTTGGAGAACAACAAGGGGCAGTTGTAGTCAACAAAGGGTATGGTCCACTGGCTGTGGGCCCAAGGTGGTTGGCTTATCCTCCTAATCGCCCAGTCATGTTAAATTCGAGTCGGGTGAATCCAAAGAGCGTTGCCTCTAGTGTTAGCCCATCAACATCTCCAGGAAATGGCACACTCAGCAAACAATTAGCAGCAGGAATATTGATGCTGGGGGACAAAGGATACAAGAAATTATTGAAGAATTATCCTGAGTTGCTTCCTCCTAATGGTCCGTATTCTCCTGGCTGGAAAACTGGAAAGCTAGCAGCATCTGATCCAGAGAATGGTGGGTGGGTAAGTCAAAAAGTTATAGTAAAACTGTATTATTATGGTGGTAATACTGTGTAAGAAAGTACAAATTTTAGAGTTATTATTATTTTAATTTTCTCATTGATTTTTTCAACTGCAGGTCTGTGTGAAGGACATTGTTTCCTTAGAGATTATATCACAATTTAGGGCTCATTCAAGTCCAACTGCTGCGCTGTGTTTTGATCCAAGTGGAACCCTTCTGGTTACTGCCTCAGTACGTGGACGTAACATAAATATCTTCAGGATCATGCCTTCTCGTACACGTAGTGGAGCAGGCTGTAATGATTGGAGCTCTTCTTGTGTGCATCTTTACAAGATTTATCGTGGTATAACCACAGCTGTAAGTACTCCCCTGCATTGCACCTGTTTTTGTTTTTACGTAAAATTACAGTTAAAAAGTTGTTTGGTCCCATAACTTGTTAACTGTCCAATTTTGGTCCCAAAAAAAGTTCACCCTTTCGATTTAGTACCAACATTAAAAATCTTGTATTTGGCCCCAAAATTGACGGAAAATTGAAAACGACATTGTTTTAAGGGGTCAGATTTGGACAGTAGACAAGTTATGGGGCCAACATTGGTCATTCGCGTGGCATAAACAACCCCGTTTTCAAATTCCTGTCAATTTTTGTGCCAAAATTGGGCAGTTCTTTTAATATTAAGACTATATCGAAAAGGTGAATTTTTTTGGGACAAAATTTCGACTGTAGACAAGTTATGGCCAAAAAACTTTTTAAGGTTTAGGGAGTTTGTGAGTTTGGCCTCTGTTTTATATCTTCATCAGGTCATACAAGATATTTGCTTTAGTCATGATAGTCAATGGATAGCTATTGTTTCATCCAAAGCAACTTGCCATATCTTTGTTCTGTCCCCATTTGGAGGAGATGGCGTCTTTCAAGCATTACATACACACGAGCAAGGCATCCCTCTGTATTTAGCTTCAGCTCCACCGTGGTGGTATACTTCATCTTTCACCATAATTCAGCCAAATTATTCGCCTCCACCTTTATGCGCGCTTTCTCCCGTCTGTCGGATAAAATGCAGCGACTCTGGCTTGCTTAGTTCGGTAAGTAATGTAGCTGCTTCAATGGTGGGGAAGATATGGGTGCCATCTGGAGCTGTAGCTGCTACTTTTCATAATTCTAACTCTTGTGGTTCTGTAGATGTTCATTCGAGTGTTACACCGCTTGAGAATATGTTAGTTTATAGTCCTTCTGGGGTTGTGATTCAACATGAAATTCAGTCATTGATGAGACTTGGATTGAATGAGAATAAAACTGCTTCACAATTAAACCCGCAAAATGAGGAGTTGCATGTGAAAGTGGAACCTACACAATGGTGGGATGTGCGTAGGAAATTAGATAATTGGGAGAGGGAGGAATGTATATCCCCTAGCATCTTTGATGATCAGTATGAACGTGAGATTGACACAGATGCAAATTCTGTGAAGAAGAAATTGATCAAGACCATGACAGAATCCCTGGAAAGGCCACACTGGTATCTGTCCAATGCTGAAATTCGAACAAACTCCAGATTACCCCTATGGCAAACTTCAAAGGTCTGTATACTTGCATACAGTTAATTAATCATCATATTTTTTTGAAATTGATGTGGATACTGAGGGTAACCCAGCCAGTCATTACATCACTTTTTTTAAATTGATCCTCTAAGTGGTGAACAGTGAGCCAATGACAGGCTGGGTTACCCTCAGTAGTCAGTCACTGGACAAAACAGTCGAACTGATACCCAATGTTCTTCATCCAGTTAACTTTCTATATTATGAAACCTCCAAATGAAGAATGTAATCTCGGTGGTGAGTTTGAAATCAGAGACGTTCCTTCCCATGAAGTACAACTAAAATGCAAGGATTTGTTGCCAATATTTGACCATTTCCATGGAGTCAAGCATGCGGGAGCCGGGTAAAACTTTATACCTTCTTGTATTTATGCTAGTACATAATTTGCACCTGGTTGGTTAATTGATAGTTTTCTTCTTAGGTGGCTGTATAGGTCACACCATCAAATTTTCAAATCAGAGATTTTGCATGCTTTATTATTGGAATTAACATAGAAAATGTCTTAAAAAATATGGTTGACAGATTTTGCAGAATCTTGCGAATTAGTTCTTCTGTAGGGCCGTTTTCTTTTTATCGCTCCAAAAGCATTAATGGATTGGTTCCCATTGGCATGTGACGTTTTTAATGCAGATATATACCTTCTGAGGGGAGGAGACATTCTTCAAGTGGTTCTGAAGTAGCTAGAGAAAATAAGAATGAAAGGTCTGAAGGAGGTAAGATGTTTGTTTTGTTAATGCTTTCCTTATTTGTGAGTTTCTGTCGCGTTGCTTTACGTGTGTCCTATTAATGACAACAAGTCTCCGTTGATAATTATAGATCCTGTATCCGCTATTAGATTTTATGGAAACTATCATGACATATTGATTTTTTTTTACGTGATTTGTGCACAAAAACTTCAATGAACTTGGTTCTTGGAAGTCATACGGTGAACTTGGTAATACTGTTTAGTACACGAAAGTAATAACACATAAAATCAATCACTTTTTTTCAACCAAATATGCATTACTCGTTATGCCCTTAGGGACGAAAAAAGCTGTAGATCTCGGGCTGAACTTCAAGGAAGGCTACTGCAGTAGGCCAGAGTTTGAGGATCATCGTAAGTCAACTGAAGTTTCGACTGATGAGGTGGACTCAGATGAGGAAAAGCTCGACGAGGAAGGATGGGCTGGCGGAATGTTCGACGAAGGTTCTGTTTTTTCATCATCTCTCTGCTATTACCCTTTCTTGGAAAAGGAAACCAATGTGCATTTTCATTTTCTTATTGCAGGTTACTAATCAATGGAAGTTGGTTGGCTGTAAATGGTGTTTCTGTTTCATTATGTATATACTTTCCTCCTATTCTTAATATGAGTCGTTTCGAACTTTCGTTTTCTTTGCAAATTATATGACGTTTTACACTTTTCAATTAACTGCATTTCTTCCAAATTTAATCTTAAGATCACTAAATATTTACATAAATATGTTCTTTTTTATGAGATGTACAATCATTAATTAAGGTTAACATTAAAAATAATTTATTTTCTTAATATGTGCATTACAGGAGGGTGTACCATTAAACTATTTTAATGACAGAGAATGTCATGTAAATACGTTCTAGTCTACAATTATTTTCAAATGACATTTAATAATAAGAAAATTACAATTTAAATTATATCTACATGTCTTCATAATTAATCGGTTTTCTACATTTCGAAATTAGAAAATCAAATTTAAAAAAAATGTTAACATCAAAATCAAGTCAAATATAAATTTAATTTAAATACAAAGTATTTTATGAGACTGCATGTAAAACGGGTCTAAATTAAATGTATTTTATCAATTTGTCCATCAATTATAAAGTAGGTCAAAATTAAATGCATTTTATCAATTCATCCATTAATTGCAAACTTTGTACATTTATTATAAAAACAATTTAGTTAGTTAGGTGTGCTCTTAAAACTATTCCATTAGTCAACTAATTTCTATTTTACCCACATTTTTTAAAAAGCTAAAGAAACTTTTATTTTTTCAAAATTATGACAAAAGTTCATCAGAAAGCTCTCTACAAAATTTGAAGGCTCGACCCACAAACGCAGTCATACCTTCGTCACCTTCATTGATGACGTCAACTACTATTTTTACATTTGGCTCGTCCTCTATCCAAGTTATCTACCCATAAAAGGGCATCTAGGATACCAATAGCCTCCGCCTCATCAGCATGAATAGTGCCGGATAGAGCATGATACGAGCAACAATAAATTGTCTCTCCTTGTCCCCAAGTACCATACCCATCCCGATCTCATTAAATTTTGTGTATTATTATAAAATATATAATGTATGTCATGTTAATAATACTTTTTATTTGTTCTTACTGTAATACACCCATACACCTATAGTAATACAAACTTATGTGATAATTTTTTTGTTTTTCATATGCATGGTTTTTTTTTTTAATCCATTTAACTCAATTTGACCAGACAAGAATTTGCATTTTTTTGTCTCAATTGAATTAGAAATACTACTCCAATATATTTCATACTTCAAACTTTTCATAAAAGAATACCAAACAAACCATTCCCCACCTCAAATGCATTTGATTGTTATAAGACCAAAAAAGAAAGTTAAAAGAATAAAGAAAAAGAAAAGGCATGATTATGGAGTATTATATTCCAATTATAATTACAAATAATTAATTAATTACCTGTTAATGAGCTATGGCAAGTCAATTCATACGTTTATATAAACAACACCAACAAACGCTTCCATTCGTCGAAGGAGATCTCAATCTGCAGGCGACAAAAGGAACTCTCTGATTGCTTGCCTACTGCTATGGAGATTGTTGGAAAGTTGCAGAAACAGTTTGTCGACTACTCCACTTCTCTTTATCGCGAGGTTTTTAGTTTTTCCTTTTTAATTCAACGGAATAGTAATCCAGATTTGCTAATTACATTGTTTTTGTTGCCAATAATCGGAAGTTACGGAATCAGTTGTTGGAAATTCAACTCAGCTTCGTTGATTTTATCAATCTAATGTTGTTTCGTTGATCTTTTGCTTTTGGGGGAAAAAAGGGCTTCTTAGATGAACAGTTTTTACAGCTCCAGAAACTGCAAGATGAGAGCAATCCGGATTTCGTATGTGAGGTTGTTTCGCTTTTCTTTGAGGATTCTGAGAAGCTTCTGAATAATTTGGCTTCTGCTCTGTGAGTTTCCATTTTGATTCTTCTTAAATTTTACTAACTTCTTTTTCACTGTTTATTGGTGTTGTTTTGATGTTAATTAATTTATGTAGTGAGCAGCAGGTTGTTGATTTTAAGCAGGTTGATGCACATGTTCACCAGTTTAAAGGTAGCAGTTCCAGGTAATAATTGGGAAGTTGTTGTTGTATTGCACTGTTTCATCAACTGAATTCTTGAATTTGGTGTGTTTGTTTATTTAACAGTTAATTTAGTTTCTTGAAATGCACAATATTTTAGATCTTGCTGTGATTTTGGTGAAATCATCCTTTTGTTGATTATTATCTTGTTGAAAAAATGGCAGCATAGGAGCACAAAGAGTGAAGAATATGTGTGTTGCCTTCAGGAACTTCTGTGAAGAGAAGAACCTTGATGGGTGAGTTCTGATTTTCTGCTCTATGCTTGTTTGTTTTTAACGAGACGACTTGCGATTTTACGCGTTTTAGCATAAGGATTCTTGTTATTCATTCAACAAGAAACTGGTTATTGTGTTATTTATAGCTTTATGTTCAAGGCTTTATTGTAACTCGTTTCGTGCATCATGATCATCCATTGCAAACGATGTTGTCAATCCATCATATGTGCAATATTTTTAGCTACTTGTGCAATCAAACACGTCTATAAAGTGGATGTATAGCGTAATTTCACGGGATAATTATCGTACTAGTTAAGAGCATCCTAAAGCTGAAGAGTTTTTGATGCAGGTGTTTGAAATGCTTGCAACAAGTAAAAATTGAGTTTTGTCTTGTGAAGGGCAAGCTGGAGTATTTGTTTGCAGTAAGTATCCATCCGCTTCGTATTTGATTTCAAGTTTCAGCCAGTTTAGTACGAAAAATATTGTATAACAACGCCATCTGTTAAATGTAGCTCGAGCGACAGATCTTGGAAGCTGGTGGCTCAGTTCCCGTGATAGCGTAACTCTACTTTGGTGGAGCGCGCCGAGGTCAATCATTGTTACTCATCGATGAACAATGGAGGTGTTTTTGACTGAAGGTTCTGTGATAGTTGTAGATCTTAAAAATGTGTGAGGTGAATGTTTTTTTTGTTTATCATTTTGTTGTGTCTTGTAACATCCACATTTTGTAGATGTTGTTAATACTGTGTTCCCACACTTAACCTCTTGTTTTCCACAATTAATTCCCCTCTTTCTTTCATGTTTTCACATTTGTTGCTGTTTATTATACGTGCAATGTGTATATTATGATGTTTGGCGAATAAAAGTTGTATATTAAAAGAGAAAGAAAAAACATAAAGTCAAAGGTTCATAAGTCGAATCAGAGATAGAGGTAACAATCAAACCTAAAATGATCGAAACAGAAAAAGGAGTCTATGGGGTTTTCAAAAGCATCGCCCCCGATCGAGTGTGTCGTCGGCAAACGGCTCCAATAATACAATCACAAAATTATGAGGGCTCATCCATGCAGTCATCTGTGAGGATTGAGAAAGTGTTGTCCACCGAGATCGAAGTGGGGACAACAGTCGAGGTAAGAATCGAAGGAGGCATGTTTGGTAGAAGTAACAAAATTTTTACTTACTGGAATATTAAAATTTTCAATTCATCATCAAATAATTGAACTTTAGAGTAGAATAATTTGAGAGTCATATCAAATTATTCTTTTATAAACACAAGATTCGCCATATCTTTGTGTTTAGCATTAATGTCCATGCAATTTGTGATAATTTTGGCATCTTACAGCTATACTAATTAATTGAAATCTTTCTCCAGCTTTCTCAATATTCTTTGCTTTTCAGAGCATCAGAATACCACAAAGTTTTGGTTGTCTTTCTAGACAAATACATCAATTCTAAAAGTATATCTTACATATATGGTACATTGCTATAATTATGACCAATTGACCATATAATTAATTATTTCTTGACTAATGGACAAAATAAGTGTTATTTCCTTCTCTTAGGCAAAAATCAGCCTTCAATTTTCGAATTTTGGACGTCGAGCATAAAAATAAACTTAAATATTCTGATTTTTTTTTATTTTTTTGCGTAGATGTCCATTTTGAGTAATCGTGCATATTTTTTTTAAAGTAGAATCAAGGCTATCAGCATTACACATAGTCATGATGTATGGATTTTTTTAAAAAAAATTCATTGTTAGGTGTGAAAAATGCATTGAAAAGGAAAAAAAAAACCTAGGTGTCAGAAATTCGTTCGATTACCGATTTCCGTCTTTTGCAACCTTATCTATTGTGGATAATCTACTTGTTCCTACGCAACGAAGAACACGATGCCACACCTTATTTTCGTTTGAAGACTTCAATTCACCTATTTAACTTTCAGTCATCTTGATTATTAATTAAATTCTTATAATCATTATAAATCATAAAACTTGATCAAAAAAACCCTTACGAATTAGTTAACACGTAAAACATGACAATAAATGTGCTATTTATGCAATCTGTCCTACAAGAACTCCTAAATCGTTGGATTGGCTCTGACTAATCTACGCGTTTCGGTTGAAGCGAGTAGAATGTTCCAGTATACAAATCTAAAATTCTAAACCCTAAACACATAAATTCTAAAATTATATTTTACATTTATGGTACATTGCTATAATCATGACCAATTGACCATATAATTGTATATGTATTTCCTTCTCTGATACAAAAATCGGTCTACTCAATTTCTGACTTTTGGGCGTTCGAGGATAAAAATTCATCTAGGTGCTCTGATTTTTTTCTTTTGCCTACTTTTTGCATAGATGTTCGTTTTGGAAGATCTAGCATATTTTTTTAAAGTAAAAATGAAGCTTTAATTATCAAATTTCATCGTTTAATGGGTGAAAACTGCATTTAAAAAAATAGGCACATGAAATCCGCTCGATTGCCGATTTTCGACTTCTATAACCTTATCTATTGTGGATAATCTACTCGCTCCTATGCAGCAAAGAAGACGATGCCCACACCTTGTTTTCTTTTGAAGACTTCAATCCACCTATTTAAAAAATCACTTTCAGTCATCTCAACTATCAATTAAATCCTTAAAATTATTACAAATCATAAAACTTGATTAAAACAAACACTTACGAAGTAATTGACACGTATAATGTGACAATAAATGCGCTATTTATGCAATCTGTCCTACAAGAACTCCTAAATCGTTGGATTGGCTCTGACTAATCTACGCGTTTCGATTGAAGCTAGTATAATGTTCAATATACAAATCTAACATCGTTCAAGTTAAGAAAGAAGACAACTAAACTCAATTTATAATTTATTGTTTTGTTAAATTAGCTCACATATTTCAGTTAAATTTAGTGTAATAGTATAGTTAAAGGTAGTGGTTACGTCAAATTGCATGGTGAACTGTTTCACTCATATGTCAAATTGCATGGTGGAACTGGTACTCTTGAAATTGGAAACTTTGGAGATGCTACAAATATTTGCACTTTAGAACTAGAGTGATATTTGTGTGCAATTGGTGGCACTTATACTCCCTACATTCCAGCGAAAGTTATCCAACTTTATTTTTTCGTCCGTTTCAATGAAAGCTATTCATTCTTTTTTTGTAACTATTCCCTCTCACATTTAATTATATTATTTTCTCTCTCAATCACATCACCTCTAATACATCTACTTATTATATTAATATTTCTTAACCTCCGTGCCCGGAGCTCATGGAGAGCTTTCCCGGGACGGAGGGAGTATAATTGAAATTTGACTTCAATGAATTTGGTCAAATGTTGAGTTCAAAAAGATTAAATTGGATAAATTGAACATTAAAATATACAATTGAAATTTAACTCTACTGAATTTAGTCAAATGTTGAGTTAAAAAAGATTAAATTGGATAAATTGAACATTAAAATATACAATTGAAATTTGACTCCAATGAATTTAGTCCAATATTGAATTTAAAAAAGATTAAATTGAATAAATTGAACATTAAAATTATAGTGTACACGACAATTTGTCTTAAAAGTACTTTCTTATTTAAATATAATAGAAAGAATAAAAACAAAAGTGAAAATGTAACATTATGAACATATGCCACTAGAAAATTAGAAGGGTGTTTTCAATTAATAATATTTGACCCGCGAAAGGCTGACACACGTGTGTAAAGTCCATCCGAGCCTGAGGCTCCTCTCCTCCACGTAGGCTCGGACAGCCGTTTGCCCCCAAATTATAATTGCATAAATATCAATTAAAATTATAATTAACCGTCTCGTACTTGCTGCAAACACGCACAACACACACTAAACGGAGAAAACAACGGCAACATAAACCTGCACCATTAGTACTGTTGTGTTGTGTGAATTCATTCCCATTTCCCACACAAATTTCCCAACAATCTAAACCCACATTTTCTTCATTCTCCACCAAAATCGTACCACCTTTTCGATTTCTTGTAAATTAATAAAGCTATCAATCGGTATTTGCAGTGATAAATTTCGAAGTGTGTTTTGGTTGATGAGGAGAATGAAACCCGCCGTTTGTTGGGCGACATTTTTTGCGCATTTGAGTTATTTAGGGTTTCTATCGCATGCAATGTTGGATCCAGTTGATTTCCTGGCGTTGCAATCGATCAGAAAGGGCTTGAACGATTTACCGGGATCCAATTTCTTCGCATCCTGGGATTTCACGGCGGATCCCTGTAGTTTTTCCGGTGTTTATTGCGACGGAGATAGAGTGATTTCGCTCAATCTCGGCGATCCACAGGCCGGATCTCCGGGCTTAACGGGCCGGATCGACCCGGCGATCGGTAAACTCTCTGCTCTCTCCGAACTAACCATTGTCCCGGGGCGGGTATACGGGTCATTACCGGAAACCCTATCGCAGCTTAAAACCCTAAGGTTTTTAGCTCTCAGTCATAATTTCATTTCCGGCGAAATTCCGGCGAGTTTAGGTCAGCTCCAACGCCTGCAAACTCTCGATCTCAGTTTCAACCATCTCACCGGAGCTATTCCGGTTTCCATCGGAGCATTGCCGGCGGTATCCAACTTCATTCTCTGCAACAATCATTTCACCGGTCCGGTTCCGCCGCTCGGTTCTCAAACCCTGACCCGGCTCGATTTAAAGCACAACAACCTCTCCGGTTCCCTTCCGCCCCTCTGGTGTCCGCCTTCACTCCAATACATCTCCCTCGCGTCAAACCGCCTCTCCGGGCCACTGGACCGGGTTTTCTCAGGGCTAAACCAGTTATCCTACCTCGACCTCAGCTCGAACCGGTTCACCGGCTTCGTCCCGGCTGAGTTCTTCACTTTCCCGATCAGTAACCTCCAGCTGCAACGAAACCAGCTCTACGGCCCGGTTCAACCGGCGGCTCAGGTGACAATCCCGACAGTTGATCTGAGCTTCAACCGCCTCTGGGGCGAAGTATCTCCGATGTTCGCGACGGTTCAGAATTTGTACCTGAATAATAACCGGTTCACCGGTCGAGTTCCGGGTATTGTGGTGGACCGGTTGTTAGATGGGAGTATACAAACACTGTATTTACAGCATAATTATTTAAGCGGGATTGGGATTAATCCAACGGTGGAGATTCGCTCATCGCTGTGTCTACAGTATAACTGCATGGTCCTCCCCGTAGACACGCCCTGCCCCTCCAAGGCTGGTACGGACAAAGCAAGGCCAACTTCGCAGTGCATAGAGTGGAAAGGGTAAGTTTGGGAATTTACTCTTTTGTGCAGGGGTAATTCGGGAAAATGGGATTTGTTAAAATTAATTCATTTATTAATTCTTTTGTGGGTAATATGGTTCATTAAAAATATAACTGTGGATAATCAGAAATTAATGGCTTTCTTTATCAAATTCTTTTATTTTTTAAAGGAAAATTGGCTTAATTATGTGGCTAATCATTTTGTAATGCTCTCATTTCATTATGATACTATTCTTTTATTTTTAAAAGGAAAATTAGCTTGATTATGTAGCTAATCATTTTGTAATCAGGATTAATGGCTCTTTTACTTATTAGATTCTTTTATTTATAAAAGGAAAATGGATTAATTTTACTGTTTTTTTTTTATATATAATTTGTTTTCGTTTTTGATTAATTACAATTTCTCAATAATTTGTGTAGCTTAATTTCTAGAAAAAGGCCGTTGGGAGAGTTATAGGGGAGACTCCCCCACTTATTTTTAGTACTATAGTAGTATTTATATTATTAGGAATAATAAAAGAGAAATTTATAGGCGTTTAATTTGTCTTGTCGTGTTTTGTCTTTTATTGTCTGGAATGAATAATGATCTTTTAAGTCTTAATTAACATAAATAAAATTAAGATTGACAAGCTTAATTAGTAAGAATTGTGATTATCAATCGAAATTGAACTCTAATGAAATACTTACATTAAATATTAAATTCATTAAGTTGCATGGAAGAATTTATCGATTATCAAAGATATTTCATATTCATTATTTATATATAATATTACATAATAGTAGTAGCAATTGTTTTTCTAATTAAGAATTTTAAAAGACTAGTTTCGATGTTTCACCCATAAGGGAATAAGATTTCAAACCATTTTTTGGGAAATTCAGCTTTGTTGTATATATGATCTCTTCCAACAAAAAAAAAAAAAAGTATATATGATCACATCAAACAAGAAATTATTATATGGGAGTATATTTATAGTAGCAAATAATAGTTAGAATATAGGAGTATTTATTTTAGCCAGTTTAAATATTTATTTAGATTTGATAAAGCCAATCTCAATTTGAAGTCAATTTGTGTTTACTTTAGGTTTTAATAACCTTGTTTTGAATTTTAAGATTTTATGTTTTGAAAAATCATTCATACAATACCTATAATTCACTATCACATTTTTCCATACAACCAATGTATGATATAATTTTCCTTTCAAAAAAAAAAAAAAAATGTATGATATAATTTAATCATTTCAATTATACTTAAATCATAATAATACTCCATAATTTTATACACTGATTCTATATAAAGTTAAAAGTTAAAAAAAAAAAACATACATATTACATTCATCAAATTTAGAAGGAAAAAAAAAATCAAAATCAATTTTTAAAAGTCACATAAAATCCAAAGTTAAACGCCCTGGCTTTTTTTATTTTTTTTAATAAAGTTAAAAAAAATAAAAACAAGTATTATTATAATTTTATTTATGCCAGATGTTATTGTATATAGCCCAGTTTGAAAGCTTTATTACATATTTTGGCCCAAAATAGTATGGACTGGAATCAAGCCATATTTTATTTTATGGGCCATCACTCGTTACTTTGCAAAAAAAGAGCTGTTAAAAAAGGGAGTAGCTCGAGAGCTCAGAGCACAACTCATTACGGCTTAAACTCGACTCGTTTATATTGATAAATGAGTCGAACTCATAAAATACTCAATTTATAACGAGTCGGTTCAGACTCGATTCGCCATGTTCAATATTTAAGGATTTATTTGTAATCGAGTGAGTTCGAACTTGGCTCATTAGACTCACAAGTAGAGTTAAACTATACTTCTAGCTAATTCATGTAATCGAGAGTAAGTTCGAACTTGATTCAACAAATGCTTAAACCGAGTTTAAATTTCAAGTAACTCAACTCGACTAGGTTGTAATAACAACTCTATTTGAAAGGAAGATTCCTTTCAAGTACATAAATTTAATCCATTGTTGCAAATATTGAATCACCATATTCTTTTGGTAATTTGGACAAACTTGTAGAAAAGTTTAGATAATTTGCACTATATAAATTAATCACATTTTACCACAAACTCAAATTATTACATTGATTGGTCTACAATCTATATATAGAACACATAATCTTTACCAGAAAAGAAAAATTGTGATACTCCCTTATTTTAAAATTTGATAAGGAATGAAACTGCAATTACTACAAATGATCAAACACACATGGTGAACTTGCAACAAGTGCATATTTCACTCAATACAAATTTCGACTTCGCCTTCGGGCTCGTTCCAACAAGAGCCTTTGGACTCGATCGTGACTCCCGTTCATGGATGGGACGACTTCTCCTGGAAATTCCCTTTTCACGACCTCTCCGGGAAATTCCCATTTCACGACCTCTCCATCCCAAGACGAGCTAACCAACATCGGGTAAGTCGGGTGCCAACTGCAATCTCGAACACTTGATCTATGGTGCTGCAGCCTCGCGACTTGAGCGCCACTAACCTGCAACGAGTCATCTCGTTGAAGAAACTCAACTATAGGGTAAATGCTTATTTTGCCTTGAAAATAGTCCTTCAAGTTTACAAATTCAGAGCTTTTTCGTCTTTTTATATGGCAAAAAGAACGAAAAAGGTTGAATTTGTTAAACTTAAGAGACAAATTTCAACGTCGAAAAACTTAGCAGTCTAAAATCAAAATCGGTGCAAGTCAAGGGAAAAGGTATAGGAGAAACGTGTGGGTGCATGTAACGTACTTAGCTTTTTTTTCCTTTTGAATTGGATCTTTTTACTTTCATTTGTATAAATTATGTCTCAATACTTTTAAATTCTAAGGCAAATAAAAGTGCAATGACTCAATTGTCTAAAATGAAAGTAAAGAACCTAATTCAGACAAAACAAGATCAATGAAAGTACAATAACCTAAATATATACGTATATTTTTAGAGAGCAATATAAGAATTTCTACACGTAGACTCGTCTTTAAAGCACATACCACATCATAAATGTAGATGCAAGAGTCGTGAGACCCGGTGTAGATGTACTTCTGGCCGGTGCTGTTGATGATAGCAAGAAATCAGTAAAAATCTAGTTTCGACAAATAAACGAACATGAGCAAAGTAGGGACAAGACGTGTATTTAATTGACCTGTATTCTGGAGAGAAATAACAACGGATGAGGGTACGCAACACTGAATGACCTTTATACGTAGCAACCGATTGATCGTACGGATGCTTGAAGTCTCTTGCTTGTTCAGGGTACTCCATCCATCGGTAATCCCATTCATAGTTCCTGTATCCTCGATAGCTGAAAGACAATCACACGAGATTATAGAAAAAATTGCTTAATAGTTTAAGTTGTTAGAGTTTGCAAAAATATTTCAAAAACTAAAAGTACAACGGAGTACTATATAATTTAGAATTTATATACTGAAAATTTTGGTATGGTATACAGCATGGAACGTACGTACCAAGAAGAAGTAGATGACATTTTGCGTAGGTCCCACAATTTGATAGCTTGATCTTTACCGTTGGATATCAAATAACGACCATCTCCACGACTGTCGATGAAGGTGATGCCTTCAAGGTGACCCATAAGCACACCCGCTGGCTTGCCGTTAGCTGTAAAGCACCGTCTGTCCCACACCTATGCAGAACAAACTTGTAATGATACTTTTACTCAAAACAAACACGATTATAACAGCATTGGCAAACTTCTTAGGTCGTGTTTGGATTGAAGGATGGATTTAAAAATTTCTTTAGCAAAACTATTGATGGTTATCACTTCTGTTCTTGGACATATCGAATGTTTCTTGAATCAATCTAAATTTGACATAAAAAAAAAAAAAAAAAAACACTTGGAAAAACTACACCAATAAGGCAATAACCTTACTCTAGACGAGCTTTAAAGTTGAACATCAATCGAGGAGGAATCAAGGCTATGTTTACAACTAACAATGCAAAACCGTTTTCTCAGACGGAATTATTACCTTACAGAAATCATCATCGCCCCCAGAATAAATGAGATGGCCGCTTTCATCAGCAAAACATACAGTGTTGACATCACACTGCAACGCAGAAAGTGGGAAAAAAAAGAAGAGAAAATAATTGGTAATTCGGTAGAAAGAAAAACCCGTAAGGAAAATAAAGCTGATTTCAATGAAGTGAAGAACAAAGAAACGGAATATACTATCGGAAACAACAGAAAATGTAGACAGCAGTACCATGTGAGCTGAAATTCGAAGAGAGAGTTTATCCGCTGAGAGGTCATACACATATATATCACCGTTGCTGCTCCCAGCGACTACTTCTCGCCCATCAGTTGAAACTTTTAATGAGAATATCCCGAACGAATATCCCCCATCGTTGGGAGAAGAAAGGTCTAAACCATCGTGGATTTCCTGCACAATTTACAACTCCGATTTCAGCAATTGTTTACTAGGAAAAAGTAAAAACTCAATAACCAAATTACCAGGACAAAAACTTCTACGAACTTGGTTCGTGGAAAATTTATGATTAACTCAGTAATATTGTTTAGCATACGAAGTGTCATGGACTCATGGTTAAGTGATTCTGAAACGCAATACTTCGTATGCTAAACAGAGTTACTTTGTATAAATAAGAATGACATTACATACAGTGACGTTTGCGAGAGACTCTTTCATGGAAGACTGAACATTGACAATATGGATAATGGGCGACATGCTAGCATAAACCTGCATAAAACATCCATTCGACATAACATCAGGTTCGCAAAACAGTACCATCTCCTAAATAATACTCTCAACTTTAAACCTCAGATGCAGCAATACGTTACACTAAATTTACTAAGGGGGTGTTTGGTTAGTAATTCTTCAATAGGAATGATAACGGAAATGAATATGTGGTGGTTAATGAGAATAAAAGACGGTCAATTCACCTTTATCATATTTTGTACGAGGTAACGAGACTCAGAATAAGTCAATCAGTACCCCATTTTGATTAACTATCCATGGGTAAAATGTTTTTTTAGGCCCCGCAACCTTGGGGGGATTGTGTTTAAAGGACAGTAATTTCACGGGCAAGTGAATGTAGGACAATATGTTTTAAAATTTGTAAATGTAGGACAATCGAGCTCGAATTAGACCAAATCGGGCTTAAATAGCACATGGTTGCACGATAGTTACATATTTTAAAAATATAGTCTCCTACATTCACATGCCCATAAATCTGTAAATGTAAGACAATCGTGCAATTCACGTGACATTTATGCCTGATTTGGTCTAATTCGAGCTCGATTGTTCTACATTTACAGATTTTAAAACATAGTGTCCTACATTCACAGGCCCGTAAATGATTGTCCTTAAAAACACAACCCCCCCTAAGTTACGGGCCTAAATAAACTTTTTTTCCAACTATCCACTCCCCTATAACCATTTCTCCTCAAATATTCCACTATTTCTCAATCAACAATCATTTGTTAACCTAACTTATTACAAGATTAGAACAATACACTAACAACGTAACCATACAATTCCATTGGGAAACACATACGTCCTTTGCTGAATATGATTTAGGAAATGAAATACAAAATGAGAACTGACAAGGTGTCGTTGATCAGGAGAAAGGGATGTATCGGTGATCGTCCATCTTAGGCTTCTGGCTATAATATTCTTTTGAACTTTCCATCCTCTATCCACATCGTATATTTTAATCTGACTTCCCTGTTCCAAATATATATACACATAAGACGACCAGCAATCAAGAAAGAACATAAAACACCACACAAGCTGGGCAAATTTCAAATAATCGAGTCGAACAAAAACCTGAAATGCAGCAACAAAAAGGGATCCATCAGCAGAAAACTGTGACACATAAGCCCTTGTAGACATCTGGTCCACAACAGACGGGCCATGAACGGGCAAATATTGACTCAAAACATGACGACAATCTCCAGACGTGAACCTCCCTCTTCCTGAAACATTTGCTTCTCGACCTGCCAACATCTTCACAGTTGGAACGGGTACCCGTACCTCCCGTTTCCCAGGTACAACTCTACTCAAACTCTCATGTGGCCCAGATTGAAGCTTTGTTAAATGACCAATATCATCATCTAAAGAATTCGACTTTCGTTCTGGCCTAAAACTACTACTAATCTCCTCATAAGACCCATCATCATGCTTAGAATCTATCTCCAATTTCGTAAAAGTATACCCCATATTATCAGGCAATGAGTCTTCACTACTAAACCACATCTTTACAGCAAAATCACTTGGCACAACAGAGTTTATTCTTCACATAATTGGGAAATGTAAAATCACTTCCTGTGAAATTAACACACAAAAAACATTTCATTACTTCCCTTTTGGTAAAAATTTCATCTTTATGCACAATCCTATCATAATTTTGGTTGAATCATTCATCATATTTCCTCAACTTTTAAACCAATAAAGTTATATGACTCGTACAATTTAATTAAGCTTCACTAAAATGCCTCAAAATCAAAAAAATCAAGAAATCACATTGCCAGAAATCAAGAAATCACTGACCCAGAAAAGAAAAACACAAAAGAATCAAACAAAAATTAACTGAAGTGCAAAGGGGAAACTGGAAATATAAAAAAGGAATGGACTTGAATCATTTGTTGACTAATTCGTCACTTACCTCCTCTGGAGCCTTTTGTTGCTGTTGCTGATAATGAGAGAAGAAATTCCTTTCGATGATGGGATTTTTATTTTTATATTCATGGGGACTGTAATCTCGAAATTGATAAATTATCAGTTTAATCCTTATCCTTTTGCGTTAAAATTAGTTTGGGAGTTGAAATAATAATAAAATAAAAAATCAAGCTATTAAATATTACTCCGTAGAACATTAGAGCAGCGAGAGACAATAAATCAACATCAATAATAGTACAAAATAATATTTATTTTTTTAATTTTTTTTGTGAAGCCATAATATATAATTATTTTTTGTGGTATAAATCATCATAATGGAGTAATATTAATTCAGTCATGAAAAATAGGAACAATATCACTTTAGAACCTAAAAGATTTAGCATGCAGATTATATCAAAGAATAAAAACTGGAGTATCAATTTACAATTAAAAAATATTGAAATTATATTTAACATCTCATAGCTTATATCCTTATATAAAAATATTATTAAATAATATTAATATTATTCATTCCGTCCCATAATAACTTTAATAGCTAAATGAACACATATATTAATAAAATGTACTCCAATAATGAAGGTCTCAATTTTTTTTTTTTTTTAAAAATTATTGTATAACGAAGGAAGTATAAAATGTCAAACATGTTCTCAACATGGGTTAACCCTAAATTCATAGGTTTAATTGCGTGAAAATTCTTTATGAACGAAAAAATCTTAATCGAAATTTATTTGTGGTATAGAAAAGGGGTTTGACTATATGCACCTCCATTTCGGAGGATGCACTCCCCCGATTTATACACTCCTACAAAATTGGCACACCTCCACACTTAATTGTCATAAATACCCCTCCCTTCATAAAACTCTTATTACTACCCACCCCCAACCCTAAATTCATCTTCCTCCTCCATCTTTCTCCTCCCATTTTCCCCAATCCACCCCCTCCTCACCACCATCCCCGTCGCCGGCGACGCCCACCCCACCCCCGTCGCCGGCGGCCGGCCCCTCCCCTCCAGTTTTCTGAAAAAAAGACAAAAAATTGCAGATTTCGCGGCCGCGGCGGCCGCCCCCTCCCTCTCCCCTTTCTGTAAAAAAAAAAGAAAATGAAGCTTTGCGACAGCGCGGCCGCCCCCTCCCCCACGCGCACCCTCGTCGCGGCCCCCGCCGTCGCTTCCCCGTCCTCCCCTCCCCTGTTTTTTTTCTTCTACGTTTTTTTATTCACCCCGCCCCCGCCCCGTCCCCGTTTGGCCGCTCCCCTTCCCAACCACCGGCCTCCGATTTTTGGGCACTTTTTTAGGGTTTTCTGCATTTGCAGAAGACCCTAATTTTTTTTTATATTTTCGACACTGTAATGTCGACCAACTACACTTTCGTCGACAAACGGTTGTCGACGAGAGTGTATTTGGTCGACATTACAGTGTCATTTTTTTTTCAACCTTATTAGGTCGACCAAATACACTCTCGTCGACAAAAGGTTGTCTACGAGAGTGTATTTGGTCGATACTGGTTTGTCGAAAATTTTAAAAAATATTTTTGAGGATTTCTGATTTTTTTTTTGTTTGGTGGCCACCGGAAACGACGGCGGCAGAAATTAGGTTTAGGGTTTATAGATGGAAGTGGGGGTGCGGTTAGTAGTGGGGGTACATTTAGTAGTGTAATATTACTCAAAGGGTATTTTGGGGTTTTTACACTATTATTAAATTAATAAAGTGTTAGGGGGAGTGCATCTCTCTGAAATGGAGGTGTAAATAGTCAGACCCATAGAAAAGTGAGTTCTTTTGGGCCTATGTGTAGCAACCTTCTACCGTAAATTGGGCCCATCCATAGCACACTTTTGCCACCCCCTCCCCCTAAATCGTGCAAAATCTTCTCGCACTTCAAAGTTTCAATCTTGATTTCTCCCAATTCCCAAACCCCTGCAAAAACCCTAATCACACAGCACTCCAATCCAGAAGGGGGGGAACAAAGATGCATAAATATCCATTCTTTATCTGTTTTTTATAATGAAACGAGTGTGGAAAATTTCTGAATTCGAAAAGTGCTTAAAAATCGCTCGTTCATCTCTCTCCACCCATGACAGAATCACGAAACCCTTAATCCCAATTCGATTTCTTTGCCAGAATGCAGCTCCAACGCCTCATGCTGATGAAAATCAAGTGAATGTGGCCTATTTAGCTACCCTGTTTTCAAATAAGTGGAGCAACAATGGCGCAGATTTGATTTCGAGAAAGGCTTTGAAAGAAGAAGTGTGCAAATTGAAGGAGCAACTGTTGAAACAGAATGAGGATGTGGATAAAATTGGTGAAGTTTTGGAAGAAGTTGGTGTGGATCTTTTTCGAAGGTATCCCCATGGATCTGCATCTGCTGTTTTAGAGCTCTTGGGGCAGCTAAAGCCTTTTCCCTCTGTAGCTTTGGAGGTAGTATATCTTTCACATGCTTTTATTGCTTTTGACAACTTATTTAAGAGATGCAGAACACTCCAAATTGAATATCTAGAGTGATTGAAAGTTGGTGTAATTTGTTGCAAAAGGCCTTTTAGGATTGATGTTGCATATGAATGTGGGGTATGTATTGTTGGGTCAATGGTTTTTGGTTGTATCTCATGCTTATTCTTGAAAGAAATTGCTAAGAAAGAACTAGTTGTGACTTGTGGTTGTAGTAGATGAATGGAAAGATAGATAAGCAGAAGAATTTTGGGATTCATTGTGTGGAGAGCAATGAAAATATCATCTGTGATGAATTTTAAATTATTGACATTGAACAATGCCTAGTTTAATTTGACTACAACCCTGACTTTATCTTGAGTTATTGATGCGAGTACGATGGTTTGTTAGTATGTAATTGGAATAAGCTTTTCCTTCGTAGTTAATTATCGGAGCAAGAGAATATAGATGGAGGACAAATAGTCAGAAACTTGCGGATATTCTATTTAATGATTGATCCTAGTGAATAAGTAAATACACAAACACACATATATATTCATATTGTGTGTGGTAATGTTTTATATTTTGTAGAATAATTTGCTTCTCGAAAATATATCTTCATAACTAGAACCATTCCTGCATTCAAGATTAAATATACTCCGATTTTTAAATTATGGTTGAGTTTAGTGGATAAGTGAGAATGCAATTAGCGTTATTGTGCGATAGTGTTTATTATTTAATATCCCCTCCAGTTTTAAATGATAATACTTTCTTCTTTTGGATTTGGCTATTTTTGCAGGTTTTTGTTTGGAGGAGAGAAAACCCGAACTATGCGGCTCCCATTACAGTGGAAGAGTACTCAAAGGGTATCACGATTGTCGGAAGATTAAAGAATGTCGATCTTGCTGTTGAATTTTTCAAAGAGGCCTCCAATAAAAACCTAAAGGGTGTCACTTTATATAATGCTCTCATGAGTGCTTACTCGTATAATGGCTTTACTAAAAAGTGCCAGTCGTTGTTTAATGATTTGAAGAATGATCCCGAATGTTCTCCTTCAGTCGTAACGTACAACATACTTATTTCAGCATACGGTCGTCTGGTTCTTGTTGATCATATGGAAGCAGTTCATAGAGAACTAAAGGATTTAAACATTTGTCCAAATAAGTTCACATATATCAGTTTAATTTCCGGTTATATTACAGCATGGATGTGGAAAGAAATGGAAGAGACGTATTGGGCGATGGAAGCAGGCCCCATCAAACCTGACCTAGATATTCATCTGCTGATGCTTAGAGGATATGCCGTTGCTGGTAAGATGGAAAAGATGGAAGAAATATACGAGATGTTAACGGGACATGTTCATCATATTGATATGCATTTGATTAGAGTCATGATACGAGCATATTGTAGGAGTTCTGATCCTGAAAGGGTTCGAAAGGTCGAGCAGCTTCTCAAGAAAATTCCGAAAGACGAATATAGACCTTGGTTGAATGTGAACTTGATTTGTTTATATGCAAAGGAGGATTTATTGGAGAAAATGGAAAACTCGTTAAAGGAGGCATTTGGGCATAATACCTATGTTGCAACAGTTGGTGTGATGAATACCATTATCGGGTGTTATTTCAGACACGATGCGGTGGACAAACTTGCCGACTTTGTGAAGTGTGCTGAGGTGGCGGGTTGGAGAAGATGTCGATCTCTTTACCACAGCAAAATGGTGATGTATGCTTCACAGATGCGTCTCTCTGAGATGGAAAGGGTTCTTGATGAAATGTATACGATGAATATGCACTTTTCAAAGAAAACGTATTGGATATTACTTAAGGCGTATAATAGGTGCGATGAAAGAAGTAAGCTTAAGCAGGTTGTTGGAATGATGTGGAAACATGGATATAAAGTACAGCACGTTGCGTGCAATTAATCAATACCCTCTCAGATAGCAAGGGCGTATCGAAAAGAATGATCGTAATAGTAGTCCAAGGCTTGTTATCAAAGATGGTGTACAAATTGCATCGTATTTAAAGGTAAAAACATAGCTTTTGCTCATTTTGTATCTCTTAGTTTTTACTTGATCCAATTGGTGATCAAGTCAATTTCACTAACCAATTAGATAGTTCCATTTTAATTTATTTTCCCATTCTGCTATTTTGATCCCTGATATGTGTATATGATATTACAATGATTTATTTATTTTGCGGTTAATTGCACAAACGCCCTCGTGGTTTATTAGGTCGAGCGAATTAAAAAAAATACGGGAAACAAAAGAAATAAGTAAATTGGTAGTAGGTTCTTACTGCTGTATCTTTTCTCATTGTGTAAAATGCATACTGCATAGGGAATTTACGAAGTTAAGTTTTTCGTAAATGCCATAGAGACGGGATAGTAAGAACGTTTTGTGGTCGTTTTATGCAGGGCTACTTCTGTAATTTTGCTCGTTCGAGGACATTGAGTTATGAGAAACAAAAAGAACCTGGAGAAATGGCTTCTGGGATAATTTTTGTGTTGTACAGTACAAACTTGTACTAGGGTTATGGATAAGTTATGATTCTTAGAGATGATTTTTGGTCTTGATATTTGCAGAAAAACAAGAAACAGGATTTGAATCTTTGCTTTAAATCCTACCACACTGAATAATGTTGTTTGTATCTTATTTGCTATGTATGCTGTATATGGTGTGATCATTTTTTCGATCATGTTCCAATTTTGGTGTTACACGTTTTATTCCACTATATAGATGATTGACATGTGTCGTATTAAAAAATAATCAACGTTCTATAATACTGGAGGGGACAAGTGTTAAAAATTCAGAACGGTGGAATACAAGTGGAACACGAAAAGTGGAATAGGAGAATCGAAAAAATATTGTTTTTGAGTTGTTTGTGAATCAATAATATGGTGAAGTGTCATTGTTTGGGCCTGCAGGATAAATCCAAAACAAATAAAGGACAAAAATCACAAAGAAAAATCATATAATTACAAAATTAAATATATTTATTTTCACTTGAAGCAATTCCTTGCACGGTTGGTTTTGTTGCAAGAACTCTCTGTCAACCAAATAATTCTTCTTATCTCATAATTTTTTCCCAATATTTATTATATAATGATAATCCAAAATAATGGATACAAAAAAAGTTAAGTAATGGCTTTTTCTGTAGAAAAAATAAATTATTATGACATTTTTTTGTTATAATTGATTCAATTTTTTAATGTCCTGATCAAACAGACAAATCCAAAAAACACTTGATAAAATATATTAACCTTATGGTAAGAATCATTTTAATAGTCTTGTTTATTTAATTTAATTAAAGTCCTGGTTTTATATTTTTTGGATTTTTATGGTTGAAACAGTTTTTTTTTTTTTGATGATTTTAAATAGTAAATAATTTTAAAAAATTGTGAGAAATAAAAAGTACACTGTTCACCAAACTGTGAGATACTGCCAAACAAAGCCATCACTTAATGAAAATGACCTAATAATGTTGTACAGATTATAATAAGACATATGAATGAGAATAAAAGTTAATAATGCAAGAAAACAACAAAATCATGTTTTTATTATTTAATTGCTGCTTTTTATTTATTTATTTTTTGACAAACAAAGTACGTACGTATTCTTGGCTAGTTAAAAATCAAACATGTATTTGTTTTTATTATTCTTCTTTTGACTTTTCTTTATGATACATGAAATAATTTTTGACTTATGTGAAATACTCTGGCTTTAAATGGAGTTCCCGTGAATGAGCGGTGAAATTGATCTCCTTGAATTAGTCGGTCTTTGAATCGGATACCATAACATAAAAAAAAGGTGAAATAATTTCATAAGTAGGTGTCTCGAATTTATATGAATTTACCCAAATATATCATAAATGTGAAATTTAGTCGGCAGTTCATGTCATTATCCAAGCTAGCTGTGTTTTTTTTTTTTAATTATTAGCTTTTTTAGTGGGATAAAAGAATACTTTCAAGAATGCAATCCCAACAATTGAAAGGGTTTTTAATGAAGAACTTGATCAATAAAAATAATTAATAATATTGAAAAGATAACAAATGTTCTTATTCAGTAAAAATTACTTCATCCGTCCCGTGATTACTTGCACACTTTTCTTATTTGGACGTCCCAAAATTACTTGTACACTCTTAATATGGAAATACCCCACAAAATTAATACACTCCCAACACCATTTTATTTTTAAAATTGCCACCACCTTTTTACATACATTTTACTTTACAACTCATCATATTCACTTTACACCGACAAAGTGGGATAGCTCAAGTGGTTAGAGCACCACTACCTAGGCCTTAGGTCCTGGGTTCGAGTCATGGGGAGGGGAAAAGGGATGGGTATTTAACTTGTAATCAAAAAAAAAAAAATATTCACTTTACACCTCACCAAATTACCTAAAATACCCCTCATTTATCTTACATCCCCAATCACTAAATTCATTTTTCTTAAACAACGTGCTGGTCAAACCGTGCAAGTAATCTTGGGACGGAGGGAGTAGTATTATTTAATATAAATGAATGTACGGTGCAACTAGTGCATACAAAACCTGATAATTTTTCTCAATTGGATGAAAGAAGTGGGAGGTGGAGGGTGGGTCCCTTTATTGAGTAGTACCACAAAAGTATATATGTTAATTTTGGGAAATATTATTTTGATATTTTGAAGCCCAACTAACTTGGAAGATAAAACACACTATACCACAAGATTTGTTTCTCCATTTAAAGCTAAGATTAATCCCCTCATCCCAAGCAATTGTCAATGACTAAAATTGGTTTGATAGGTACATAAATTAGCAATCAACTAGCCAATGTTCTCTAACGCTCCACATCCCACATATTACCACAATTATAATATACATCCGTTTAAATCTAAGTGTCTCATTTTAACTGATATAATTCATTTGTCCAAATTTTCGAGAGTTTCAAACCCGAGACCTAGAGATAAGAACACTTCTAAGTCCCAAACCCATACTAACAATTAACCATGGGGAGACTATGTCCAATCATTTAGATGTGTGTGTTTTTTTTCTTTGCAAATGGGATTCTGTTGTCAACGGAAACGAGGACGTAACATTCATAACAGATAAGTGAAAAGCTTACGACAGGACGAAACTATGGACGGAACAAGTGTATATAATATATTACGTTTAAAGAGTAGGGTTGAAATGTTTCCGGAATACAAGGAATGGGCGACAAAAGTGGTTGAAAATAAATCAAGATAAGGCAAAATCTATTTTCAGACAGGGTTTTTGTCAAGAATCTGTGACTAGTTTACCATTAATAGAAACTCAAAGCTATGGATTTTAGATGCTACACAATATCCATGGAAATACAGAGCAAAAGACAATCATAAAATTAGTATATTATAGGAAAAAAAGTTACATATAAACACAAAAACTGTATATATATATATATTTCTAGAGAGACCACAAGTAACAGATGAAATATAGCAGCAGCATGGATTACCCCAAATCCATGTACTGAATTAGCTTTTAACCTAGTAGTAGTAGTAGCAGCCGGGCCGGGGGGGAGACGAACCGATCAGCACAACCCCGAATGTCTTACGACACTCCTACTGCCTCCAAGACCAACACAACGAGTTTCAAATCCATGAAAAACCGATAATACCCACAAGGACGAGCATCATCAGCATCGTCATCCTAGTTATCAACACGAAATACCAGTAAATTCTACACAATCATACTACTACACACCATAACTACTAAAGTAAAAAAGAACCCTGAGTAAAAAAAGTCAAGCTTCTGTTACGTATGGCTGCGTGTGATTAAAACGTATCAACAGTCAAGTTTCGATGAAGCTTTTCATCTCGTCCATTAGGGAATGGAAATGATCGTTGTTAGGCAAGAAGTAGAACCCGATTGTTGCCTTTTCGAGATAAAGAAGCTTCACTTTGTTTCCCGATTTCTCGAGCCCTTTAACGTAACCCAATTGCCAATCTTGAAGAAGATCCAATCCAGCGACGACAACCAAGCTTTTCGGGAAATTTAGTCCCTCTAGGCTTCGACTCCTAGGGCCAAACACATTACACGCGGGGTGGTCCCTATCTTCGCCTTCTGGTAGATAAGCTCTCCAATACCAATCTCGATCTTGAATCCTTACAAAGTATCTCCCATCCAATCGTTTCTCCGATTCCATCCTCTCCTGCCCGCCAAACAGAGGATGAAGAAGAATGTTACCCTTAACCTCCATCCCCTCTTCCCCAGCTCGTACTGCAACGTGATGAGCAATATTACCACCCGAGCTATCACCCGCTAAATAAACGTGAACTTTAGGATCTTTCCCACTTCGAAGCCATGGCCTAGAGTGGACCCACTTAAGGGCAGTCCATCCATCATCGTAAGCACAAGGGTACCGATGCTCTGGTGAACGACGATAGTTCACAGATACAACTGCAGCCTTGCACGTGCTAACAAGACGACGACAGAATGTGTCATAGATAGCACTGTTGGCTGACGAATGAACGAAGCTTCCCCCATGGAAGAACAGAATCACAGGCACAATTTCATCAGTACTCAAGGGCTTATCAACTTCTACAACCCCCAATTGAGGCTCGTTCTCACGAGCGGTCAAATAAACACGGTTGAGAAGGCCCGTAGCACGATCTAGAACATCGAAAGAGTAAACCCCGTCTACTGGAACGGCGTTTGCAGTCACTTTACGATCAAGAAATTCATTCAAATCGCGGTTAAACGTGCCATCGGGGCGACGGAGCATGTTGTAAGCAAGCTTGAAATTGGATATAAGGATCCATGTATTGAGGGGAACCACTCTCTGCAGATAAACAGAGAGTTAATTTTGCTAGAGGTTTCCTTATTAGTCAATAACAGCACACAATAGAAGCCAAAACTCAAAGTGAGATGGAATTTTTGATCAAATATGCACAAACAGCCCCAAATCAGTATATCATCAAACCCCAGTAAGGTAATCATCTAATAAAGAAAATGGTGAAAAGCAAAAGAAAAATCATGCATATCTATAAAAAGAAAGGATGTGAAAAGTAGAGAAAGGCCCTAAAAACTCCAACAAACTAGCATAAAATCGGTTCACAGGGGACTGCAAAGTCAGAAATCCCCAACTAAAAACAAAAACGAAAAAAACAACTCAGAAACCCTCAATTGAAAAGACCAAGATTCAATCTTCAACAATTAATCACACCTCTTTCCACCAAAATCACCTCTTCATTACCAAAAAAACCTTACCCCCAATTTTAATCACAGAAATTAGGGGGAAATTACAAAAACCCACATCCGCAACTACCCTAATTTCAAAACAACAAATTACGAGCATCAGGGGAAGAAATCATGTACGATTACCTTTGATTCGCTGACATTCACTTCATTACTGCCCGCCATAACAGATTGTAATTTGTAACAAAGTTCGAAAATTCCACACAATGATCTTCAACTATTGTAACAAAGAGAAATGATTCCAACTATTGTTTTCACCCCAAAACACACTTTTAACCCCCTTTTTCTTCCGATTCAGCGAAGAAGAAGACAGTTGTGAGAAATGGAGAGTCAAGAGGGGGGTTTCACTTATCTAATTCAACGGAAGTGGAAAAGATCAAATCCAAATGGAGAGAGGGGAATAAAATATAAAAGAATCATGTGTGTATATATTATATTATATAGGTAAAGGGTAGATAAAGAAGAGAGAGAATATAATGGTGGCGCGTAGCGTGAATTTACTCTGATGAGAGAGAGAGAGAGAGAGAGAGAGAGAGAGAACGACGGGGAGAAGGCGGAGGCGAGAGAGACGACAAATTGAGGGGGGAGGGGGGCGGAATTAAAACTGTTTGAGTAGGCCCTACCCTTCAATTATACTCATTATTTTTGCATATGCATTTTCATACCACCACTTATCGGACGACTGCTCTGATACCACTTGTAAGATTTTTAAACGAGTGAAATGATGATAAACGGGAGAGGTAAATATATTTTTTTACAGCTAACTTATTCACAAGTTAAACGTGTTTAGCTTGAATTGATAACTGACTTACTGAATGCTTAATGCAAGTACGCAACTAGCCAGTTGAATAACTATCAAAACAAGTTAAACGTAAAAGCGTGTAGTAGATCTTAGATTATACTCGTTTGTTGAAAAGCTCTCTAGCTTGGTGCACAAGTGATAGTAGTGTGTTATGTTTTTTTTACTAAATAGGAGTAAATGATATGAGAAGTATTTTAAACGATAAACAATACAATGATTCGTAAGGGCAAGTATTTGTTGCTGCAGAGGTAAGTACGTGTGATTGTAAGAACACGTTACAAACATTGTTCTTACAATAACTTATATTTATCTTTATAATAATATATAGAAATCAGTACAAATGCGAAAAAGAATAAAAAAATGCATTAAACCTTGATACTCAAAACTTCAATCAAACACATTAAAACATAATTTAGCAAATATGCGTGATCTTACAATAACACATATATGCAACCGACTTATTTCACAAGTTAGCTGATAAGCTAATCCCCCGCAAGATATTTATAACACCATATAAACTATTAATAAAAATGGACCAACATATTATTACCAGGTTCTCCAAAATACGAAATTTATTCAATTATAAAGTATTCCAAATCACTTAGAAGTTTTTTTATTTTAATTAATTAACCCAATTATAAAGTAAAATAAATTAGATGGTAGAATATAATATAATTTGAATGGTTTTTTGTGTCGACCTCAACTTTGAACATGGTTATGATTCAATTTTGAATTATT
The DNA here is from genome assembly GCA_963675135.1 of Galeopsis tetrahit. NCBI lineage: Eukaryota > Viridiplantae > Streptophyta > Magnoliopsida > Lamiales > Lamiaceae > Galeopsis > Galeopsis tetrahit. The sequence goes on along the minus strand of OY776130.1, from coordinate 61,617,368 downwards.
TTGATCATTAGGTCAATTTTGGGTCCATAATTAATTTATTCGAGCAACTTTTGAGTTCTTTTTTTTCTTCTTAATAATAGTATAACTTTATTCGTTATTAAAAAAGGTTATAGCCTAGCCTTTTTTGGCCAATTGCACGGCTTATTACGACAACCACACTATTTTTCATTTTTGTTTCTTTTATGGGAGTGGAATTACTCCTGTTTTTGTTCCTACTTCACACTCTTTTGATATTTTCTTCTATAATGGTAGTGCTATATAACCAATCCACCACAAAAAAACAAATACTACCTCCGTCCCTGGAGAACTTTGAAAACAGAGGTTAAAAAATATGAAAAAATATATTAGAGATGATGTGATTAAAAGAGAATAATATACTTAAATGTGAGACTCTCTTTTATTAAAAAATAAATTAATATTTTTTATTGGAACGGACAAAAAAAAAGTTGAATAACTTTCATTAGGATGGAGAGATTACCAATTTTAAATTATACTAACCTTTCATGTTTTACTATTTTTTTAAGTAAATAAATTCTCTATTTTCTAAATTATTTCTTATAAAAACAAATTAAGAAGGAAAAAAAAAAAACTTCACCCCCTCATGTCACCCCTCCATAACTCGAACTCATGAGAACAATTTTTTTTTTTTTTTTTGTGAAACATACATGTTACTCGTTAACACATTAAAAGTTCATGTAACAATTGTACAATTTTACTAAGTTCTACTACCAAGTTTCCTATTTAATGACTCATTTTGTCATTTTTTTTTTATGTCTATTACTTAATGACTCATACTTAAAATAGTAAAAAAAAAATTTATTATTCCTTCAAAACATCTCAAAATTACATTAAATGTCATTACTTTATCTACACTAAAAAAACATATTTATTATTTATAAAGTTGAAAAGTTTTTATTACACACATTAAAGGATGGAGGGAGTATATTTTTTTGTTAAAAAATTATATATAATTTTTTTGTAACCAAGCCTAATATTTCAGGCTTATTAATTCATAACATGAAAACTACTCTAATGTCTTTATAAGGTAAATGATGCCACCAAATACCAAAGCCATTAAATGTATATTTATTAATGTTAATGTGCACGGCTGAAAAGTTTATTTCATTTGTACAAATTGTAGTATAATGTACTAATATAATAAATGGTCTTAATATATATTTTACATTAAAAATGTGGATGTGTTTAATTTTGTACCTATTAATTGCCGTACGTGCGAGGTGGCTAAGTACGTGCCACACCAAAACATGTTGCCTTCATACCTCCACATCCCCTAAACCCTTTTTTCCATAAATGGTGTTTAATTTTCTAATATTTTTTTTATTATATTTTAGTGGTTCAGGAATAGGGGTGTAGGTGAATCAAGTCGATCGGTAAACTATTTCTTCTCGATTTTAAGATATTAAAAATTTGACTCGAACTTAATTGAGTTAAATTCGAGCTCATTAATATTTAACTTAATAAACTTTTAGAGCTCGATTAAATTTGAGTTGTGTTTTGAACTTTATAATTAAATTAAGTTCAACCATGTACTCTTTTTAGTATAAATCATAAGAAGTTGGCCTAGTAGTTAAGTTTAGCCGTTTGAGACTTAAGAGTGTGCTTATTTTTAAGTCTCAAATTCAAAATTTATAAAAATTCTGACTTTAAACGGAGCCCCCACAAATGGAAGGTGAGATTGATCCATCAAATTAATCGACTAAGGTGCAAACAATTTGTAAAAGATCAGTTCATACAGAGCACACAACCCTAACTTTAAACGGATTCCACACGTAAACAATGAAATTGATCCCTCAAATTAAAATATACTTAAAACTGTCGAGACATATCCAAAATATCCAAAATGTATAGTATAAAGTAGTAGTAAAAACTCCAATAAAATAGAAATATATTAATTGTTAGGAGTAATTGAATTGAATTTGTTGGTGGGGCAGTTAGAATTTGTCATATTGTGCGTTAGGTCAACAACTGGGAACAGCATTTGTCTTGTTGTGTAAATTGCTACACTCTTTGTGGCTCGGTTTTTAACACCATTTTTCTCTTTTTTGTCTTTTCCTTTAGGTTCATCCTCCATTAACTTTTATCTCTTACAACTTTTATAGCACATATTAAAAAATATTATATGTAAGTTTTTTAGGGGAATTTTATAAATTTTTATGTGGAGTATAAAATAAATAAATAAATTTTATGTATAATTGTGAATGGGAAGTATATGAATTTTTTATTTTAAGGATGAGAAACTTATTAAGAAACGAAATAATATTATCGTAGAACGGAAGGAATATTACTTAGTTGTGAAGTAAATACTATTTTCGATCTTCAATAGAATACAATGAGGTACAAATTAATTTCATGGAATTTTGGTGAAAACGTGGTATCAACTATAACTGAAATGTAGTACTAATTTTACTTAAAATGAGTAAGCTAATGTAATAGGTACTTCATCGGTTCTTTCATAAGTTTTTCATTTTGTCATTTTGGTTCGTCTGTCTATAAATTTCTTATATTTTTTTTGACAAATATCTTTTAATTTTTTATTTTTCCACTTCACTTTATATTTACCTTTTCTCTCTATTTATTTCTTTCAGTGCTAAAAAGCATTAGGAAACGTATAAACGGACTGAGAGAGTATGTTTCTTCACTTGCTTTTTATATATATATTTTTTTTGAAGTCTCGAGTATCCGGTTCAATGACCGACTAATTCCGGGGGACCAATCTCACCGTTCACTTGTGGGAGTTTCGTTTAAAGTCAGAGTTTTGTGCTCAATATGAACTGATCCCATATAAATTGTTTGCACCTTATTGGGTTCGAATATGAGAACTAGAGAGGATCACACTTCGAAGTTCCAAATCTACACCATTAGTCCAAAATAATAAATTATGAAGTGGGGACAAAAGAAAAAGAAGGTGAAATGCATGTATTTTGAAGGTGGATGGCATGTGAAGAAGTATAGGAAAAAGATACTATAGAGTAAAAAATATAATATTGAAGAAGCATCTCCCCTCCCCTAGTGCATATGTTTAATGTTGTCTTATTACAGTGCATTAACATTAAATTAAAGACAATAGTAGTAGTAATTAATCATTGTATTACACCCATCAATGTGCCATTAATTACAAATAACTCCATGTTATGTGTGTGTATTCTGTTTTGTAGTGCAATAAAGCTACATACAAAGTGGGTAGGTAGTGGAATCTATGTACAAATGCATTTATTTATTTTTTCTTTCTTTAGCAAAGTAATTATCATAAACTAAACACCTACCGAATTGTTTTTTTTTTTTGTTTTTCCTTTTTTTCCATAATTTAAGTATATTTTGTGTGTGTTAATATTTAGTTATTGATAAATTTAAAAATTTATATGAGATGTTGTTTATGGAGTAATTTGTATTGTTCATATGTTTGAACAAACATAGGACAAGGAACAAATTCAAACAACTTGGGATTTGTGTAGTGTTTGGATTATCCTAAGGGGCCATTGTATACCGGGCTTGACTCTAGCTATAAACGGAGTTCACGTAAATAGACAGTGAGATTGATCTTTTGAATTAGTCAGTCCAAATGCTGAATATCTAAACTTTAAAAAAAAAAAAATATGTTTGGATTATACAAGATTTTTCCCCCACAAACTGTTTTCTTGTTTTTTTTTAAATTAGATTTTCTTATTATTATTATCACACTCAATAAATTTTCATCAGATTTTACTTATTTGATTGTTTATTTATTCTGGGCCTTTAGCTCCGAAAAGAATAGCAATTAGATGTGGGCCCAATCGGGGGCCCTACTTGGGCCAAGCCCAATTTTCGGACTTCAACCTTTCCTAGAATCTTTATTTTATTTTGGGCGCGGCTAAAGGCACCCGGGTTTCCTATGAGTACACCCAGGGAATGAGAACACACACAAAACGGATGAGGACACCCACCTGGAAAACTCAAAATTACCCTCTATTCAATTAAAACCTTCCTCTTTCTTTCTCATCCTCTCTTTCTCAACAATTGAGACACCCACAATTCTTGCGATGCTTCGCCGGCACGGCGGCACCCACTCCGCCAACGCCGCCCTCCACGTCGCGTTGCGCCGCCCTCCCCAGCAACCTCGTTCGCGGCCGTCGCCCTCCCTCCTCCCCACAGTCGCGGCCGCCGCCATCCCTTCTCCCCACAGACGCGGCCGCCGCCCACCCCCTCCTCCCCTTCGCCGCGGCCGTAGTACTCCTCCCCTCGCCGCCGCCGCTAACAGGTAAGTTTAGGTTTGAAAAATTAGGATTTTTTTTTTAAGTTTGTTAATTATTTTCGAACATAGTGCGTTTGTTTTGGAAAAAAATTCGAACAACGTGTTCGATTTTTTTTTTCGGACAAATTTAAGTTGTTTTGAATTTTTTTTCGAACATATTGTGTTTGTTTTGGAAACAATTTCGAACAACTTGAGTATGTTTTGGAAAAAATTTGAGTTGTTTTGGAATTTTTTTCGAACATATTGAGTTTGTTTTGAAATTTTTTTCGAACATGTTGAGTTTGTTTTGGTAAAAATTTCGAACATGTTTGTTTTAGAAATTTTTTCGAACAGTTGGTGTTTTGGGTTAATTTTTGTTGCAATTTTGGATTTTTTTTTTTGTTTGGTGGTGGTGGTGGTGAAATAGAATGGGTGGGTGTACTCATTTTCGTTTTTTCATAAATTTTACCCTAGGGGTATATGGGACATTTCACATGTTCTGACAAATTAAAAAAATGTTTGGTGGTTGTACTCATAGGAAATCCGGGTGCCTTTAGCCGCGCCCTTTTATTTTTTGCAATAATTTCTTAGAGTTATTATTCAACTTTAATTTGATGGAGCTTTAAATGCTACTAGTATAATTTTTTTTTTTTTCTCGAAGTCTTATTCAATCCAATGATTAACTAATATAGAAATCAATTTCACAGTTCACTAACGGGAGCCCGATTAAAGTCAGAATATATCTCGGTATAGACTGACTTCTTTTGCACCTTGGGTTTTGGTAATAATTATCCTAATTTAATTATTACTTATTTCCCCTCATATAATAAACCTTGTCAATCATTCCCCTATATCACAACTAACAATTATTTTTGGACAACACTAATATAATAGTATCATTGAGGCAATCTTTCCTCCAATATATCCGGAAGTATATAGGAAATAAAATTTAATTTTCATTAAGGAACTTAAATCACCTTAATAAAATATTTATTTTGGGCATTCGACTCTGGAAAAAGGGTGTCCGGTTTATATGGGCGCGGTTAAAGACACCCACCGACCTATTGAGGACACCCACACGATGAGGACACCCACACTTCCGATGAGGACACTCATGTGGAAAATCCGAGAGTGCCCTTCAAATTTCTTTTCCTCCTTCCCCTCCCTTGTTTTCGGTACACCCACCCCTGCCATCTTCCCCACTCCATCTCTCACCCACACTCCATTTCAACCTCCATTTCCACTCTTGAAGCACTCCATTTCTACTCTTGAAACAGCGATGTCAAACAAGACAAAGAGAGAACACGAGCGCGTTGTTTTTTTGAGAAGAAGAGGAGGTCGGACGCATTTTTTTTTTCTTTTTTACAAAAATGGTTAAAAGTTAGTTTTTCTTACTTATATATGAGAAGAAGAGGAGGATGTGTGTTTAATTTAGGTTTTTGTTGATTGAAACATTGATTTTATTGTTGTAAGGTTTCATGATTTATGTTTTGTTTTTTGAATTTTGTGTTTTCATTAATTTGTTGATTAAGGTTGATTTTTTGTGTTATAAGCATGTTTATGTGACAATTTATCAATATTTGATGTGTTAGGATGTAAATAAATCAATGGGCATCTAATTGACATGGTTTAGGAAGAAATTAAACGTTTTTTTACTGGTTTTTCGAACATGGAGGAGGTGTCCGGAACTAATTTTCGAACATGGCTTGTTTATAAATTTCGGATGAGAACACCCACAATTTTTTATGTTTGGATGAGTACACCCACAATGTACGGGATAAATTTTCGAACAATGCTATCATGTTGGGAACAAATTTTCGAACATTGAGCATATGTTCGAAAATTTGTTCCCAACAGAGGGTTTTGGGTTGAAAATTCGACCAAGTAAAACACGCGGAACAAATTTTCGAACATTGCTATCATGTTGGGAACAAATTTTCGAACATTGCTATCAGGTTGGGAAAAATTTTTCGAACATTGAGCATATGTTCATGTTTTTTTTTCGGACAAAGAATCGTTGTCCGAAAAAAAAACACGAACATGATCATCTTCTTCGCGAAACCAGACGCGAATAAGAGTTTTTTTCGATTCAAGCAAATGTCATTCATATTATCAAAATGTATGTCTTAAATGCATACTATTTAAACTAGATACCATTATAAACTCATATTATGCCAAAAAAAAAAAACAAGATTAAACTAACAAAACACAACAAAACCCTACACATAAAAAAACTTCCATTTTCAAAACTAAAAAACCTTCAAAACATGTTAAAAAACTTAAAAATGAATATTTGGCACCCCCACAAGTCACTTTTGCATCACTATCAGCCATTTTCGAGGTCTTCCACACTGAAAACCGTTTTTACAATTTTTGGAAAGTTTTGGAATGAGAATTTTGATCGACCCTTCTTCTTCTCGCGATAGATACAGTGGTGGGTGTACTCATCCACAATTTTTTTTTAAAATTTTCAAGGAAGGGTAAAATTGACAATTTACATACCCCTTTTTCAAAAAAAAAACTCTTGGTGGGTGTCCTCAATAGATCGGTGGGTGTCTTTAACCGCGCCCGTTTATATAGGAATGGTCCACTTCGATATGCCCAAGGCCCAAAACTACCAACATAATTTTAAGGCCACGGATAAATGACCCCCCATATATTATGTGTTCACTCCTCACCCCATTTTATATTTTGAATCAATAGATAAAAAGACTATACTACCCTTGTATGCTGAGTTCACCCCATCCATAAACAAAAAAAAAATAGTTTTTTGCATTCCTCTCACCCAATACATAGTACTAGTGTAAGACCCGCGTATCACGCGGGGTTAAATTATTTATAATTTATTAGTTAAAAATATAATAAAAGTGTTAATAGTAAAATGTTATAGTTGAATTTAAAGTGATTATTCAAATAGATTTTTATTTCCACATTAGAATTAAAAAAAAACGATTATTAAAAAATTTAATAACCTGAGATGAAAGAGGTAAAAAAAAATCTAATTTTCTATGAATATTGTGTTTATTTGAAATTAAAATAGTAGAATTTAAAATATATTTATTTGTTTACAATCTTTATGTTTTAATTTGTGATACTTAATTAAATACTTGTTTAGAATCTTTGTGTTTTGTGATACTTAAATATCGCATATAATATTCAGAATCAACGGCTGTGCTTCACGTGAGTTTTTTACTTCTTTAATTTGTTATTTGAAATCATTTAAATATTCAAATCAACGTGTCTTTTTTATAATATGGATTAACATTTATTAACTGCATAATGAAAATCAATTGTTTTCTTAATATATATATATATATATATATATATATATATATACATTGATGTAAATTACCGACACTTATTTAAAATAGGAAATTCTTGGTTTCCCCTCATTCATAAGGGAGAAGGATGTAATTGATGTTGCACTTATTTGCCCATTGTGAATGATCTATGCAAGTGTTGTGATAAAGGCTTTTGTAATGTTTTTTACAGTCAATGTTAAAATATCATTGCATTGTTACAGTAAAGGTAGTCAGATGGCTGGAAACTCCACTATTACAACAATTTAATATTTTTATTTCACATGTACATATTGAAGGAAACATAGAAGCAAATTATCTTCTATTGATCCTTCAGAGTTACCTTTATTTTGATTTCCCCCGATTAATATGATCACCATATATGGTTTATTCTTTTATTTTAAATATGTAAAATTCCTTACAGTTAAATCTAAATAAAGGTGCAGATTCTGTATTTTACCAATTAGTATAAACAAACATACTTAAATGCTTTGTACATGATACACGACTTCTACCACAATATGACGTCTAAGTTTTTTTAGCACACTTGTTATCCTTATTAAAGTTCTCCAGCATACTTTGCAATGACTCCATCATTGTGTTTAAAGTTCAAAAAAAGTAAACAATATTACTCCTAAACAGGTGAAGACCATTTTGTATTCACCAATGGACACCTTCATCACTGAGCGAGAGAAAACGTCCCAAGAATTCAAAAATCATGCATAAGATGCACAAAAGATACTTGTAACAACAATTAAGAGCAACTTGTAGAAGAAGTCAAAGTCTCGTAACAAAATCACATGTAAAAATCTGGTAGAATCATGAGTTAAGAACTTTTACAAAAGAGAATGGGGGCACAAATAGCAAACGATATTACACCAGATTTTTCCTTAATCTAGGCCTGAAAGGAATTCGCGACAAACTGCAATAGAGAGTCCACCCCGAAAACCATTTGATCCAGAGTAAATAGTAGAAGGAAATAGATTCAATCTATTTGTAAGAGATACAAAACTCAAATCAAACAACTAAAAATAATATTCATCTTCTAACTATTAAAAAAAAAAAAAAAAAAGAGATGTTAATCATAAATATTTAGAGTTACCATTTGAGCGTAGCAGCATGTGCTTTGAATAATTTTTAGTGAAATTCTAAAGCGAAACCCATATATGTATTAAATGTATTTCAAAAAACAATGAACACATACAAAACCCAAAAAATAAAACAATTTCATCATGTAATTGAACAATTTGAGAATTTCTTCAATCCATTTCATATACAGATCGAACCTATTAGAAGAGACAAATTTATAGCATTCAATAAAAAATGTAGTAACAATATCTAGAACATACCAGGTATTGTGCTATCGATTGATTGGATAAACCAATGGAGAAGCAGGTGAAGCAAAACCATGAACTTAAAACTGAATCACTCAATAGAATTAACCAAGAGATGGACTTTATACCATGAACACATAAAATCAAATTAAAGAAATAAAGAAAAATATCAGAAAACCATTACAAAATGCATGTTGCACATGATAAAAAAAATTGAGACTGATTTACTACCATCTTTATTTATAATAAATTGGAAAGAACTCAAGACGAAAACAAAATACATAACCTGAATATTTAGATGAGCGGTCCTTACAGAGGAATAAATTCGTGTAGTACAATGCTAAGCCATTTCTTCTTATTCAACGGTCATATTCACAACATTCCTGAAAAATAATCAAAAAAATTCAGAACATCACATTATCACAATTATAAAAGAACTGATTTATAAAATTAAATAAACAAAATTCCATATAAAAATAAACGTAATTATTTGAAAATGTAATCCTGGTAATCGAGAAATCTGCAAAAAAAATCATTAAGCCTATGATGAGAGAGAATTGCAATAGAAGAGGGTTGGGAGGTGCGTAGAAGAAGATGAAAGGTATAAGTGAAAATAAATAAATTAAAATGTAATTAAGTTAACCCCAAATCAGTGGGCACATATTAAGATTTAAAACATTAAGGTTAAGTTAAGGTTAAGATTGAAAGTTTGGAAAAAAGAATGAATGAAGGAGAATAGAAGAAATTTGAAATGGAGTAATTTCAAGAAGAAGAGGTTGAAATAGATTAATGTGGTTGTGACATGTGTCACAACAAAAGTTTGTAAATATATATATATATATAGATTTCTTTGTAATTGATTATTTTTTATGTTATTATTGTTTTATTTGATCGTATTATTGCATGATTGTATAGTTGTAATGAATATATGTGTAGTGTATTTCGTTTTCGAGTTTTTTTTTTTTACGAAAAATTGTGTTTTGCAAAAACTCAGCCTTGGTTCGCCGAATTTTGTGAGATTTTTCAAAAAAAAATTCCACGTTTTGAATCAAAACTCGACCAAATTTTCCACGCTATGATTCAAAACTCGACAAACTAGTGTTGAATTAAAATGTGGAAAAGTTGGCGGAGTTTTGATTCAAAACGTGTAATTTTTTTTCGAAAAATTTCACAAAACTCGGCGAACCAGTGCTGAGTTTTTGCAAAACGCAATTTTTATAAAAAAAACTCGGAAACAAAATACATTACACATATACTCCCTCCGTGTTTTAATAAGTGTCACTTTGGCTTTTTAACTAATTTTAAAATAAGTGTCATTCTAGTATTTTTTCTTTAATTTTGACTATTTTATCCTTATTCATTTACCATAAATATTTTTCATTAATAAATTCCAAAAAAATTGTTTATACCAAAATTAATTTGATTTATGAATACTAGCTACATTCTTAACTACATTCTATATCAAACAAAATTTCTATATTAAAATTAGTTATAATTAATGAAGGGTAATATCGACCACAATTTATAATCTTAATTTGTTGAAAAAAGCTAAAATGACATTATTAAAAGATGGAGGGAGTATTGAGTAGTGAGTGCGGAATCAAATTATTGTGAAGAGAAACCCAAAAAAAAAAGGTGAGATATGAGGAAAATTAGGGTTTATGAGTAAGGAGGGTAATTTTGAAAAATAAGAGGTGGATGAACTCATATGTGAGGGGTGAACACATAATAATTGGGGGCATTTATCCGTGGCCTAATTTTAAACTAAAATGTTGTCAAGATTATCAAATAAGACCATTTTTTTATGTTTTAATATTCAATTAAAATCGACTAATTTGAAGAATGAATTGCATCTTTCATTTGTGGAGATCCGTTTAAAGTCAAAACTTTACGATCGGTATGGACCGATGAAATAAGACCAATATTCATTGGATAAATTGTTCACAAAACAAAGTTTATTCCATACACCACTAATATCATTAACTCAATGGAGAAGTGTTATTTTGTACATGTATTAAGGAAGTAGGAAATGAAAAAAGTCAAAAAGTTGAGAATTCATTGCATTTGAATGATTCAAGCATATTCTCCAATATTCTATCATAATTTAGCTGTGGAATTAATATTATTAATTAATCAAAAAAAATCAAGGTTGTAAATACGTAGCACTTCAGGTAGATTTCATACTTATTTGAACATTTAATATGTAAATGAATAATACTTAGTTGTAAATTTGTAATGGACGAATAAAAAATATATATTAAAAAAAAAATAAAAAATATCTAAAATCATAAGTTCACTAACCAGAAAAATACTCACACGATGAAACCCGTAAAAATCAACCAAAAACATACTGTAATAACGAAAACCTAAAGGGACTCGTGAGGAATCAAAAGCATAGTTCCACGTATGAAAGCAAAATGCATTTATTTAGTTAAACTTGGCGAATGATAATATAGAATGCAATAGCTTCCAACTCATCGATAACGATGTTCTTAGAAACGTCTGCTCCAAGCAGATTGATGCCCACTATTATTACTCAACTATTAAATTTTTTAATGTTAGATTTGAGAGTTGTTTGGCCTGGTCAAGAAGGTTGAATTTCTTGATTGTTTCCTCACCATTTTTATAAAACAAAACTTGTTGTTTTCCATCTTGACAATCTTTCTAATTTATTCTTCATTGTCGCTTTCCAAAACTTTTCCAACATTAATTACTCCTAAATCATCATTAATTAATAATAAACCCTGATTAAGAACCCACACACAAACACTCCAACAATTTAAAAAAACAGATCAAACCCATCAATTTCTCAATTTCCGAAACTCCATGGACAGACTCATCAAGCCCGATGTTCAAACAATCGATATCCTCTTCATCAAAGGCCAAAAATGTTCACAGAAATTCAATCTAACAAACCTGATGCACACCATGCCCGTCGCCGTTTCTCTCACATCATCAGATCCCTCTCTATTCTCTCTCTTCCCCCCTCTCTCTCTCATCCCCCCTCTCTCCACTTCCTCATTCACTCTCTCCTTCAACAAACCCTATCACCAACCGCCGCTATCCACGCCTCCAAACACCGTCCTCGTCCGCTCCTCCATGCTCCCCACCGGAAAAGCCACTCCGGAGGATCTCCGCCGCCTCTTCTCCAAGCCGGGGAAGCATATTTTCAAAGACGCCTCTCTGAATATCTCTCTAATCGGCCCCGCCGTCGCCGAATTTCTCCTCTCTGGTACAGGTATTGGAATTGAATCTCAATTTGTAACTGCCATTTCTAAGTGCGATGAACCTCAGCTCACTTCTCTGTTACGGATCGCGATTCGGAATGGACGGTCGCGATTCGTTTCGGCTCTGATTGAAGCCGGAGCCGATGTGAATGATTCGGGGGGAGATGAGTCTTTGATGTTGTTAGCTGTTAAATCGGGGATTGTTGATGTTGTGCGAATGTTGATCGAATCAGGGTACTCGTTGAACGACGAGACGGATCGGTTTTTGCACGTCGCGTCGTCTGTTGATGTGATGGAGATTTTGTGTTTAGGGTACGCAGATCTCGACTTGAACTCGCGAAATTCTCGCGGCGAGACGCCCGCGCATCGCGCGGCGATGGACGGGCGAGTCGAGGCGATTCAATTTCTCGTCTCGGTTGGAGGAGACGTGGAGTTGGTGGATCATGAAGGGTGTACTCCTCTGCATTACGCGGCCCGAGAAGGGCATCTTGAGGCCGTCGAGTGCCTTTTAAGCCACTCGATTTTCGCAAAATACGCGGTGAATGGAGACGGGAAGACCGCGTTCGCCCTAGCGGTCGATAAGGGCAACGCGCACTTGTACGACGCGTTGCATCTTGGAGACTTGTTGCATAGAGGTGCGAGGATAAACGACGTCCACACGATCAAGAGTTGTTTGGCTCAAGGGGCTAGGGTTAATGGGATGGATCAAAATGGATGGACACCTTTGCATAGGGCATCTTTTAAGGGGCATTTGGAGAGTGTGAAGCTTTTGGTTAGTCATGGGGCAAGGGTGGATCTTGTTGACGGGTCGGGTTATACGCCTTTGCTTCGGGCTGTCGAGGGAGGGCACGTCGAGGTTGCTATGTATCTTTTATCTCATGGGGCTAAGGCTAGTCTTAAGAGCTTGAAAGGAATGGTGAATTGCGATGTAGAGTGCTTGCACAAACATCCTTCTCTAGTGAACTTGAACGTCTCCGATTGAGACGAAAAACGAGCTCCACAAGTTTGGCCCGATCGATGATGCTCAAGTTAGAATCGATGGGGAGATTTGGGGATCAAAGTGTTTGTGAATAGAAAATATTTGTGGTGTTTTTTGCATAATTTATAGGGTGGTGTTGAAGTTGAATTTGTACATGTTAGTCTTAGTGTGTTTCTTATAACGAGAAATATTTGTTTTTATTAGTGTGGTTTTCACTTTTTTTTGAGTAATAGTATTGGACTATATCTTGAACAAATTAATTTACTTATGTTCGTTCCATTTTAATTAAATGGATGAATTTAAGATTTGTAGAAGTAAATGTATTGCAGTTGTTTTTACGACACATTTTTAGATTAATTAGTTGTTTAGGTTAACTTGTATGAGTCGTTTATTTACTTGTTTATTTTATTAATTTTAGATTGATTTAATTATTGAACTAGATGACTTGTTTATATTATTAGTTATTCATTTCATATTGTTGATGTTGTAAAAAAAATGTCTTAATGAAATTTCAGTTTCCGGTCCGATTGTAAATTAATGTTTTCCCCTCCCCATGACTCGAACCCAAAATCTAAGATATAGGTAGTGGTGCTCTAACCACTTGAACTATCTCACTTTGTGAAATTTCAGTTTCTGATCCGATTGTAAATTAGTTTAACATTCCTTCGGTTCAGTTACATTCAATTATTTTATTTTTTTCTTATTAGTGATCAAGCCTAATAGCGTAATATAAGCCAAGAGATTTGGTCTTCATCTTTTCCTATAATGTTGGGATTGTTTAATTAATTCTTTTTGTATATATATCCTGCATTATTGTAATTCAAAATAAGTCAAGAAATATAATAATATATTTCATCTATCATGGTATCAGCTTGAGCAAATTGAAACCCTAATTTTTTTTACGCCACTACTCTCTTTTCTCCTCTCTCTCCCACATTCTGCCCACTATTCTTCTCTCCCACAATTTTCCTCTCTCACTGAGGAGGCGATGTCCGTCGTCGTTGGCTGTCCTTCTGCTCGAGAGGTCTAGGTTGCTCTAGAAAATCACTTTAGCCATCAGTCTAAAGCCCGTGAATTTCGACTCAAAGGACAACTTCAGTCCATAAAAAAGGGTGATCGATCTGTTGCAGAATATGGTCGCGATTTTAAATCAGTTTGTGATCAATTGTCAGCCATCGGATGTTCTGTCGACGCCACTGATAAAATACACCTATTCATGAAAGGCTTAGGCCCTGCTTTTTCTAATTTTTCTGCTACTCAAATGGCAATGTCTCCTTTGCCGACTTTTCCCGATCTTCTCAACCACGCCGAAGCATGGGATATGTTTCAACAGGCTCTCGAACCTATCCCACATACTCAGGCTGCCTTCTCCATCCACACTACCCCTCGCCCACCTGAGCACCGGCCGAAGCATACCTCTTCACCCAAACCTGGTCAGAAACCTGGTGGATATAAGCAAGGCGGTTTTAAAAGGCCTCCTCATTGTCAAATCTGTCGGCAGACGGGTCACTACGCTAATGCCTGTCCCGATCGGTTTAATAAATCCATCGCTCCAGTGGCTAATATTGCCGAAGCTTTCTCTCCTGCCTGTAATATCTCGGATCCGCCAATTTCGGATTGGTACTTGGATACGGGAGCATCGGCTCACATGACCCCTACAACGGCTACTTTGGATTCCACTTTGCCCTACACAGGTTTGGATAGTGTCGTGGTTGGTAATGGTTCTTTGTTGTCAATTTCACATATTGGTTCATGTACTTTAAATTCTTCTATTCAATTATCTAATGTGTTGGTTGTCCCAGGTCTCATAAAAAAAAAACCTTCTTTCTGTTAGTAAACTGACCTCTGACTCTAAGGTTGATGTGGTGTTTACTAATAATTTTTTTACGATTCAGCATCGAGGGACTCGAGATATTCTGGCTCGGGGAAGTCGTAGACATGGTCTTTACGTGTTAGATAGGCCTCAGTTAGCCTTGATTGCGGCTCGTAAACCTAAAGCTTCGTATGAATTATGGCACTCCCGACTTGGCCATGTTTCCTTTGATGCTATCTCTCATTTGAATAAGACCGGATGTATTTCTATTACTGCTTTATTACCTAAACCTGTTATTTGTGACTCTTGTGAAAAAGCTAAGAGCAAACGATTACCTTTTGTTTTAGATCATAAACGCTCATCTAATGTTTTGGATATTATTCATTGTGATCTGTGGGGGCCTTTCCCCATTATTTTTGATTTCGACTTTCGTTATTATGTTATCTTTGTGGACGATTTTTCAAGGTTTACATGGTTTTATCCTTTACGACAAAAATCAGATTTCTTTGATGTTCTACGTCAATTTACTGTTTTTGTTCAAAATCAATTCTCTTGTAGAATTAAATCTTTTCACAGTGATGGGGGCACCGAGTTCACAAATAATAGAGTACAACAATTTTTTCGTGATTCAGGAATTAAACATATTTTTTCATGCCCATATACTCCAGCTCAAAATGGACGGGTGGAACGTAAGCATAGACATGTTACCGAAACAGGGCTTGCAATGTTATTTCATTCTCATACACCACTTAAATTTTGGGTTGATGCTTTTAGTAGTGTTGTATACGTTATAAACCGTCTACCTACAAAGGTGTTGGATGGTAACTCGCCTTTCGAACTATTATTCTCTACTACTCCGAATTATGACAATTTTCATCCTTTTGGGTGTCGAGTTTATCCTTGTCTTCGTGACTATACGTCTAATAAGTTTGATCCGCGTAGCAAATCTTGTGTTTTTTTGGGTTATAGTAGCTCTCATAAAGGGTTTCGTTGCTACGATCCTTTAACTTTCCGCATTTATATTACTCGTCATGCTAAATTTGATGAATTATTTTTTCCTTTCTCTACATTGCCTGACAGGTCCACCCATTCCTTGTTACCTATCTCAGAGTTTTTTGAGCCGACTCAACTTCATCACCAACCGGATCATCCCATGCCTTGCAGACCATCTGTTATGTCTCCTTGCACAATATGTCCTTCGCATGAGTCTATCTCTTCTCCTGCGGTCACTTCACCTATGCCGGATACTGATGTATTTCATGAAACGGAACTTGTTGCACCTCTACCAGAGCATGTTGAGTTGCCTACTTCTGGCCCTATCACAACTGCCCGGGGGTTGCTCATGCTCCGCCATCCGATCCTCCACCTAGTTCCTCTACTCCATCTGGTCGCACCTTATCCACACATCCAATGCAAGCCAGAGCAAAATCCAGTATTTTTAAACCCAAGCATGTCACTAATTATGCTTCTACCATCCTATTTAATGCTCTCACTGCTGTTAATGAGCCTCGTGGGATCAAGTCAGCTTTAAAACGTCCGGAATGGGTAGCCGCTATGAATGAGGAACTTTCTGCTCTATATTTAAATCAGACTTGGGATCTTGTACCTCGCCCTGCTCATACCAATGTTGTGGGTTCAAAATGGGTATTTCAGACTAAGTTCTTGTCAGATGGTTCTATTGATCGTCATAAAGCCCGCCTAGTAGCTCAAGGCTTTACTCAGCTTCCAGGGTTTGATTATTCACACACCTTTAGCCCTGTGATTCGGGCCTTTACAGTTCGGGTCGTGTTATCTCTAGCTGTTTTGCATAATTGGCCTCTCCACCAGTTGGATGTTAAGAATTCTTTTCTCAATGGTGTCCTGCCGAAACCTGTATTTATGGAGCAGCCACCTGGTTTTCTTAACGACAGGTTTCCAAATCATGTTTGTCGCCTTAAAAAGGCCCTATATGGGCTCAAACAGGCCCCTCGTGCTTGGTTTCAACGGCTAAGTGATTTTCTCCTAAGTATTGGTTTTTCCTGTAGTCGCTCTGATTCTTCTTTATTTATATATATTCGTGGATCTTCTGTCTTATACCTCTTAGTGTATGTTGATGATTTTATTTTGACAGGAAATTCAACAGCTGGTTTACAATCATTTATAGCTCGCCTCGGGCATGAATTTGCCATTAAAGATTTGGGTAAACTTAGTTATTTCCTAGGTCTTGAGGTCACTTACACTCCCTCCGGAATTTTTCTTAATCAGGCTAAGTACGCTCGTGACATTCTTCAGCGAGCCTCACTCGAAGACTCAAAGCCGATTTCTACTCCTTTGGTTGCGGGCTGCCAACTTTCCACGGATGGCACATTATTTGACGATCCCACACTTTATCGATCACTAGTTGGGGCCCTTCAGTATTTGACGATCACTAGACCGGATTTATCCTTTGCAGTCAACCTTGTCAGTCAACATCTCCACAGTCCCACTACTGACCACTTTCAAGCTGTGAAACGCATACTCCGATATGTGAAGCATACTCCTTCTTATGGTTTATCATTCTCTCGGAGCTCTTCACCCACTGTCGTTGCATATTCTGATGCTGATTGGGCACGTTGCATTCAAACCAGGCGATCCACTTATGGTTACTCCATTTATCTGGGTGGAAATCTAGTCTCTTGGAGTGCAAAAAAGCAGCCCACGGTTTCTCGCTCCAGTTGTGAGTCTATCGTGCCCTTGCTAATGCTGCGTCTGAACTTGTGTGTGTGCTTCAGCTTCTTCGTGAACTTCAAGTCAAGATCCCATCTTGCCCCATTCTATACTCTGACAACAACAGTGCCGTGTTCCTTAGTCAAAATCCAAGTGCACATAAAAGGGCGAAGCACATTGACATTGACTGTCACTTTGTCCGAGAACTTGTCTCCACTGGGAAGCTCACCACTCAATTTATTTCATCTGATTTACAGGTTGCGGACATTTTCACAAAGGCTCTTCCTCGTCCTCTTTTTGAATTTTTTCGTGACAAGCTACGCGTTGGTCCACATCCCACGTCTTGCTTGAGGGGGGATAATAGCGTAATATAAGCCAAGAGATTTGGTCTTCATCTTTTCCTATAATGTTGGGATTGTTATATCTTTTGGTTGACCATACCTTGTATAGATTAGGCCTTTAATTAATTCTTTTTGTATATATATCCCGCATTATTGTAATTCAAAATCAAGTCAAGAAATATAATAATATATTTCATCTATCAAAGCCGACCAATGTTCACCTCTGAAAATTTTAGGCTTTCTTGGTAGGTCTTGGCAATTTTAGAGCTTGGGGGCTTTTTTTTTTATAAAGGGCCATTTCTATGTTATGTATTGCTGCCAACTTTTTTTGATTGATCAAGGTACGGTTATTTACACCTTTGTTAACTTAACTCTCCCGCCCACCGTCCCAAGCTCTGAAAGTGCAAATAGTCGTACCCTGATCAATTGTGGATAGTGACGGAGCCAGAAATTTTAGATTGGAGCCCAATTTATATTAGTATAAATACAAAATAATATTATATCTAATTCATTATAAATGTTATAATATCTCATTTCATTAATTTAAATTTAACGATTTTTGTTATGTTTCGAAGAAAATTAATTTTGATTGTTTCCACTCATAATAGGTGAAACGGTGTTAAAACGTGCAATTCCACTGAGATATTAGTCATTATTAGACAAATGTAGAACTTAAAATATATTCTCTCCATCCCGTAATGATTTGCATATCTTGACTATCTCACTTTTGAAGTCAAATAAATGATTATTTTCGATGATTTAGTGAGGTATAAAAGAAATATACTGAGGTATTAAAAAAAATTTAGTGAATGTAGAAAAGAATGTGAATTAAAATGAGTGACAATTTTAAAAATAAAAGAATTTAGTAAGAGTATTAATTTTATGAATGTGTAAATATTTTTAAAACGTCTCAAATAAAAAAAGTATACAAATAATTATAAAACGAAAGAAATATATATGAAAAAAAATAAAAAATTGGTGGGGGCCATTGGCCCGGTGGAGCCCTATGTGGCTCCGTCCTTGATTGTGGGCTGGTTTGTGCTAATTCCTCCAAATCCAAACCTGTTAGCTTTCATACCCAAAATCACAAGATTAAGCAGAAAGCAGTATGTTCTATTATACAATTTGGTAATACAATTCACCAAACAAAACCTAGCCGCCTTCGTAACATATTGTATTGTATTAGTTCCTCGTCCTAAATATAGGATCAATCTACATAATTTTTCTAAACAGAAGCAAAATTATCAATGGGTGAGCATCCTTGAATCTAAATTGCAAGTTATATTCATCGTAAAAGTATTAACTTCTATAGTCAACGAGCACCTTACATTCTTTATCAAATCGGTAAATCATAATTCAACCAGGCACATGAACAAAAAATATGGAATCGACATGTATCGTATTCTCACCATCGACTCTATACGTACTAGTCCTTTTACATTTACAACTCACCCACTGTTTGTCAATCATCTCACTAGTCCTTTTACATTTACAACTCACCCACTGTTTGTCAATCATCTCAGCCATTCTGAAAAAGGACTTATTCCCCTTCTTGAAGGAGGATGAATGCAATACAAATGTCCAATAGATTCCATTACGTACTTCTTGCATCTTCCTCTTAGAAGAAGAATATGAATACTGGTACACTTGTTTTCTTCCACAGAATAACACAACGATGGACTAATTGTTGTTAAGAAACACTACAAAAAAAGGTCGTTTTAGAGACGGATTTTCCGTCGGCCGCCGAGGTTACCGACGGAATTGCCGACGGAAAGTCGGCCGTCCCCTTTCTCGGCGTCCGCTTTTTTTGCCGACGGATTTTTGAATTCCGTCGGAAATGCCGAGGGAAATGTCCGTCGGTATTCCGGACAACCCGTTTAACAAACCGGGTCAACATTCCGTCGGTAATTCCGTCGGAAAGAATGAATTAAAATAATTATAAAAGAAATTAGAATGAATTAAAATAATTATAAAAGAAATTAATTTTTGAATAAATTGATTTCGAAATTCACATATGGACGGAACATCCGTCGGCATTTGACCGACGGAATATCCGTCAGTAAAACAGAATATTAATAAAAAAAATATGATTTTGAAATTCACATGACGACGGAATATCCGTCGTCATTTGACCGACGGAATATCCGTCGGCAATTTACCAACGGAATATCCGTCAGTAAAACAAAATATTAATAAAAAAAATATTGGTGGCCGGGGAGGCCCCGACCAGAATTTCATTTTCCGACCAGAATTACATTTTCCGAGAGGTTGGAAATGTGAAGAAATTTCGTAAAAAATGTCATTATGTAAAAATTAAAATATTATGTAATGAAACAATAATATTACATGAAATATTATGTTGGGAATGTGAAGAAATTGGCATTGTTTTTATTACATTCAAAAAGTATTCTTCAATTCATCCACCTGCACCAGTAGTACAATCACATTCCTTGAAAAATACACAAATATAAGATTCATAAAAACTAATGTATGCAGTTTGTAAGATGGTTTATACACCTCAAACTTCTAGAATTTATTTAAAAATGGGGCCGAAGAGTTGGTTGGAGAAGAGGAGTTGGTTGGAGAAGAGGAGGGAGGCGAGGTGGGGGGAATCGAATGGGGAGGAAAGTTTGTGAAAGAAAACCCTAGGTTGAGGTTTTATATATGGGCATATTTACAAATACCGACGGATATTCCGTCGGTATTTATCAAATGGTGAATGTCGACGGACATATATAAATGCCGACGGATAATCCGTCGGTATTTTTCAAAAAGTAAACACCGACGGAAATTAATTCCGTCAGCATTTTGGCGATTTTTTTTATTTTTTTTTTAAATAATTCAATTTTTTCTATATACTAGACCTACTAAATTACCAAAATATTTTTAAAAAAAATCACAAAATTCATTTCTTCCACATATATTAATATATATATTGGTTGTGACTTATATTTATAGTAAATAATTAATAATTTGTACCTAAATGATAAATAATTAATTAACTTTTATAAAATAAGAAATAAATACATTACATTAATTGAATTAATTTTCATCTTCATCGTCTTCATCCTCCTCTTCGTCCTTATCCTCCTCCTCCTCATCATCATCTTCCTCATCCTCCTCCTCATCCTCATCTTCATCTTCTTCATTCTCCTCTTCATCCTCATCTTCATTCTCCTCTTCATCCTCTTCTTCATCCCCCTCCTCTTCACCTTCAATTTCGATTAATTGGGGATTTGCAGCCGTTAAGGGTACAGAAAGATTGAAATCTCCCGTAAAGACTTCAGTTGGAGTCTCTATTTGTTCTGTTTGAAATGGAGATTCATCTTCAGTATTTTTGTCCTTTTTAGGGACTTCTACCATTGACCTTGCCTTTACTTTGCAAACAGCGTGCCATTCATAACCACGTGGAGCTCCCGGATATGTGCAGTAGTATACTTGAGATACTTGATGGGCAAATACAAATGGATCATCCCCAACATACGTCCTTTTCGAACTAACATCAACGAGCTTGTACTCTGGGTGAATTCTTGTTCCTAGATGGCCTGAATCAAACCAATGACACTTGAACAACACTACAGACTTTGCTGGATATCCTGGATATTCTACTTCGACGACTTCCCGTAACACCCCAAAGTAATCACTTGCATCTGCATTGTAATTCGCACTGCTAACGCAGACGCCACTGTTGGTAGTTGCCTTTGTCGATGCATACCCAGACGTATGAAATCTGTAGCCCTTCACAATATAACCGTTGTAAGTCTTTACACGACGTAGTGGTCCCTTGCTGAGATCTCGTAAGAATCGACTGTCTAGAGCGTTATCCCGTCCCTATACGGCTCAATTCAAAATTAATTAATATAAATATTAATTTATTTGCGTAAAACATAATTAATTAAATGGTACTCACATAACGTTCGAACCATCGGAAAAATTCACGTTGAATACGAGCATCTATATATGCATCTGAGATGTTTGGTTCTGCTCGTCGTAGTTCTTGAGTGTACATCCTAATTCACAACATTCAAAAACTTGGTTAATATTAAATGACATAAATGAAGTGGTATTTAAATAGACGATTTATATATGAAATACTTACTCAATGTATGGCTGAACTTCATCACAATTCAATAACACATACGTTTGTGCTATTTTCGCCTCCGAGTTCGTCCCTATAACGCGCGTTTTTTGTAGTGAAATAAGCCCTATTCGAGGTAAGCAAAATGCATTAATTTTTTTTTACTAATTTATATATATATATATATATATAAATTAGTTATCAAATTAATACGTTTATTTGTTATTAAATTAGCTTTGAACTTATTTATTAATTATTGAGTAGACTACTAAGTTACGAACCTTAGTTCAAATATTAATATTAAAATATATTTCAATTTCTAATATTTAAGTTATATAAATTAATTCATATATATATATATATATATATATATATATATATATATATAGAGTTTGACGAAAGATGTGTGACACATTTTATAATGTAACGAAAGATATGTGATAAATTTTTTTTTTTCTTGTAGTGAATAAAATATAAATGTCATGTGCAATTTTGTGTACGATCCATACGTGTACATTTCGTGTACGATTCGTGATGTGCACGATAAGTATATGCATGTTTCATGCACGATTAATATGTACATATTTCATTTCCCTCAAAAAATACTTGTATATTTTAAGAGTTTTTTTTACCCTTAAGTTCTTTTTACACCTCCCTTTTTTACATTCTAGTGCTAACTTTTTTAAGAGTTACTATTAGGTATAAAATGAACGGTAAAATACCCTCTATAAAAAATAATCTTCCTCCCTCATCTAATTCCCATTATGTAAAAATCTATTTACTCACACATACACAATTCTTCTAAAAAAATTATTTATCATTCATTAATTTTTTCCATAAAATTTTATTATCGAACATATAATAATGTTAATAATGTTCTATTGACCCCCTCACAACCAATTTTTTTCGGTGGGACGACCAATGAAGATCTATGATCTGTCATGGAAACCTAGTATAAACGAATGTTGAGATTCCAGCCGGCGATGACTATGGTTGATTAGGTGGAGGCATTCAGAGATAAGAAACTTATAGTGTGTGCTCACTTATTCGAATATAACTAGTGACCTTGTAGGCAACAACACAAGGATTTCTTTTAACAAATCGTCATGGCCAGTAATAATATCTGTCGATGATCGTGTTGACGAACACAACCGCTCTTGGGAATTTCCATGGGATTCGATGGAAATGAACTAAAAATAAATAAACATAATTAATGGGAAAGAAATAAGAAATTCGAAGTTAGAAGAGGAGAGGAGAGGGTTCCGAATTTAAATTCTCTACTTTTTTTCTTTTGTAATGTTCTTGAAAAGGCAAAATATTACTCAAGTTTATCACTATTCAAATTTGGTCATCCAAATTTAATCACTATCAAAATTAGAGATGTCTATCGGGCTGTCCCTAGCCCTATAGGGTCAGCCCTACAAGACTACGAGCTAAACGGGTTAGGGGCTTACTAGTTCATACTTAACGGTACTACAATTATTGGGACCTAACCCTAACCCTAGCGGGCCACTAACGAATTATAATAATTTTTTTTCTTTAAAAATTAAAGGTCACAATTGGTACGTCCAATAAAAAAATAAAATAGAATAATATATAATTAGTTAATGATCGGTAAATGAGAAAACAAAAGTATGATTTAAACACAATTCTAGAACTCATTGTCCTTCATATGACCAAATAAAGCTAAAAAAAAAATATCATAATCTAATAAAAAAATATTAATAATGACTAATGGATGATAATTGACTGCTTAATAAATATAGTTATGGCTATGGGCCAAATTACCCAAAATAAAAATTTTAACGGTCGTATTGTTAAAATAGGTATGTGATCACCGTTAATGGGGTGATAGGAACCGACCAACCCGAAGCCCAGTATGGACTGGGCTCCAAAATCACAGGCCCATATAGAACTGGGCCTATTTGGCCCGACTCGGCCTAATGGGCTAGGTTGAATTTGGCCCATCGGCCCATGGGCGGCCCATTTGGCCCGATCAAGATTTTTTCTTTAAGCAAATAAATAATTAAAATAAGTCAAATATCTTATATTTAAATATTATATTTTTTATATTATTTTAAATTATTATATTTTTTATATTATTTTGAATTTGAAATTTGAACTTATGAATTATTTATAATTATAATTAAGCTTGTTATATAGTGTAATGTTATATGGTTAATGAATTATATATAGTTATTACATTAGTAATGTATATTATTAATTATAATTATTTATATAAATAAAAATTATATGTGATCAATGCATAACAAAGTTTATATATATAATTTTTGTTAGAAATATTAAAATTTAAAGAAAAATCTCATGGACTGGCCTGGCCCGCTAGGCCAGATGGGCTGGGCTGGGCTCCATTTTAATAGGGCCGACTAATTCATGGGCCGGCCCGACCCAACCCACGAACATCGCTTGGCCCGATGGGTTGGACTGGGCCGGGCAACCCGATTTACCGGCTCTAATAGGAATGATTCACTATTTATAAGAGTATTTACAATGAGATAATTAAGGTAATACAACAATCATTACGACGAGATATTAAGGTAATACAACAATCATATCAAAGAGATAAATACGAAAGATCCATACTAAATTAAAATATATTATTCCTATATTATTATTCTCAATTACCTATGATTCATAAATTTTAATCCTACATTTTTCAGAGTTAAATGGGCCGGTTCGATTAGCCCACCCGTATAAACATATCTAATCAAAATTGATCACTCAATTATTATTTTTTATCTAAATTGATCACTCAATTATTATTTTTTATCTAAATTGATCACTCAATTATTATTTTCTATCTAAATTAATTCAGATATTATTAGACACTCAATTATTATTTTCTATCTAAATTGATTCAGCTATTAGTGCGTTATCTAAATTGATTCAGCTATTAGTACTAGTACTAACGCAGATAACATGTTTTGAGCTAGTTTTCTTCTTTCTCCAAACAAGTTTCAAGAAATGTGCAAATAATGATCTTAATAGAAAATTATGTAGAATAGAAAAGAAAGAAGAAAAATAAATTTCTAAAATATTCTTAATATATAAATTGATAATTTTAGAAAATTCTTAACCATTAATCTTTCATTAGATGATCATACTCAAATTATTATAAATAGAAAAATATATTCAAATAAATAATTACTTTGAAACCTCCATTGGGTTTTTTTTATATCAGTCCATCCCTCACAGAACCTCTCCGCATTAGCTTTAAAACATCCTCGGCAACAGCTTCTACAATAAATAAAAAGATAAAAAGTAGAAGCAAATGAAAGTAGAAGCAAATGAAAATCATTAAGACTCCGTATATATATATTTAAAATACATTTTTTTTAAAACATGCTTACTTTTACTCCCTCCTAATTTGGCCTTTTTTTAAAACATGCTTACTTTTACTCCCTCCCAATTTGGCGAGGGCCGCATCATCAGATGTAGATCAGAAGTCCAAATCATTCTATCCTTTGCTGGAGGAGAATTCAATGGGGATTGAATGGATACAAGCATATCAAGTATGTAGGTATTCGAACCACGAACGCAAATCTAAACAGTGGAGAATAATTGAGATATATTAAAACTATAACTTGATACCGCTGATACCGCCGTGACGAATAAATCTGTAATCCCTAGCTCAGGCTAGCAAGAAACGGGACTGCAAATTATTTTGCAAATTGAATTCTATGAATTCTATTATTTTTTCCTAGTTTCACACTAATATCGGTAGTTTCACACTAATATATAGAGATTCAATATCTAACAAACTAATTATCAAATAATATCTTCTAATTAATATTTAATAATATCTTCTAATATCCTAACTAATCAAAATATATTCTAAACTAATGCATAATTTGTTAGGGGCACCGACTTCAACCGAGAGACTGTACGTAATTTTGAGCCCATGACCCTCATTCTCATCATTCCCATCTCCTTCACAAACATCCTTGTCCTCAAGGATCCTTGTCCTCAAGGATGAGTTCAGAATTATCGGAGTCCGAGGATGAGTTCAGAATTATCGGAGTCCGATCCACAGATGTTTATTAATTTGACAAATTTGAAGTCTGGTTGCATGTAAACCCATGCTAACTTTCCCAACAATTTCGAACAATCTTTTTCAACAATAGTCTGAACATTCTTCCCTTGAGATCTTGCGAACTTGGTTCTTTTTTCAAAAATTGTTATTTCTTGCCTATTGTGCCTATTGCAGTCAATTCCATCTTCATCATCAACCAAAATATCAACAAACTCCTCGAAAATTGGTGGTACATCATAATCACAATTTTCATCAAAATATTCATCGAAAATTGGTGGTACATCATAACCACAATTTTCATCGAAAATTGGTGGTCCATCATAACCACAATCTATTTTGATTTTTCTTCCCTCGTCCTCCCTAGGCGTTGGGTTCACCCCTTCGTCGTAGCTTGTACCGAAGACGCAACGTTCTTTAGATGACGAGCTTGACTTGGTTCTTGATCCGTTTGTTGATGATTTCTTGCATACTAATCTGGCTAGCCTTCGTTCCATCTTCTCCATTGTGGAATTAATTTTTTCCACGCGATTGCCTATCCCATTAAACCGAGCTTCTAGTTGATTGAATCTTACCTCCAATATTTCGATTCTTCGATTCTTTCACGGTGAGTTCTTGTCATGACGATCGTGATTCTCAAATACTCTCAATGAAAGCACCAATTTGATGAGAACCACGATACCAAATACGAATAAATCCGGTGAGTTTTTGTCATGACGATCGTGATTCTCAAATACTCTCAATGAAAGCACCAATTTGATGAGAACCACGATACCAAATACGAATAATCGAATAAATCCGCCCTAGCTCAGGCTAGCAAAAAACGGGACCAAAAAACGGGACTGTCAAATACTCTCAATGAAAGCACCAATTTTCTATGAATTCTATTATTTTTTCCTCCTTTTTTCTACACGGTATTTTTCCCACAAATATATAGAGATTTAATTCTCCACAAAATATTGAAATATCCTAAGAAACTAACTAATCAATAATATCTTTTAATTAATATTCAATAATATCTTCTAATATCCTAATTAATCAAAATATATTCTAAACTAATTCCTAATTTAATTTGGTCGACCTTCAACCCGGCTCTCGGTTGAACGAGATTTTGAGCCCGATACACATTCTCATCAGATTTCTCCGGCACGCAACAAATCTCCCGACGCGTTCTTTTCGGAGGTGTGTTCCATGATTAATCTCCCGACGCGTTCTTTTCGGAGGTGTGTTCCATGATTTCTCCGCGGTTATTTGATTTCTGCGTGCGAGAATGATTCTGAAAAACGGAATGAAGAATGAGTTACGAGATTTCTGTACGAGAATGAGTTACGAGATTTCTGTACGAGAATGAGTTACGAGATTTCTGAGGCAGTTACGAATGAGTTACGAGATTTCTGAGGCAGTTACGAATGAGTTACGAGATTTCTGAGGCGGTTACGACGAATGAGTTACGAGATTTCTGAGGCAGTTATTTTGAAATTTAAAAAAGAATATTCTTTTAAAGAATATTACTTAAGAATATTCTAAGACGAATTTTGAAATTTAACCAGAATATTCTTTTGTTACATTTTCTTAATTTTATCGGCTGGGCGGAATTGAATCGGCTGGGCGAAATGAGGGCAGAATTGAATCGGTGTTTAGGGTTTTTTTGTTTTGGGGAGTGATGAATGAGGGTAGTGGAGAATGGAGTGTTTATAGGGCGCACCAGGCTGTCAATAATTAGGCCCAAGCCCAAGTTAAAGGAAAGAGTTTTAAATTTTTTATTTTATTTTTGGACACGGTTATACACACACAAACATATTTAGGACACCCACTGGCTTAGGACACACATAGTGGGGTGAGGACACCCACATTGAAAACCCCAAAATACCCCTTCTTCAATAAATTTAACACCCACCCTATTTTTTAAAAACCCTAATTTTAATTCATTCTTCCCTTTCCTCCCTCCCCTCTCCCCAGCTGCGCCGGCCACGTCTCCGGCCTCCTCTCTCCCTCCTACATAGTGGGTATTTAAGGTAATTATTTTTGGGTGCCGACGACAGGACACCACTACTATATATAAAAGGGCCTTCCTTGAGGCAATTAAGTAATACAAAATTTTATTTTAAATATTTCAATCATGTAGATTTAGGCATTCAAAATGTGTGTAAGGACTATTTAACAATTAATAAATTTGAACTTTTATTTATTCAGGTGTAACTCTTTACTAATAATTTTACCATTAGCCGTAGCACCCATATTTCATATATAATTAAGTAGCAAAAATTCACTGATCAAACCCGAGTCTACACAAATGAAACTTAATTAAAATATAAGTATATTGTTTCACTCTTCAATGTCATCTTATTACAGGACCAAAATATATTACTATAAAATCAAAATATACAAAAAAATTGCAATAACATACACTTATTTGTTTATTTTGAATTCACATGTAAATTTTTCATAGTCGTACAAATTAACCTCATTGTAGCATATTTTTGTCCTTGTAGCAGAATATTTTTTATCTTGCACGAATTCGTCCTAAAAATTAGGTGGGTATTGTTGTTCTTGCAGTATATTTTTTTGTTTTGTAGTATCATATTTTGATCTTATAGTAACTTTATTTTGTTTTTATAGTAACTTATTTAGTTTGTAATTCAAAATTTATTTGAGCTTATGATTTTAAATTTTTTTTAAAATATTATATTTAATGTATAGAATATTTTAAATAAGTGTTGCTTAATCATTAATTTAGTTAATATAGGCAATAATTAATTATACGAATATATAACGAGGAGCAAATCTTGATATAATTGGATTATGTTTCCTGTCCAGTCAAGAATCATTTCTACATAAAATCTCAAACCTTCATCACTCCTCTTCTCATTCTGACAAGACTCTGTCTCTCTCTCTAAATATTTTACTGGATTGTGCAATTTTTTTCATTTTTAATCAGTGCAGAGAATCTTTAATACTAGCTAAGTGCAACTGTTTCGTTTTTAACCCTACCTAATTTAACTGAATAGTACTCCATTCTTGGTAATGTGATACTCTCCCGTTTCATATATACGGAGTAAGTGTTTTCCCTTTAAAATTGATACACTTTTTAAAGAAAAAAAAGAGTAATGATGAAGTAATTGGAATGAGGGTAAAAATAATAAAATTTTATTGAAATATATGAATTTTATGAGGATGAAATTTATGAAAAAGTTTCATTTTTAAGGGTATGTAAACAATTGTTGAACATACAGATAAGATAAGTGTACAAACAATTGAGACCAGAGAAAATCAAATTTTTTCTCCATATCGTAATTTTGCTTCAGCGTTGATAAACGATAAACCCCACGGAATCGTTATGGCTCTGATTACCAACTGATGCAGGCGGAAGTACGATACACACGTAAATCCGTTGACTCTACGAATGCCCGGAATATACGTAAACGAGATTAAAAGTGATAATCCATTGATTCAAAATAAATACTGGGAGAATACAAATAAAACACGTCAAATAAAACCCAATATTTTTCTATTCAATCAACTCCCTTTACAATGTTCTTGAGACTCTTATTTATAATAGGTAAACTAGGGTTTTAGACGTGTAAACCCTGAAAGCCTCGGCCCACTAATAATTAATCAAAACCTAAACAAAGCTCTAACACTATATAAAATATAAATAATACTAAATAATTAAAATACAATCTTATCTCCATCAGATGGAGTACATCATTTTTCTATGTTTTGCAATTAAATGCACTAATTAATATATTTTTTCGTTCAATTTAATCTGACATGCATGTCGCCGAAAACTCAAACACGACACATAGGTTGTTGAGTAGCACGAGTGACACTGCAATTTTTTAAGAAACGAGAGCATTCGCAGAATTTGGATTGAAATTTGAAGTTTGGAGAACAGGAACCCGATTTTTACTAGAGAGCACATTTTTTTAGGTGGAGTCGATGTTCTGGATAAAACTCACTGATTTGTTGTGATGGTCGACTCTTTTTGGCCAAATTTAATTGTTTGAGGAGTCAAAATGGCATTTTATTATTTTTGTGTGTTATTTTTGCACTTTTCAATTGTTTAGGTGTCACACCCCAATTTTCATAAAAATTATTTTACAAAAATAATTAACAATTTAAAATTTTAAGGGCATGAACCAAAATTTACACTTAAAATGAAGCTTACAAGTTTCTTTTACAATAAAAATAATTAAAAATTAACTTAGCGGAAGCTTCGAATAAATAGCAACTTAAAAGAATTTTATAAAGATATCTAGGAAGCCACAACGTCTCAATCGATTGTCATCCACCGCTCCTCCTCGCCACCAGCTCCTCGATCTGAAATATTAAATGAAGGGGTGAGCAAACCACAGCTCAGTGGAGGCATGCTTGTCAAAACTAAATACAATAAGCAATTAAATCATCAGTTCACATTAAGATGTATAATTTCATAACAATTTCAATAACATCACCTCGTAAATAAATGGCAAATGATATATCCTCGTTTATAAAGGTCAGAAGACCTATCCTCGTTTATAAAGGTCAGAAGACCTATCCTCGTACATCTTTGACATGAACATCAAAATAACCACACATTGCATTTAATAATGACAAACAGAATAGTAGAAATCCCCACCTTGAAATCGAGTGAAAATATACAATGGACGAATTATGACTTTAGTCCTTCTTGCGATTACCGTTGCCTCGATAGATGAATGTATACGTGATAGCCTCGCATGAATTATTTATCATAGTTATATTGTCACCTTGCGTGCGATACATAAAATAACAAAGAATATAGTTTTGTTTTATGCTAAACTCAATTTCTCAAATATATATATAACATTGGTATTTAGTGTGATGGAAGCCATAATATATATGAAACTGTTAAACCTATTATATCAATTTAATTCTAATTATAAGAAATACATGCATGGGAAGAAGAGGAGTCCAATCAATTAAAAATGTGCATGTAACGTATGAGGGTGTTGTGTGATATTAATACTATATTTTATATGAAAATCAAAGATACATTAATTACTTGATTAAATATATATATATACACACGTGTATATCTATAAATAATATATTATAATTTTCTTTTTACATTATATATAAATTAATTATTTATTAAATTAATTTCTATTTTTATTATTATAAAATTCTTGGGTATTACATTAGGAGTTCTTGTATAATTTCTGAATTTCGTGACATTAGTTTCGTATTTAAGTCTTTTTCAAACTTTATGGAAGACAGCTTTTAAAGATTTTATATTATTAAGGTTCTTGTTCATTTTGATCACACACGCTGCTTCTGCTGCTGGTTAATATAATATATTTTTTTTTAATTTAAAAACATTTTTTTAAAACATAAATTGTATGTACACCAAATCCATCAATGTTTTAGTTGATTTTCGATGAAATTCTTTCAATCTAAATGATTTTCAATCTTTATACTTTCATGAGTTTCTTCCAAATTATAAAATTTGAATTAAAATTAACTGAAAAACTTTTATGTAATGAATTCTAAATCCATGCTGCAACTTTTTTCCCTTTTTCTATTATGTATCCATTATTATTTTTAGAATAAATTAAATTTTATCATGTTTACACAATTGTTTACAAGGAACCAATTAATTCAAAAGGTTTACTATCACTATCGTTATCATTAATTTAGGTGATGCGGGGAACAAAGCGCCGATTTTTGTGGAAATTAATTTTATAACAATATTAATCATGTTTTTTACGCTTTCCTAAACGCTATTTAACGAGACATTAATTCAAACTAGACAAGATCATATACGTATATATTGTCCTAATTGTCTTTCTAATTCTATATTAGTATTAATCCGACAGTAGGTAAACCATTTTTTTTTGTACATTTGTGAAAGCCATCCTCACGATTAATTTGGTCATTATGTGTGAAATTGATCGTTAATGACTCAAAATGTAGCACGTTTTAAAGACAAATCAACATGTGACAGTGAGACTAATTTAAATTAATTCATTAATAAAAAATCAAATCGAATATGTTTTGTTGAAAATGAATAAAATATATTTAATTTAAATTCGTCTAACAACTCATTTAAATTACATAAAAAAATGTCTAAGAGTGATTACAGCATAGATCTACTGATTATAATTTGTCGCAATTCAATCGTTTAATACATATGAAATTAGAATAAATGAATTAATTTAAAAGGACAGAACAAAATTAAATGATCGGGACCCATGCTGGTATATATTCTTTGATACTTGTGTTTCATTGTATATGTATCAATGATCATATTAATTAAAAAATTAGTTTTTGTAATTAAACCCTAATCATGATCAGTGTCAATCGAGTACATGAAGAGATTTGACAAATAAAAAAATTCAACCTCAAAATGTTGTAGATATATAACTGTATATATACATTGAAAGGTAAATTCATGTGTTATAAGCTACTGATGATAAATTGTGAGACCAATCAATATACATGTTTTACGTACAATTTTTTTTCCAATTAAATGATGAATTTCAACTCGATGGCTCACACGAGACAATCGTGTAAAAGAGTCGTGACGGATGTTTGAAAAAATGTATATTCAACTTATGAATTATGATAAGGTTTGTACATTATATTCTAGAGACTTCTTCTTAACCAACTATTGTTTAAATATAACTACTTTTGTAACTTCTCTACTTCTAGAATTGTCCATCCATAAGATGAGCTATGTATAGTGTTTTGCTTGTACATGCATGCACTCAAGGACGGAGCCACATAGGGCCCAGCGGGGGCAGTGGGCCCCCACCAATTTTTTTTTTATTATGTATATTTCTTCCGTTTTATAATTATTTGTATATATTTTTTTTTTATTTGAGACGTTTCAAAATTATTTGTACACTCATAATATGTAAATAATCTACAAAATTAATATTCTCACTACATCATTTTATTTTTAAAATTGTCACTCATTTTAATCTACATTCTTCCCTACATTTCACTAATTTTTTTTTTAACACCTCATTAAATTTCTTTTATACCTTACTAAATCACCAAAAATACACCTCACTAAATTCACATTTCTTAAAAAAGTGAACTTATCAACGTATTCAAGTCATTACGGGATGGAGGGAATATATATTTTAAGTTATACATTTGTCTAATAATTTTAACACCGTTTCACCTATTATGAGTCGGAACAATTAAAATTTATAATGAATTAAATATAATATTATTTTGTCTTTATAGTAATGTAAATTGGGCCCCCCAATCTAAAATTCCTGGCTCCTGTCACTGCATGCACTGCATGTGTTGCTGTGTGTATATACTCCAATACGCCTCGGAAGAAATCGGACGACCTTGTGCTACGTGAGATTAAACCAGGTGTTGAGATGCATGAAACGTACCGGAGCAAGGGGCTTAGTGAGTAGATCAGCCGGTTGATCTTCAGAAGAGATGAATCTGATATCAAGAAATCCATTTTGAACCTTCTCTCTTAGAAAGTGCACATCGACCTCGATATGCTTGGTGCGAGAATGAAAAGACGGGCTGAAAGCTAATGTTATCGCGCCTTGATTGTCACACCAGAGAATGCCCGGAGTAGATATAGGTATATGTAATTCCTTGCCCAAGCTAGCAATCCAGAGCATGTCAGTTGTAGCAGAATTGAATCCGTGTTTAGGGTTTTTTTTGTTTTGGGGAGTGATGAATGAGGGTAGTGGAGAATGGAGTGTTTATATAGGGCGCACCAGCAGGCTGTCAATAATTAGGCCCAAGCCCAAGTTAAAGGAAAGAGTTTTAAATTTTTTATGTTATTTTTTGGACACGGTTATACCCACACACACAAACATAATGAGGACACCCACTGGCTTAGGACACATATAGTGGGTTGAGGACACCCACATTGAAAACCCCAAAATACCCCTTCTTCAATAAATTTAACACCCACCCTATTTTTTAAAAACCCTAATTTTAATTCATTCTTCCCTTTCCTCCCTCCCCTCTCCCCAGCTGCGCCGGCCGCGTCTCCGGCCTCCTCTCTCCCTCCTAAAAAAAAATCAGGCCCCGTCCAGCCGTCGCCCCTCCTCGAAGCTACGCGGCCGCGGCCGGTCGCACACTCTCCATCCACCATCCTCCACGCCGTTTGACAAAGTCGACCGGCCGCCGCCGCTGTTTGATTAAGAAACCCGACATCGCCGTTGTTTGAAGAAGGAAGAGGTCGTCGCCGTTTGGAGAAGAAGACCGACGCCGCCTCAGTTTGAAGAACTCCTCCGCTCCCGTTACCGTTGAAGTTTGCCAGAAAATGAACCATGTATGTATTTTTGCTGTTGAAGTTTCAATTTGGTGAGAATTACTGAGACTGAATGCCTATTAAATCATCAAATTTTTATTAGACTCCGGCGAGCCACCATCCCCCAGAGTTGTAGTTCAGCCGTCAAATTTGACAAATGACAAGTTCAAATGGCATCGGTGAGCCTACATAGAATTTTGTTGCATATTCCCTTTTTTTCAATTCTAGTTTTTTCTGGGAGTCAGAGTTGTAGTTCAGGGGCAGGGTCCCGGGCCTAGGTGCGGGCATGTCACGGACTTGGTTGCGCAACGGTATCTCGTCACTGTTATTAATTAACAGTTATATGTTAACATTGCAAAGAAGCATCCTGTATCTCTCGCAATTGTTTATTTACATTGTAACAAAGGAATTTCTCTTGCATACTATACGGTACTTTTATTACTTTATTTGCTTTAAATTTCTCTAGCAACAATTAATATATTTTTCTAACATTGTATATTTAATTTGTTATTGAGGAACCGAATCTAGTAGTTAATCCTTCTCCCTTTGATTCGGTTTGGATGGAGGGATTTGAATTTCGTGAATTTTTTAAGTGAGTGGATTTCAAATCCATCATCCACCCGGATCACTCAAATATAGTTCATAATATGAATCATGGATTTCAAATCCATTCTACTGATCCTTCCATCTAAACAATATCTATGGTATTTAAATTCATCCTCAAATCCTTCTATTCAATGTGTTTGAACTTTGAATAGAAGGATTGGAAATAATGAATCGAAAAGGAAAAGGCTCTGAAATTTTAAATTTAGATGAAAACTGAAACTTTCAGAAGCAGTGGTTTTTTAAAAGGGTATTCAAATCAGACAAAATAACTTTTTCCCTTCTTTTCACTATTTCAAATCTGTGTGAAGACTAATCTGAGACAGAGGGAGTAGTAAATGCCACCTCTCCCGACAATTTAAACTTATAGAAGAAGCTGTCATTCAACAGACTGTTATTGTATCACCCCTAACTGATTACCATCTTGCTCCAAGTACCTAAATTAAGAAACCAATTATGGTATTTACTTGCTTGACTAGAATTCTCATTCTTACATATAAGTTATCAGAAGAGAAAAACTTTCCAAGTATGCAATTTTAGGTTGCATTCTAAAGGTGCTTTTCCAATTTGTCAATTAACCTTTTATTTACATGAACAGTGTTAACGTTTCTGGTATGAGACTATTCATCCATATCTTCTATTAACATGGAGTTGTACGTTCTTGCACGATATGCCTATTCTCGTGATTTTATTGTAATTGGAAATTTGCTGTGTCTTTACTTTTGAAAATATGTTGGGCAGCTTTTGTTTTGAGACACCCCTGCGTGGCCAGTGCTGTTTTTGGAGCAACGAAGGTGTGGCAGCTCGAAGAGGTGCTCAATGGTTGCACAGTCGAGCTTAGTCGAGAAATTGATGAGGTACATTCAGCATTTCCCAATCCCTGCCCTTGAAACAGTCCAAAAAGATGCTTCCTTGTTTTGTATGATGTACTTTTATTTGTATATTGACTGACCTACATGGAGTATTTTATATTTTGAAATTATGAATACCTGAGCTGTATTGCAGTGATATGTTTTTTATATTTTCTGTTTACTTACTCCCTTTCTGTTCACCTCTATTTTATATTTGAAACACATATGTCATATGCACCTTTTCCTTCTTTACAAAGTGGAAAAACATTGATAGGATAGAAACTACCCCAAACTGAAGATTTTAATTTGAAAAAGTTTTAAATAATTCAAGGTTAGGTGCGACGTGTAAACACATGAATTTTCTAATACCTCATCTCTACAAAATTTGGAACACAAAAGTTGACCACGCCACTCATGTCATATTAATTTTCATTATTATTAAAAACATTTCATTTTAAAAAAAATGCGATAGTCGTATGAACAACAGTGACACTTGGAAAAAATAAGTTCACGAACATTAAAAACTTATGTAAAACTATCAAAATGTAGACTAACGTCTTCATATAAATTTCATTAAATCATTGCATATAACGAGACTACTTCTTTGTCATATGTGAAAAATAAACTCGAAAATGTTCATATCCCTCTTTACGTTTAAGCCTCGTATTTTTACGATCTAAATTGATTTTGAGAAAATAATGCATTACATATCAGTTCAGAAAACAAAATAAAAGATGTGAATATTAATGTGAAGACATCAAAAATCCCAGCTCAAATTAACAAACCAAATGGATTAAATAAAAAAAAAAGATGCACACAGTGCATGTATCACAGGACTTTAATATTGATTTTTTTAATAAAAAAAACTCCTTGATCTTTGATAAGAAAAATCTGCTGGTAGTTACGTCACTTGAATAAAAGGGAAATTATAATGGGGAAGAATATAATTTTAGAAGTTTATTACTGCATAAAAAATTCTTGTCTTTATGGTAATCGAAAATGATAATGCCTGTTATGCAAGCTTCAGTTTGATCTTTATTGTACTTCTTACAATGGTGCTGGATTCTTTCCTGCTGATGTTGACTGTTTTAAAATCATTTATATTATGTATATCTGGTGCTTATTGGTTTTCACTATTTGAAAGAGCTTTTTTTTTTTTTTTACAGGTAAAAGAGTGCTATCATAATCCTGAGGGTGATAGACCTACTGCTAGAATGTAAGCAGTGTCACTAATCTAATTTTGTATCGTATTATTGGCCAATATTTCATCATTTCTTGCATGGCAATAGACCTATATCGTGTGATTCTTTTGTTGACTCTCTTAGATTAGGATTGGTTTCTTGGTGCAGTTTAGTACCTAAAAGGAAATTCCTTCCATTAGTTCATAAAACAAGTATTTTACAATTAAATGATCATCTTTGCAGGTATGCGACAGCTAGTGCTCGATCAGATGGAATGTTTCTGCTTTGTGGTGGAAGAGACGCTTCAGGCACGGTATGAATTATTTTCTCATGAATATATAAATCATCATTTGTCATCTGTATATGGTGATCAAATTCTGTGCTATTAGATCCACAAACAGAGAGAGAAATTTGTATTTGCAAGTCGAAATATTTCTTGTTATTGGATGAACTCTTTTCTCGTGAATTTCACATGGGCATGCGAGGTATTTCAATTTACTGTCCGGATATCTAAATGGAAAGGCATACTAAGTCATGTGCATTTGTGCTCTGATGAGCTGCTTTCTTGCTCAATCTGTTGCTGATATTTGCATATCTTTAGTACATTATTATTATTCATTTGCTTTAATTGACTGAGAATATGAGATATTAATTATTAGTTGTATGTGGGCCTGAACAGCTGCTGGCAGATGCCTATGGATTACTTATGCATCGGAATGGGCTGTGGGAGTGGACTCTTGCGCCAGGAGTGTCACCTTCGCCTAGGTATCAGCATGCTGCGGTGAGTCAGTAGTTCTAAAGATTGTTCATCTGCTTCTTTGAGATTCAAATGATTCTCTTATTTTTTCTTGCTGTTCACTCGTTCTATGTGTTGGCTAATTTTTGTCATTTCTTTCGTTAAAAAAGGATGTTAATATTTTATACATGCAACCTTATTTGATTTGGTAAGTATTTGGCCTGCTGATGAATTCTGACTGTGGTTGGGTATTCTTAGAACCTCATTTAACTACTGTAATGTGAGAAGAGTTGGGTTTGACAGTGAAAGATTTGTAGGCACTAATATGCTTAACAACTTCATACTTTTTCCTGGACTCTACAAAATAAAAACTTTGTTGGAGGCCATTAAATCTAGCAGACGCATAGGGTGTGTTAATTTATGGATCTGTTGAATTTGAAATCCAGTATATAGATTTTATGAATAGTAAAAGGTGTTTGGTATATGTTTGGGATTATAGATTTTGTAGGATTTATGAGGTAGGAGATAGTGGGATTATTATATTGTTAAAAGCAGTATAATGTTTTATGATTGATGTGTTGTAAAGTATAGGAAAAAGGATGAGAGAGAGTGTTGAGTTGGGTAGATAATAATAATTAAAAAGTGAGTAGAACTTTATAGGCTTTAAAATCCTATACCGAAATCAGGTTTGATAAATGAGGATTTTGGATTTGAAATACAAATGTGGAATGCAGAAATAAACACACTCTAAGCCTCTTTGCTAGATTTAATGACCTAGAGGCGAGTGGATGGCAATGAGCTCTTTCTATTTGTTGCTT
The DNA here is from genome assembly GCA_963675135.1 of Galeopsis tetrahit. Lineage (NCBI taxonomy): Eukaryota > Viridiplantae > Streptophyta > Magnoliopsida > Lamiales > Lamiaceae > Galeopsis > Galeopsis tetrahit. The sequence continues at coordinate 61,578,887 of OY776130.1, read as the reverse complement.
CATCTTTATTAATTGAGAATGCCTCACTTTTATCAGGTTTTCGTTGGCGCTAGATTGCATGTTACTGGAGGTGTTCTTAGAGGTGGGCGCGAAGTAGAAGGTGATGCTGCAATTGCAGGTAACCTCTGTAGTTTTTTTAGCTTACTGATTGGAAAGTGATTGGACTTATTCAAATGAAGAAAATCATTATGTTTCTATTATTGTTTCCATTTGTAGTGCTTGATACTGCTGCTGGAGTTTGGCTTGATAGAAACGGGCTGGTGACTTAATGGGGTAACAAAGCACACAGTGAGTAGGATCCTTCTTTGGAGGCTATGCGTAGGTGTCGCCATGCATCTGCATCTGTTGGTGTTCGAATATATTCTTATGGTGGTTTAAAAGGAGGTAATCCTACCCTAAACAACACACTGTTTCTATTTAAGATGCTTTGTTCTGCTTATATTTTAGAAGGAGATAATTTTTCCTTTGGCAGCATGACACCTTTTGATCATAAATACAACTGGTTTTCGTTTTCTGATGCAAATATTTGAGTTTTGAAATGTGAATGCATTTACAGGTTTATATTTTCATGAGATATTTCTTCGTGCTCTTGAATGCTCTTATTACATATTTGCACACAGAATGAAAGGTTGCATGAGAAATTCAATGACTCTGCCATTTAATCCTCACCATCATTCGTTCATGTGCTTCTGAATCCGCAAGGGGTACATCTTGAATAGAATTCAACCATGGGAACTAGGAATTACTATCTGTGGGAACTTTGTGATGACAATTGATTTATATTGTAGAACTCCAATGCACCCCAATTTTTTTTTTAATGTCCATCTTACTAAGGAAGAATATAGTAAGTTTTTGAACATGACACACTATAATCTTTGTTAACTGAAGTAAGTATTGGTTGTTGTAGTTATAAGTTGCTTTAATAATTCCAGTTCTTTCTGCTTCTAAGATTAAAAATAAATTTATATCTTTTTGTCCTACTTTCATTTTTGTGAGATCTGCTTTAAGGTATTAAATTTTTTGTCGCATTGCAGATATTCTGTTAGACGATTTACTGGTTGCAGAGAACTCTCAGTATCAATCTGATACCACTTCCCCAGTATCACCATCAAGGTCAAACGAGGCTATTTTTTCTCCATTTTCGCCCACATCCTCAGATGACAGACCTGAGACACCTTCATTCTTTGGGTCTGTTTCCAAGTATTATTAGATAGTCCTTTGTGTGGTTTAGAAAAGTGTCCATAATGAACTTTAATTGATTTTCTGTTTCTATAGTATCAACAGAAATTCCTTGGAGAAATTGACTGAGGTATCTGCTGCTGAAGCTGTGGTTGCTAATGCCGTCAGGCAATCAGCCCAGGCAGCTACAGCCACCCCTGAAGAAGCTTCATTATCAGATGGCAATTCACAATCTGCCGAGACCATTTCTGAGGGCAGTGACACACAGAGGCTGATGTTCGTCTTCATTCTAGGGCGGTATGATTTATATTTTGTAGTCTTGTTGGAATTATACAATTATTAGTTAAAATCAATCGTGGTCCCAGAAAAATTCAATTTGTTATCGTAACTCCTTAATTAGTCAGATTTTGTTCCCAAAGTTGTCGGAATTTGAAGTATGATGTCGTTATGGAGCAAGTTTTTTGCACGTGAGGTGTAAATTTGTCCCATAACTTTTGTCTTTTCTTCAAAAGTTCCCAAAAACGTGCGCTGAAACGACACCGTATTTCAAATTCCGGTGACTTTGGGACCAAAAAAATCGGATCAATTTAGGAGTTATGGGATTAAATTGAAAAACTTAAAATTTTGGGTACCTTTTGCAGAAAAGGCATAAATTATGGGACCAAAATGAATTTAATCTCTGCTCGAGTGTCATGAAAGTTTATATCTTTGCATTGCAGACGAATGATACCATCACATAACGACCTGCCAAATCCTACTAAAAAGTTTGCAAGGCAAAGGTTACCTCAAGGCTTGCATAAAAAGGCATGTTCTACTAGATTTTCATTTTTAGTTTCTTGAAAATAAATCTTTTTTTTTTTTTGATGATTTAAACATGATGCCCATTTTGATATTCGTTTATTGTTTTGCTGCAGATAATGTCAACTCTATTTAGGCCTCGGAATTGGAAGCCTCCTGTCAATAGAAAGTTCTTTCTGGACTCATACGAAGTTGGCCGGTGAGCTTTGTTATGCTGCTGAACAGATTTTAAGCTTTATATATGTTATAGCTTATGGAGGCCATCATTTATATTGTTTCATAAGCTGCACATCTTTGTACATTCAATTGGGCATGCATGATACTATTCCTTTTCTGGAATTATATTGTTATAGTTTTAAGTTATCTGAAGAAAAAGGACAACACTAATATTCTATTCCAATAACATGCAATGCTTAATCATCAGACTTCGGATTTGGAGAACTTATAAATTTAGGATGGATTAATTAAGTTCTTGTGTACTACATATCTCTCTCATCTCAGTTTGATGGAAAGTGTGAAATATCATTAAATTTTTATTTCATTGTTATCTGATGGAAAAATGGGTCTCAAAGTTGTTGAGCCATTCCATTCTGCGGTACTCTCCATTAGTACACCACACTCTTTTTTTTTTCAAGAAAGGTGATTATATGCTTTTTGTAATACCCTAAATTTTTATAATATAGTTTTATAAATAAATATTTAATTATTCTTTTAAATTATTTTAAAGTTTTATAATTAAATATTCATAGTCCATTTAAAGACCTCTTTAAAATTCTAAACTTCTACTTATTATCTCATTCAAACCCAAGCCCAAACCTAATTCTAATACACTATAAATATACCAATGAGAATTTTACCCTAGATTATTTTTCGTCAAAATACACAATCTCAATTCAACAACAGGGACTCACGGCACCCTCAACAACTCATGGTGACGGACATCGCGAGAAGGTTTAAAGTTACTTCCTTTATCAAACATATTTCACGAGAGTTTGAGGTGGGATTTCTATCATTCTATTTGTCATTATTAAATGCAATGTGTGATTATTTTGATATTAATGTGAATTGTGATTTCTAACTTATTATGTTTGCCACCCCTAAATGTCATATGTGACTATTTTGATCTTAATGTGAAAGATATACAAGGATAGGTCATTTGACCTTTATAAACGAGGATAGGTCTTCTGACCTTTATAAACGAGGATATGTCTTCTAACCTTTATCAGCAAGGTGATGTTATTGAATTGCTATAGAATTGTACATGTTAACGTGAATTGATGATTTAATTGTTTATTGTATTTAGTTTTGACAATTTTATCTCCACTGAGCTATGGTTTGCTCACCCCTTCATTTTAACATTTTCAGATTGAGGAGCTGATGACATGAAGGAATGGTGGATGACAACTTTTAACATTTAATAAATTCAATCGAGCTAGTGCATTTCTTATTTAAACAATTCATGAAATATTTTAGATGCTATTTATTCTTAAAGTTTCCGCTTATTGTTACTTAATTTCATTACTTAATTTCATTGTAAAATAAAATTGTAAGACTCATTTCTTAGGAGAAAAGTTAAGTTCATGCCCCCTTTTATTTTTAAACTGCAAGTTATTTCGTAAAATCTTCTTCATAAAAATTGGGGCGTGACACTTTTGGAGCATTAGTTTTGTGAATGTCGTTGTTTGAGGCATCAATCACATAATATAATCAAAATGTCTTGTTGACGTGTTGTCTCCAACAGCAGCTCATTGTGAAGATCATGCGGTTTTGCAATCGAAAAAAAAAAAGAAAAAAATATCAGTAGGAAAAAGAGGAAAAAAAACTAATTAATTACACCCGAGTGCACGGCATGCACCCGGGTGTATACTAGACTTTCACTTATGATATGCTGTGAACAATAAAAGGTTGTGGATTAAAAGGAAAAAGAAAAGATAGAAGTCATAAGTTCACAATCCGAACTAGAGGCCGGGGTGCATCGAAATTGGTACACCCCTGAAAATCACCTACCTAGTAAAACGATTAAAAAGTCCGAAAAAACTGATCAAATGAGAACCCGAGACGGGATGAGGGATCTATGGTGGGTCAAACGTATCACCCCAACTGTCCTTGTACATGGAGACTCGGGTCATATCATTGTCGATCCCTGCCAAAGGTCTGATAGAGTAATCCGCGCGGACTCTAGCCTTGAAATCGTCGATAGCGCTATCCGGGATTTGTTGATAGGATACTCTCCCCACAGGCACCTTGCGACGTTTGAGTTTCTCTGTGGGGCGATTCGGGGTCGCCTGAGCAGGGACGGGAGCGTCGTTGGTCGGCGGCTTCAATGATGCACCAGTCTCCAAATACTGAGTGTTGTCGACTGCCTCGGCCACATGCTCCAGAAGAATATATGTGGGCTCCTCTAAGCATGGATCGTCGAGGCCGGAGAAGGAGTTGCTAATTGGGATTTGATCGACTCCGCTAGCCGAGGTGGGGTCCTGTGGGGACGGTCGAGGTCGGAGATCCGAAGGGGAGGACCTTGACCTTCTTCTGTGGCGAGTCCTACCACGGGGATCGTCACGAGAGGGATGATATATGTTCGTGGGTGGCGGGGCATGTCCCTTAGAGTAACGTGCAGTCATGTGTCCAACCACCTTATATTGGTTGCAAAACTCCGGAAGTTGTTCATAGAGCACTTCCACTGTCACATATTGATCATCGCACTCTACGACCAGACTCTCCAATAAAGGTTGTTTCATATCCACATCGATCAAGATTCTAGCATATTGTGTCATAGTTTTAGCCGATGTGTGAGCGTCCATCTTGATGAGCGTGCCAACCACTGAGGCTGCAGCCGAGAGAACCGTTGGCTGCCAGAGTTCAATCGGACCGATGTGTGAGCGTCCATCTTGATGAGCGTGCCAACAGCTGAGCCTGCAACCGAGAGAACCGTTGGCTGCCAGAGTTCAATCGGAAAGCCGATAAGGCGCACCCAAACCTGAGCCATCGAGGTCGGGGCCTGGTTTGGATTGAAACCGGGAGACAATTTTTGCAGCCGGATGGAACTTGAGCCCAACTGCCAAGCCCTTCTCCTAAAGATTCTGTCACGCTCTTCCAGAGAGTGAAATTTGAGAACAACAAATCCTTTTCCGATTGGAACAACGGACAGGGCCCCTCGGAGGGACCAGGTCTCGATGAGCCTCTTCGACAAATCAGCATACGGGATCAGGGCTCTGCCACGAGGAGTGAGTAAGCGACCAATCAGAGCATCTTTGAATTCATTCACACCAGCCTGTAGTGTTGCATTATCAATCGAAATCGTGACAAAATCTCCCTTCTTAAACGGACGCATGTGAATTGGGAAAGCCAAAGGACTCGTGGGAGTGGGGTCAGCCATAGGGGCGGGCACCTCAGTGAAGCTTGGTGCGGAATTGCTTTGCCCAACCAAGTCAGCTACGGACGAGGTAGGAGACAACAGAGCAGTCAAAGATCGAGCGAAGGGTTCGAGAAAGGCCATAAATCCAGGAAATTGTTTCTCCAATGAAGGGAGGTGAGCACCGATGGGGACGCTCTGGTCCAAGGATTTCATAAACTCATTTAATTCTGTTAGTTTGATTTTTTCCTCTCTTTTTTTATTATGATTTTTAGAACTGTCTTTCTTCTTTTTCTTCTCCACCCATTTTTTAAAATCTAAATCAATATCTTTGTTTTTTCTCTCTTCCCCACCCATACATATACAATTTTTTACATTCCCACATAACACGCAGGTCTTGCACTAGTAATATTATAAATCTACCCTTAAATACTAATTTTGAATCTATTTTCTCCTACCTGGCACTCCCTAATCTCTCCTTTTTAATTTTCCATTGTTCTTAATTTTTTGCATTTTTTAATTAAACTGTTTACTTTATTTTTTTAAAGGGATTATATTTTTTTTAGTCCATTAAGTTACCACGATTTTGAATTTAGTCCATCAGATTACCACTTTTTGAATTTAGTTCATTAAATTTTGATTTATTTTGATTTTGGTCCTGTTACCTGTTACAACAGGTTTAACAGATCATTTTTTAACACACCCCAAATGTTAAACACACCACACTAAAATTTAAAAACTAATTTTTATTACTATACACACCCCAATTCTTTCTTATTTAATAAATTACCAAAAATATTAAATTAAAAAAAAGAATTCAAATTAATATGAAAAATATAAATAAAATCTATAAAAAAATCACCTAAATCTTTAAAAATTAAAAAAAGCTAAAAAAATTAATAATTTAATTAGTTTTAAAGATTTAATTGATTTTCTATTATTTTTAAATTTTATTTAACCTTATTTTTAATGTTTTTTTAATTTCTGGAAGTTAAAACGCAAATAAAACATTAATAAAGTGATGGAGTTTTAAATTTATTTTATTTTATACACTCCAAATGTTAAAACACAAATAAAACATTAATTACACCCCATAAATATTATATACACTCCAAATGTTAAACACAAAAATTCAAAAATTAAATATAATTAAAAAAAATCATAACTATATTTAATAAATGGTCAAAAATAATTTTATTAAAAAAGTAAAAATTAAAATTAATATGAAAAATATAAATAAAACCTATAAAAAATACACAAATCTTCAAAATTTTAATAAAGCTAAAAAATTAATTAATTTAATTAGTTTTAAAATTTTAGTTGATTTTTTAATACTTTTAAAGATTTTTATTTTTATTTTTATTTTTATTTAATTTAATAATTTTTTCAAGTTGATTTTTTTAAAAAAATTATAAAAATCTTCAAAAAAATAGTAAAAAATCAACTAAATCTTCAAAACTAATTAAATTAATTGATTTTTTTATCTTTGTTTAATTTTTGAAGATTTTTTTAATTTTTTTATAGGTTTTATTTATATTTTTTATATTAATTTGAATTTTTACTTTTTTTAATTTAATTATTTTTGGCAACTTATTAAATATGAAAGAATTGAGATGTGTAAAGTAATAAAAAAATATTTTTTAAAAAATGACCTATTAAACGTGCTATAGCAAGTAACTGGACCAAAATCAAAATAAATCGAAATTTAATGGAATAAATTCAAAAAGTGGTAACCTGGTGGACTAAATTCAAAATCGTTGTAACTTAATGGACTAAAAAAACATATAATCCCTTTTTCTAACTTTTCTCTTTTAATTTTATCTCATTCTTTTTTTTATCTAATTTTAAATTCTATTTTTTTTCCTTTTTTTTTCTTCTAATTTTTTTAAATAAATATATCAATTTTTACTGTAAATTTTACACATTTTAAAAATCTTAAATTTTAATTATAAAATATTTTTAAATATTAATTTTAAAAAATAATATATAAGATTTTCTCCAGTTCCATTTTGATTTTCCTAATTTTATAGATTTTTTTTTTGTGTAATTGTTTTTTTCCTGCAGTTAATTTAATTTAAAAATTATCTCTCTTCCTTTGGACAGTTTTTTCTTTTGTAATATGTTATAAAAATTATAGAGTAGTTATTATGTTAAATATATTAAAGAGATTTGTTTAAATTTTAAATTTGAGCCTCGACAAAACTAACCATAATCGAAAAAATAGTATTTTAATTTATATAATACAACTTTAAATAGAAAAATGGGCTAACTAATTTATAATGTTTTCTTAGACATGTATATAGCTTAGATTAAATCTAGATTATGCTTTAAAATTTATAAAATTTAGTTATCATCATAATTTTAGATAATCCGTCTTTGCTATCAAACATATCCTTATCACAGGTCAATTAACCACTTTTATATATATCATGCATGCATTATGTAATAATTTTAATTTTCCACCATCCTTAAATAATGAGTAAATTATACTCCCTCCGTCCGCCTATAAGTTTTAGGTTACTTTTTGGCACAAAGATTAAGAAAATTGATTAAATAATAGATATAGTATAAGTGATGTGATTCAGAGAGGAGAGAGATAGTGAGATATAAAGTGAAGTGTAAGAAAAAGTATTTACCAAAAAAGGTATGGGAAGCTTATAGACAGACGGACCAAAATGGTAAAATGGGAAGCTTATAGACGGACGGACCAAAATGATAAAATGGAAAGCTTATAGCGGAAGGAGGGAGTAATATTCTAATAATTATGCAATGATTTAACGTTATATTTTCAAATTAATTTGATTTGTCGTAATTAATGTACGCGCAATTAATATTATCATCCTATTTATAAGTATACATTTATTGATTATAAATGTATTTAATGTTGATTAATTCATATTAGTTTTTTGTAATTAAATTTACAAAATGCACCTATATACATACATTTACTATTTGCACCTTTGGCATGGTATAGTAACTATGGTGGTTAGTCTGGTAGTGATAACTGCAACAAAGCAAGTGTACTTCATGATGATGATGATGTTTTGTTTGTACAAAAATCCCCCAAAATCGTGTAACAAGAGAAAACGAACACCAGGGAAACAGAAGGTATGTATTCCAATTGTATTTCCTGTACTGCTACACTTGCTACTGAATATTTGGTCGTTTCTTGATCACCTGTCCTTTCCCCACCTCATAGTAATGGTTACAAAACCTGGAGTGTTTTAAAATAGTTAGAAATATGCCTAACAAGGTTCATCATCTCCAGTTTTAGCATACACAAGAATATTTCTAGGCATCTGTGAGAGCATTTCTAATCTCTAAGCAAAATTTACCGGTGATGAAACAGGGTTCATCATCTCCAGTTTTAGCATACACAAACATATTTATAGGCATCTCAAAGCATTTCTAAACACATACCATATCAGTATTTTTCTAAGCAAAATTTACTGGTGTTAAAACTAAACACATACCAGATCAATATTTTTCTAGGCATAATTTACTGGTGTTGAAACTAAACACATACCAGATCAATATTTTTCTAAGCAAAATTTACTGGTGATGAAACAAGGTTCCACAAGTGAAGCTCAAAAACTCTATTGTTGGCCACAACAAGTCAAGCACTGTCACTCTCTTTGGTTGAACGGCAAGAGACAAAGAGTGACAACTAGAAGAAAAAAAAAATTAAAAGAACATAAACTAATGGAATAATTAGAGTCGCAATTACCCCTGTGCATTCAAAAGAGTGCATTAAACTTTCGACGACAAAGACATGCGTATTCCCGAACACAAAGAGGCAACTTGCTTGCCTTCTTCATTGCATGTAGGATTACCTGTGATATCATTGAATGTACCTCTGCCTTTCTGAACTAACCAGGAATTGAAATTCCTGGTTACTCTCACCGGCAATCGTGCCGAGCCACTCTACCTTCTCAATATACCGCGTTCCCCCTTCTCCTACTTCTTGTTAATCATTTTATGTACTTAAAAAAAATGGGACCCCGAACTTAAAGTACATGAATATGCATATATGCAATGACACGTCTGAGATGTTCATCTCCAATAAATAAGGAGATTTTTTTAAATCTTCCTTTTGGAAGAGTGGGAAAATGCAGACCTTTTTTTCTTCAAGTTAATAAACCATAGAATAATCAGAATCGGCAAGTAAATATGCGCACCCGTTGCAAGCTGCCACGTCTGAGATGTTCATCTCCATCTCCAATAAGGTGATTTTTTTACCAGTCCATCCCCCACCGAACAAAAAAATCAAACTAGATCTTGTTTGCTTTTTTGTTCCTAGATCTTGTTTGCTTTTTTGTTCGGTGAGGGGATGGACTGATAAAAAAATCTCTTCATTGGAGATGGAGATGAACATTGCAAACATATTTTCTTGGGGTTATTCTATGGTTACTTCACTTGAAGAAAAAAAGGTCTGCAAGTTCGGGGTCCCATTTTTTGAAGTACATGACATTATTAACCAGAAGTGAAGAGGGAGAACAATATATAGAAAGTATATTGAGAAGATAGAGTTGCTTGGCATGATTGCCGGTGAGAGTCTCGTTGTTTACCAGTTTGGTAAAGAGAGCCAGGTACTTCTGAACTACAAATATATTCCCATAATATATTCCCATATACGCATAATATATTCCCGGCAAGGATGGAAGAGTAATCATACAGGCAATGAAGAAGGCAAGTTTGTCTTTTGTGTTCGAGAGTACCCATGCATTCGACGTCGAAAGCCTAATCCACTCTTTTTAATGCACAGGCTAATTATTCCATTAATTTATTTTCTTTTAAACTTGTCTTTATTTTTTCTAATTGTCACTCTTTGTCTATTGCATTTGTCTCTTGCAATTCAACAAGAGAGTGATTGTTTTTTAGATTGACTTGTTGAACCAGAGAGTTTTTGAGATTGGCCAACAAGAGAGTTTTTGAGATTGACTTGTTGAACAAGAGAGTTTTTGAGATTGAACTTTTTGGTGATGTTTTTTTTTTGAGATTGCAACACCTTGTTTCTTCACCAGTAAATTTTGCTGATTTAGACCATCATCAGTTGGTATGTGTTTAGAAATACTCTCAAATGCCGAGAAATGGTATGTGTTTAGAAATACTCTCAAATGTTTAGAAACATGCTTGTGTATGCCGAGATGACACAAGCACACGCACTGTACTATACATAAATAGGTACACTTAACAACACACACTAGGACAGCCACAATCAAGATTGCATAAATATCCAAATAAAATTAATTACCATTGATCTCTGCAACTGTTGTGTCTGTACCATGGATCTCTGCAACTGAATGTAAACATGACTTCAAATCGGCGACGTCAATTTCTGTGCCGGCCATTAAACATCGGATCGTGTCACCGACTGTGGCGGAGATTTCGCCATTGATCGTGTCACCGACGGTAACTGTGGCGGAGATTTTGACATTAATCTATGTTTCTGTGTTGGAGGAGATATCAGTGTCTTGGTTAATGATGAATGATTGGTTGGAGGAGAAATGTAAGTTTGGAGAATGGAATGAAATATATTTCTGCTGAATTATTGAATGAAATATAATGAAGAAACGAAAAACTAAAAGAAAATGAAATATTGTTACTTTGTGAATTTTAAGAATATTACTTTAAATTTTAAGAGAAGGAAAATGAAATATTTTAAATTTTAAAAAAAAATGAAATATTTTGAATTTTAAGAATATACCTATCAATTTTAAGATTCGGATTTAGTTAGGGTTTTTGTTTGATGAATGAGGGTAGTGGAGAATGGAGTGTTTATATAGGGCGCACCAGGCTGGCAATAATTAGGCACAAGCCCAAGTTAAAGGAAAGTGTTTTAAATTATTTTTTTGGGGAGCGGTTATACACACATTAACCTAATTTTTCATCTTACAAGATTTTTTCTGGACAAATCAACATTGTCCTATAAAAAGAATTGTTCAGGATTTTTTTTCAAACAAATCATTGTACGAAAAAAAGAGTTTTTCAAACAAATCTGAACAAAAACGTATTGTCCAAAATAATTCATAAAAAAAAATCAATGAACAAAAACAAATTCCTTAACATAATCCGTTTTTTGACCCGTAAAAACTCTAATACACTTAATCTGTAAAATTTCTAAAAACCCTAACACAAAACACAAAAAAAATCGATTTTTTTTTAATCTGTAAAAACCTAAAACACTAAACTTACCGGAATCGCGGGAAGGCGAGACGCGTTGCTCGAAGAGGGAGACGGCGGCCGTTTAAACGGCGGCGGAAACGTTCTTCAAACAGATCCGGTCTTCTTCTTTATACGGCGACAAACAGATACGGCGGTGGCGGTGGCATTCAACAAACGGAGGCGGCGGCGGCCTTCTTCTTCTTCCAACGACGGCAGTCTTTTTCTTCTTCAAACAGCGGCTGCGTCGGGCTTCTTCTTCAAGCAGCGGAGGCGGCGTTGGCCGGCCGCCTTCTACAGCAGCCGCCGCCTAGACGAAAGAAGAGAGGAAATGAGGGAAATGAGCGCCGCTTGGGAGAGAAGGTGGGGTGGGTGTCTTATGAAATGAGGGAAAATGAAGAATTGGGGATTAATTAGGGTTTAGGAAGAAGGGGTATTTTTGAACTTTTTCACGTGGGCGTCCTCACTATACAGTGTGTGGACTCATTCATCCGGTGGGTGTCCTCAATTTTATTTTATTTTGGTGGGATTTATTTGCATAATTAGGCCCAAGTTAAAGGCCCGACCCAATTCCATATAAGTTTTGAATTGCACATATTAAAAATGGTGTAATATTATAAAAATATTTTTTTAAATCATAAGGACATAAGTTCATTCAAATGCATGAACCTAATAAAAATTTCACATGAAATATATTCTCTCTATGGCTCTATCCCACAAAAGTATATTAACTTTTTTTATACATTTTTTTTTTAAATCATTTTTTAACTATAAATAATATTGAATAATTAGTAAACAAATATACAAAATTAACTATTTAAATATAATAAACATATTTTTTGTGAATTCAAAAATAAAATTGAATACACTTTTAATGGTAATTAAGGTAAATTGAGACAAAATATGATTCACAATTTTTTAAAGTGTGTTACTTGAAAGAAAATGATTCTTTAAGGACAATATCACCCAAAAAGAAAAATATAACTCCTCTTCAAAAAAAAAACATGTAAAGAAACAATATAATTTATACTAAAAATCATATAACTCACCAAAGAAAGAACACAAGTAATTTTTTTTAGGTGGGGGTGTTGACCAGGTCACAAGTCGCCAAAAACAGATAAAACGATCACTCCATTTTAGTCCTGTAAAATGATAGAGTCAGCTCCCGATTGAGCAAGTGAGTGTGCCTCCTTTAATTCACTTCTAGGTCGGTGTTTGAATTCGCACACTACAAATTCATAGGTGAAAGAAGTTATTTCTTTCACAATGCATTCTTCGGGACCAAAAGTATTCTTCATACGGACGCATAGGGAGATCATCTGTTGAGAATCTGATCGCATTTCCAGTTGCCCCCTTGTCCAGTTAAGCGCTTCCCGAATCCCTTAACTAATTGCCATCAGTTCATCCCGAGTGCACTTCTTTGGAGGCGAATCTTCTGAGCAAAAGTAGTCAGAATTCTACCATTCTATGAGCACATGAGTCTCCCCTACTCCAAAACGTCTCTCCTCGCTTTTGTGGGCTCCATCCACTTCCAAGAAGAACTTATCAGCCTTATTTGAGTTATCTTAGGTATCTTTATCGTCATTTTTATTTTAGTTACCAGACCTCTTATTCGTTTGTGCTTAGTATGTCATCAAGTACAAAAGTACCTTATCTCTCGTTCACTTCTCAACCGTCCTCCTGAGAGTGTTATCTGGGTGGAGGATCTTACATCTTTCTTTCAAAATTCCATATACCACCATTACAATTTTTTCAAATTCAGTGTGCTGAAATTTTCTACGAAGGAACTCAAGAGTTTCCATAATATCTGTTTTTATCCCCCATTTTGTGACTTCTTTAAATCCAATCTTAACTCAAGCGTCTTTAACTTTTGGACAATGAAAAAGGGCGTGTACTGTGGTTGGGGAGGAGCCACCACACAATCCACATATGGGCCGAATTGGAATGTGTATATGGGCCAAATTTCCTTCAGTTTGGATGAAATCACAACACATTTTCCAGCAAAAGATCATGACCTTCGGAGGAAGCCTCATTTTTCACACCCTTTTCCACCAGAGAGTTGCCCATTCATTGTTGGATGCAGACGCTCAATCTGATCCTTTTCCACCAAAGTTTCCTAAAAAATAAATTCAACCTAATTATGACACATGTAATACAATTAATCTCCATAAGACATCATCAAATTTAATCATATCTTGACACATGGCAAACTAAAACTCCCTATTAGTATATAGGTGGATTTACCCTTCATGTCATTATTTTTTGGACCCACCATACACTCAACCCACCAACTTTATTTACTCTATATATAAAAGTTTACAAAATTATCTCTCAACACTCTCATCATTACACTTTTTTCTTAAATTATGCGTCCAAGATTCTTCGCAAACTTTTCGGAGACGGAGGGATTACTTTTCTTTGTAGACCTACTTTAATTTCCCAGTTTTAAGGCTCCTAGTTCAATTGAGTACTATGTCCCGCAATATTTAATGAATTTTTTTTTAGTAACAACTGGCAAGTAGGGGTGTGCATCGATCAGTTCGGTCGTGACCGAACCGAACCAAAACTGAAATTATAGAAAAATTAACCAAAACCAGATCGATCCTATGCAAAAACCGAAATTAACCGAACTGAATTATTTGGTTCGGTTTTGGCTTAAACTGAATTAATAATCGAAATTCCGGCACTACAAGAAAATAATGAATTGGCTATAAAATATTTAGTAGGTAAAAATCATAATTTTGTAGGCATTTACATTTCCCTACATAATACCAAGGAAAAACATTTATACATAATTTGTTCGTAGGTGATTTAGTTACCTACGAAAATATAATCCATAGGTAATTAGCTACGAAAATTAAGTACCAAATCAAAACAATTATTGTTGGTAAAGTGAATTCCAAAATATATGAAATTCCCTAGGTAAAATATTAACTACAAATATTTCGTAAATAATTTCGTAGGTAAATTTAACAACATTTCGTAAATAATTAAGTAGGTAAATTTAACAACAAAAATTTTGGTGAGCAATTTCTTTTTTTTTTTTTTGCCTACAGAATCAATTCTGTTGCAAATTTGAAGAAAGCTATATAGGCATTTTTCTTACAAATAGCTTTATATTTATTAGTTCCAAATGTTTCAAAATACCCATAATCTATTTGATTTTTTATAATCATAAGAGTGGTTGTATAAATGGTGGAATAACATAAAAAGTTAAAAGTGTCAATCATTCGGACTAAACAATCCCCAAAATAGCTGAGTATTCCACAATAATACATTAGGAGCAGAATAAAACATATCAAACAATCACAAAAAAATGTCTGCAGCTCTTTGGTGCTTTGATGCTGAAAAGTACTTCTATGGACACAGTTTAAATGTAAACAATTTCAGTGCAACAAAAGATATATAATGGTGGAACTTTGCTGCAAAATTGAAAAAGAACAAGAATGGTTGCAAAAACCCAAGTAATTCCCTAAGAACAAATGTTTGACCTATGAAAAAGAATTGCATAGTTATTCACATAAGATTTTAACTTGGTTAAGCACTTGCATATTAACTAATAGAGTTAAGATATTGAGTGAACAAAAAATAGAAATAACATGAACAAATCCCAGAAACGAGTTAATAAAAATGAAGCTATTTGTAAAACCAAAGGAGAAAGGGGATTCAAAAGTAGATTAAGCGAATTAGAGTCTGAAGCCATTAAAATTTCAAAGAATCTGAAATTTGCAAATCTCGCGAATTGAGATAAATACTTCAATCAGATAAAAAATTGAGGAAATAAAATTCAAGAAACTTCGATTCGCAAACCTCGAAAATTGAGTTCCACACTGCGGCAGTCTCGGATTGTCTCTTACAATTTTACATGTATGGAGTGAATTTTCAGAATTGCCTGATTTCTAAGCTTCTTCGTTCATATTTGCGTCGCCGTCGAACCGTGTTTTCTTCTCTATCGAAATTGGGTTAGGGTTTTACATATGAACATTAATCATGTTTTTTTTTTTTTTTTTGTATGAGAGGAAGAAATTCTAAATAAAATATTAATATAAAAAGAAATTCTAAATACATTTTCGCCTGAATTTCGAGTACAAGTAATTGAAAGAAAATTACAGTACATTTTTTACTAAATAAAATATTAATATAAAAAGAGAATTTTTTAAATCCCTAGAGAAAAAAATTGGTAGGCACGTGTACTGTACGTCAACTCATTTTTTAAGTACCTAGAGAAATTTCGTACGCATTTACTCCTTCCATCACAGATAAAGTTACTCGACTCTCCATTTTAATCTGTTCCAGGCTCATGGGGAGCTTTTTTTTTTAATCTGTTCCAGACTCATGGGGAGCTTTTTTCAGGACGGAATGAGTATTTTTATTGTGTAATTTCATAGGTAATATATTAAAAAAATAAAAGACTTATACATGGCTAGAAAAAATTACGTAGGCAAATTAACTTTTTTCACCTACAACTCTATGGTAGGAAATTTTGTTGGTGTGTGTGTTTTATCTACAAATTATTTTGTAGATAAATTACTATCAAATTATTTCTTGGTAAATTTGTAGGTAAAAATTAATAAAATAAATTATTAAAATTTGTAGGAAAATCATAGGCAATTAACACTATTTAAATACAAAATTATTTTTGTAGAAAAATTCGGTAGCCAATTCCCTAATCCGATCGATTTCGATTAATCGACTTTATTATAGAAATAATCGGAATCGGAACCGAAAATTGGGATTTTCAAAAGTTGAAGACGGGGAAAATCGTAAGAAACTAAAATAATAAAAGGAAATTAAATGAGAATTTGAATTTTAAGAATATTCCGACTGAGAGAGAATTTGAATTTAAAAAATTTAAACTAGCTGTATCTGGTGAGATAATCCTTATGGAATTTTTTTTAAAAATATAGTAAAATCACAAAAATATGAGAAAACATTATTATGTGCCTACAATAGATTAGATTTTAAGTTGGCTATAATTTTAAGTTTGCAAATAAAATCAAATTATTAAATGTGGCTTCAATAAATTGGACAAAATGTTGAATTAAAGATGAAATTAGGTAAATTAAAAGGATATTTTTATTATACTAAATTAAATGCGGCATAAAATCATTTGAAAATTAATAATTGTAAAAGATAAAAAAAACGTAAATATAAACAATAAAAAAAATCACGATAGGATAAATTCGATAGATTTTAATTGATTGAAAACACTATATATAGATTCCAGCAGCTCAAAAATTAGGTTTCTAGATGGACCTCTAAACATTGAAAAACAAAACGATCCAAAACCCAACCGTCTAATTCACAGCAAAAAAAAACACCTAAAATTCTTGAGAAGCAGAGCCAATCTCCTTGTCCCTTCCGCCAGCTTTCTTCGGCAACAAAGTCTGGTGAATATTCGGAAGCACACCTCCATTAGCAATAGTAACATTTCCCAACAGTTTGCTCAGTTCTTCATCGTTCCTCACTGCCAATTGTATATGGCGAGGAACAATCCTGTTCTTCTTGTTATCTCTCGCCGCATTCCCAGCAAGTTCCAAAACCTAAGAATTTAACCAATTTAATTCAGATCCAAAAACTGAAACAAAATTAACAAATTTAACCTAAACTTGAAACGGCGATTACCTCAGCAGCGAGATATTCGAGGACGGCGGATAGATAGACCGGCGCACCGGCGCCGACACGCTCGGCGTATTTCCCGGCTTTGAGAAAACGAGCGATTCTGCCGACGGGGAACTGGAGGCCGGCTTTCGATGAACGGGAGACGGACTTGGTGGCCTTTGGCTTGCCTCTGCCGCCTTTGGTGGTGGCCGCTTCTTTAGAACTCATTTTCAGAGATTTAGAAACCCTAGGGGAAAATGAATCGGTTGTTTGGGGTTTTTGTTTTGGGGAGTGATGAATGAGGGTAGTGGAGAATGGAGTGCTTATATAGGAAGCAAAGGTGGGTTTTGATTGGTTGGATTAGGGCGGTGCGGATCGCCAGGCTGGCAATGAAATCTCTCTTGGAGCGAAAGGAAAGTGTTTTAAAATTTATTTTTCTATTTGGCGGGATTTATTTGCATAATTGGGCCCAAATTAAAGGCCCGGCCCAATTCCATATAAATTTTGAATTGAACATACCGGTAATATTATAAAAAGAAAAATATTTAAGTCATAAGAACATAGGTTAATTCAGATGCATGAACCTCGGTTAAAAAAAATCACACATAAAATAAGTTTAATTAAGATAATTTTTAAAAATTCACGGGTTAAAAGTTGTTGGTCGCAAAATTGTAATTTACTATATAATCAATATATTTTTTCTATAAGACCAAAATATTATCACTGTAACACAATAAATATACTACTGCTACATTGTTGTGTGTGCTTTTGAATGATCTTTCTAAATGTAGACTTATCAAGCACTAACAAAGCGGAGGTTTTGTGGGGAAATTTATGGCGTATGATCAGTCCAACAAAGCGGCGGTTTGGATGGCGTATATGCGACTCAGGGTGGAATTAGATGTGTTGCTCCCCTTGAAACGCCACAAGAAGTTCAGGCAAGCTGACGGAACTGGCTTCACCGTCAACTTTCGGTACGAGCGTCTCAACCAATTTTTCTACATTTGTGGCCGTTTGGGCCACACTGAGAGGTTATGTGAACATCTGTTCAATGCTAAGGAAGGTGAGGTGCTAAAACGGGGTTGGGATCCTTCACTCAGAGTAGAGGACAGATGCGCTAAAAACTCGGATGCAGGGCGGTGGCTGCGGGACCAGAACCCGGATTTTGCGGCGGCGAAAGGGAGTCGCCGTACTGAAATGAATGAGGATTCCAACAATCAGGGAGGTGCAGTTAATGCTGATTGTACAGTTCCGAAATCCCGGGAGAAACAGTCACTAACGCAAATCTGGGGATTACCCAACATGCTAATTTAAATGCAAATTTAAATTCCAATAATGTGTGGGTCAAACCTATGTTTGAAAAAGAACCGATACTCATTAATGTTGATAATGACACTAATGATCTTGAAGATGCACGTACGAGGAAAAGAGGAAAGTTGATCTTAGACAACCATGCATGCAACGTCAACACAAGTGAACATGAAGACAATCATTTTTTATCGGCAGGCTCTGGTTCCGGAGCCGGCCGGAACCAATGAGTATCCTAAGTTGGAACTGTAGGGGCCTTGGCCAGCCGGTTACAGTTCCGGCACTTTGTGAGCTGGTGAGAGCTCGTAGGCCAGAAGTGATTTTCTTAATTGAAACTTTATCTCTTTCCGCTAAATTAGAAGACGTTCGTGTTAAAATTAATTTTCAGTCTTGTCTTGCTGTTGATTGTATTGGCCGCAGTGGCGGTGTTGCTGTTTTATGGGAAAATGCCAATAAATGTTCTATTTTGAGTTATTCGTCGCATCATATTGATATTATTATGTCAGATCCTTTGTGGCATGTTTGTTTTGGGATTTTGAGGATTTTGAAATCCGGATTTCAAAATCTAGTGGATTTTAAAATCCTAATACTTTTTATGTTTTGTGTTTGTTTTGGGATTTATGTAGGGTATGATTTAACTTTATATAATAGGATTATAGGTTTTATAGGTATATATTTATATAGGGTTTGTAGTTTTTTATAGGGTTGACTTTTATAAAGTTTATAGGTATTTATAGGGTGGGATTTTGAAATCCTGAATCAAAATCCCAAACTGTAACGGGGGTGGAGTTTCAAAATCCCAAATCCGGATTTCCATCCCAAAACAAACATGCCCTTGGGGGATTGGAGGGCTACGGGGTACTATGGGTATCCTAACCAAAATCACAAACGCATGTCTTGGGATTTGCTTCGGCTTCTCTCCAGTCGGAGCAATATTCCATGGCTGTGTATTGGGGATTTCAATGATCTTTTATCGGAGAATGACAAATTAGGAAGAGTTGAGCACCCGAGTTGGTTATTTCGGGGGATTCAGAGACGCAATTGCTGAATGTGGATTGGTTGACGTGGTTCTTTCGGGACACCAGTACACATGGTTCCGCGGACGAGGCACCCCTCACGCCGTTGAGGAAAGATTGGACCGGGCCATGGGAACCTCATCTTGGCATGACAAGTTCCCGAACGCGAAGCTACTCAACCTGGTGGCCCCTGTGAGTGATCACAACCCTATTCTTTTGATCACTCACCCCACCCCTTTTCACAGGAAACACAAGAGATTTCGTTTCGAAAATAAATGGTTGATGGAAAGAGATTTACCGAACGTTATTGAACGTTCTTGGTCGGGCTTTCGAGATCTGGATATCACTAGTCGCTTGGCTGCAACTGGGGAGACCCTCCAAACGTGAGGTAAGCATATTGATACAACGTTTATGGAAAATAAAAAGGAAATTGAACAGGAATTATTGAGCATCAGGAGGAGAGTTGATATTGCCGCTTGTGCTAGGGAGAAATTCCTAAAAAACAATCTAGCAAAGCTCTTTGTCCGAGAGGAGATATTTTGGAAACAACGAGTTAAACTCTTTTGGCTCAAGGATGGGGATTTGAACTCCAAGTTCTTCCACAGAACGGCGTCGGCACGGCGAAAACGAAACATGATTACCCGCCTAATGAATGACGAAGGTGAATGGATATCGGACAGACAGGGGTTATGCGAGTTAGTCCACAACTACTTCTCTAATCTTTTTTAGGCTAACACAAATAACCCTGGGGTAGGAGAGGCGCTGCAATTCTTACAGGCGCTGATAACAGAAGATCAGAACCAGCGTCTCACTCGAAAGTTTTCTATCGAGGAATTTAAGAGGGCGATAGACAATATGCATCCGGACAAATCGCCGAGGCCTGATGGGTTTAACCCGGCTTTCTACCAGAGATATTGGGGAGTGGTGGGAACTGATATTTTTTAGAATGCATTACAGTGGCTTCACAACCGAATTCTCCCGGCTAACCTCAATGCAACTCACGTCGTACTCATACCGAAATGTGAAGCTCTTGAGAGTATGAGGGACCTTCGACCTATTTCTTTGTGCAACGTGATCTATAAGATTATGTCAAAGGTTCTGTGTAACAGATTGAAAGAGGTTTTGCCATCGTTGATTGACCCGGCTCAGTCTGCCTTTATCAGTGGGAGAGGTATTCAGGATAACGTCCTCATTGCCTTTGAGGCGGTCCACTCCATGAAAAAAAACGGAGGAGAGGGGGGGTAGGAGACGTGGCTTTGAAAATCGATATCAGTAAGGCTTACGACAGGGTGGATTGGCACTATCTCGAGAGTATTCTCCAGCGTTTAGGCTTTGCTCATACTTGGGTTGAGTGGATGATGATGTGCGTCCGGACAGTGAACTACTCATTTCAGGTTAATGAGGATATGGTGGGCCTTTATACCCGGGCCGAGGATTACGACAGGGGGACCCCCTTTCCCCCTACTTATTCTTGTTATGCGTTGAGGGCCTCTCCTCTATGATTAGACGAGCAAGCAGCCACGGCAGCCTACATGGGCTCCGAGTGTGTAGAAGATCACCTTCAATCTCCCACTTGTTATTTGCGGATGACTGCATCCTATTTTGTCGTGCGACAACGGAGGAGGCATTGAACATGAAACAAGTTTTGGACGATTATGAGAGGGTGTCGGGGCAAGCCATTAACTATGGTAAGTCGGGAACCTTCTTCAGTAGAAATGTGGGAGAGGACCAACAGTCGGCAATTAAAATTATCTTCGGGGTTTCTCAACAACTCAACACTAGAAGATATCTTGGATTGCCCTCTTCGATAGGGAGACGAAAACGGGACATCTTCATGTACTTGAAAGAAAGATTATGGAATCGAATCCAAGGATGGCGCGATAAGAAATTATCTAAGGCTGGTAAGGAGGTTTTGCTTAAGTCTGTGGCCCAAGCCATCCCGGCATATTGCATGGGAATTTTTCTGTTACCCTCGACCTTAATCGAGGAGTTACAAAGGATGATGAACTCATTTTGGTGGAGCTCGGGGAACAGTTCGACTGGAATTAAATGGACCGCCTGGGATGATATTTGTGGTAGGAAAAAAGATGGCGGCATGGGGTTTAGGAATCTTCATCTATTTAACATTGCCATGCTGGGCAAGACTGGATGGAGACTACAAACTGATCTTGACTCGCTGGTGTGCAGAGTACTCAAAGCTAAATATTTCCCGAATGGAGATTTCCTCTCAGCAGCCCTCGGCTCTGCACCTAGCTTCACTTGGCGAAGTATTTGGGAAGCACAGGGCCTCGTCCGTAAAGGTACCAGGTGGAAAGTGGGAACATGTACTCAAATCCGAACTTGGGGACAACCGTGGGTGAAAGACGACGATGATTTCTGGCTCTGGAATGCACCCGACCAGAACCTGCTTGGGTGGCGAGTTGCTGATTTACTAATTCCGGAAACAAGGAATTGGGACAAGGAGTTACTTGCTAATTTGTTTGAACCACCGGACGTGCTCAGAATTATGAACACTGTTGTATCACCCTCATGATACAATGATCAGTTAGTGTGGCACTACACACGTGACAACAAATACACAGTGCGCACCGCTTATCATCTTGCCAGCGACATGGTGGGAAATGGCAATTCGGCGATTAATCGAGACTGGAACAATATTTGGAAGATGCGTATTCCGCCGAAAGTTTGGGGTTTCCTGTGGCGAGTTTGCAAAAGCTTCCTCCCCACTCGGCTCAAACTCCATAGACGACGGGTGATTGAATCGAAGGATTGCCCCCACTGCTTGGTGAATGATGAATCCGGCTGGCATGCGTTATTCATGTGCCCTTATGTGACGAATATGTGGAGGGAGATGCCCTTCTGGACTACTATGGAGCAGGAGCTTCTAATTGCGGAGTCTATGGAGGATATGGTTTTTACTATGTTGGATCAGCTAGAGGAGAGCAGCTCTCGAATCTTTGTGATGGCCCTCTGGGGTATATGGAGGGAGAGGAATGCAACGGTGTGGCAAGGCTCCTGTATTGATGCTAAGAGGGCTACTGACCTAGCTTTATCATACCTTTCAGATTGGGAGGCAGCACGTTCTCCCCAACCTGTTATGCCGGCGGCTGCAGTTTGCAAAGCATGGCATACGCCACCCCCCTCATTCGTAAAAATTAATATGGACGCTGCCTTCTTCAAAGACTTTTGCCAGATGGGTTTTGGTTCTATCATCCAAGGTGAGGAAGGGGAGTACATTTTGAGTCGCACAATTGTGGTCCCGGGTACTTATCAAGTGGACGAGGGAGAAGCCATTAGCTTACTAGAGGCTCTCTCGTGGGTGAAGGAGCTGGGATTTCAGAAGATTATCGCGGAGGTGGACTCGACATTGGTGGCTGAAGTTGTGAACTCAAAGCAAGAAATTCACTCGGTATTTGGAGACACTATAGATGCCTGCAAGAAGCTGTTACCAACTTTTGCTTCTTATTCGATTGTTGCAATTAGTCGGATGGCGAACATGAAGGCCCATCGACTTGCTAGATCTGCTAGGATGTTTTCTAATCCTCATATTTGGGTAGAGCCTTCGGATATTGTGGACGGCCTATCAAATGGTTCTTGCATTTGCTAAATAAATTGAAGTCCTTTCTTAAAAAAAAAAAAAAAAACATGCATGTATTCAATGGAGTTTACGTGAGTGTTTTCTGGAGTATTAAATATGGTCAAATGTGGTGAACATATGAAGAATAGATGAAACTTTTTTGAGGAAGTTTGAGAGGAACAAACTTTTTGAGGAAGTTTGAGAGGAACAGATTGGGGATAGAAAGTGTATTGGTTTTCGTGAGATTAATTCAACTTGTAATATTATTCAGCCTAAATGAACTTATATAGTAGGATAAAAGTTACATGCCTTTACCGTTTGTGGACTATAATTCATACTAAAATTTAATCATAAAACCTGTTAAATACAATCGCATTTAATACGTCCCGAATAATGTTCATTGGCTCATTGCATTATTGCTACGTTATACTCGTACTCACATGGGCGAGGAGAGCATCCACTAGGAAACTTCACCAGAAGTCATACCCTTGAGGGGAAATGGTCGCTTCCATTGGTCCAATGTTTCATGATCGCTGATCGCCCATAAATCTAGATTGACCATGAGGACTTGTCTCTTTAATAAAAAAACTTTATTCTTCTCGTGCTCGTCGACAAGTATAAAAAACTATTGACTTATTGATCGTGTTGACTAGTCGTCGCAAGACTATTCTCTTGATCACCCATTGGTTGGCCGTCTCAAAGGTTGATAACTAGGACCATGACTTTAACTTTTCAACAGTTGACTCTTTGATTGTGTATAACATACATGTCAATGAGCCGTTTAAATACTAGTCACACAATACTTTTTTAATGGAAATTTTTTGTGTCAACTCGTAAGGAAGCATCAATATAAAGTGGGACTTGATGCCACTGGTCGTCAAAACGTTATCTCAACCAAACTATTATGAGTTATAGTTGAAAGCATAAGGGTGGGCTCAACTAAACTATCATTAGTCTCAAATACTCATAATATACTTGCACACATTGTATTTTTAATCACAACTTTTCTTATGCCCATCTTATCTTCTTCATTCGTAAAAACCCGGGCGAGGTTTACATATCTTCATCAATGGCGGCGGTACCCCTTTTCAATCTCGCACCAGATATGGCTGTTTCAAGGCTCTGCTTAGGTTACAACCTCAACATACTTTTCTTCTTTCGTTTCAATCCATCCTCTCTCAAATTTGATATTTAGTTGCCATTGTTACAATCCAGGCACTATGACATTCGGCGAGCAGAATTCGATGCCGCAATCTTTCCAGCTCCTCGACAAAGCATTCGACTGCGGAATCAACTTCTTCGACTCCGCCGAAATGTACAGTAACAACTACGTTGCTCTTAACGTTTGTTAATTTGATTACACTTTTCTGTTTATCTGTTCAATTTTGGATTGTCGTAGGTACCCTGTGCCACAGAGAGCAGAGACTCAAGGTAGGAGTGAGGAGTATCTTGGACGTTGGATTCGATCCCGGAATATCCAGCGAGATCGTTTAGTAATTGCTACGAAGGTTTCGCCATTTTAGCTAGCTTTGTAAAGTAGATCACTGAAACGAATGTTCAATGTTAATGTTGGTAATTAATTTTGTCTGGAGTAAATTTTGAACAACTTCTGCTGAACCAGTTTGAAGAACTGAGCTTAAATTATACTGAAAGAAATGTAGCAGAAATTAAGTTCATTATTTACCCATCATCATACTGAAAAGCTGCGGGTTCACAACTTCTCTAGTTGCTGAAAAATATCCTCCATGTTGAAAATCTGCTTTTTCGAAAAAGATGTGCTGATATTACTTTACGAAACTAATTCATCCCAACAACAAAGTTGTTTATGTTCTCGTGCAATTCAAATATTCAATAAGATAGGCATTGACCTTCTAACCTTTGCTTACCCATGTTGTGTCACTTCCCCTCTCAATGAGCTTTGCAAATAAATACGTTATTCTTTCCCGAATCCCTCACTCATGGAATACCATCATCTGATTAAGAATCATTGGAAATGACTGAGTATAACTTAGCCACGAACAAAGACTGTGGGTCGTATTAAATTTATTTTGCAAATTTCTTCAATGAATGATTGTTTGTTGTAAAATATGGCTACCACTGATTTCTGCTACTCAATAAATTTTGCTGAAAAGTTATTTAACTGCGTGGAGACAGGTTTGTGGGCCATCGGGGCAAATGACTTGGATTCGAAATGGACCAGAAAGTCTTGATGCCAGGAATATAGCTGTGGCAATTGACCATAGGTTGAGCTGAATCATTTTGTTCTTTATATTTCAAATTAATTTATCCTTTGAAGACTTGAGTCTGATAATATATCCATAGTTATCACAATTTTAAGTTTTTAACTCTTTGGTGGACTCATTGTCTGTGCTCTGAGTTTCAAT
The DNA here is from genome assembly GCA_963675135.1 of Galeopsis tetrahit. Lineage (NCBI taxonomy): Eukaryota > Viridiplantae > Streptophyta > Magnoliopsida > Lamiales > Lamiaceae > Galeopsis > Galeopsis tetrahit. The sequence continues at coordinate 61,553,510 of OY776130.1, read as the reverse complement.
TGAAATAGGGATCTTATTTCCTATACAAACTTAAATTTACACTTGATTGTTTGGTCTCAAACTCGTCTGGAGTTGTGCTTTTGCAGTCTGCTGCGCTTACAAAGTGACTACATCGACTTGTATCAAGTTCATTGGCCAGACCGGTTAGTACATTGTCTATCTCTCTCTCTCTCTCTCTAATACCTTTGCACAGCATGGATCAACAATAATATATCACATTGGAAAATATGACCTTATAGCTGTCAATTTTTTATGCCTTCCAATTTAACTACATTATATTCAGTATTGGATGGCTTTACGATTACAACCAAGAATTTCCTTGCAGCTACGTTCCTATGTTTGGAGAAACAGAGTTTGACCCTAGCCGAACTTTTTCCTCTGTGAGCTTTGAGGAACAACTGACAGCTCTTGACAAAGCCATTTGTGCTGGTAAGGTCAGTGGGTTTTACAATATTGAGTTTACCTTGTTTGTTAACCATACTGAAACTGTGTTCTTTGAAATGGATCTAAAATATTGTTTCAGATAAGATACATTGGACTTAGTAATGAAACACCATACGGCCTCATGAAGTTCCTTCGCATTGCTGAAGGTGTCTCTTGCAATTCCAGAGTAGTTTCTGTGCAGGTGTTGTATGGTTGAACTCTGTTTGAAAATAGTGAGGCTTTTCCTCTCCCCCTCTTTCTCTCTCGCCCACCCCTCCACATATTTATTATGAACATGATTTGGAACTACCTCTGTGTTTTCAGAATTCTTATAATCTTCTTTGCCGAAATTTTGATTCTGGGATGGCCGAGTGCTGTCATCATGAGAGGTATTTCATATTTGTTTGAAATCCTTTTTGTTGTGTTAATAGAAAATGTGTCTATTATGCTTCACTAACATTATAAGTTATATTGGGCCTATACTAAATGAGTAGGACTCATGTCCACCCAAGTGCATGTGCACTCGAGTTATCAACTAGTACTTTATAAAATAAAATATAGGAGCAATACTTTTTCATTAAGATGTACATATAAATTTAAAAAATGTTTGATTTCACTGGTAATGTTTCTCAATTGTAACTGCATTACTTTGTATACTAATAAGTATTACTACTTTTTAATAAACTCTGATCTAATTTTAACAATATCATTGAATGGATAAAACCAAGTTATGGCCTTCTTTTTAATCATTAATTTGTGTTAGTAGAATTGTATTTGGCATCAACCAAATTCAGAGAATAGTTGCTACTGATGTTGCAGTACATAAATCTATATACTCCCCAAAGATAGGTAACACAGTATATACATGTTATAGCATGCTGATTTGTGTAATATTTGATAAAAGAGAATTGATGTCCCACATCTATCAACCAACATTGAGTAAGCATGGAAACTTTGAAGCCACTTGGATACAGACCTAGATATGTCTAGGTTAGTTAGAAATCCTGTATAAATCATTTACATTTTCAATATGTTCAATGGTCATCAGGAATTATACTATTTTTCTAAAACTGATTTGGGTATGTTAATTCACTCAAAAATTGAATATAGGATTTTTGATCCGTTTATGTTATAAAGGAAGTATAATTGTAATTTGGGAGAGATATGGATATAAATTGTTATTTTCTTACTATAAACCCAGTATAAAAGAACACTAAGATAATCGTTTAATCTATACATATACAGTATATCCAAATTTAGAGTGCTTCTATATTAGCGTAGTCCCTCAGTTTTGTCATTTTTCACGAGAAATTAACTTTTCGAGTGCTTCTATATCATTATGATGGATTTGATATATACTAGTACAATAGTAAAAATATATGGTCAAAGATATGATGTACTAAAACGAACTAGAGTAGCCATTCATTTCCGTTAAAAATAATAATTATAGTATGAGGTTCAACCAGCTGATGTAAACTAATTTATGGATCTTTGGACTTGTTATGTGAGATAACTTTCATGTTTCAAATCGGTGTGGTGTTTGATGTTTCTTGGTTTTTCTCTAGGGTAAGCTTATTAGCATATAGCCCTTTGGCAATGGGCATTCTCACTGGGAAATACCTCTTGCATGATGGGGGTTCGACGGATTCCCGTTTGAATCTTTACAAAGGTTCTTCTGGAGCCTTTATATTTGTTTTTGAGATTGAGATACTGCCACTTGGTTTTTTCTAAGATTGCTTGTTTGTGCGTTTCTCAGGGAGGTATGCTGAAGGGGAATCAAGATACAACCTATCAAATGGGATCATTAGAAAAGCCACAGGAGTAAGCATAATGTGACAAATATATATTTTCTCATCATCTGGCATTTGCTTCATAATACAACAACTCACCAAATCAATTTAGTTTTGGTGATGAGTAATTGGGTTTCGATGGACCATGTCATTATACCACTAAAATTAGCATGTCGTCCAATATTAGCTGTCTACACCCAATCTTTTTCATTCACTTTTTTTTTACATAAATGAACAATTATAAATAGTTTCCAGCGGCAGCATGGCTGCTGTAGCAACTTCTATGAAATATATACACGTATGAATGGGAAGAGCACTCGTGTCTTTCGAGTATGAAACCCAATAAGATCATATGTTCCAGTTTTAGTGTTCCACATTGTATACCACTATCTGAATTATTAATGGGGGCGACATGTGTTAAAGATTCAGACAGTAGAACATACAATGGAACATGAAAAATGGCACAGAGGATTGAAACTGGGTATGAAACAGGCTAACTTATTAAAAAACATTTAATTTAAATTATTATACTCCCTCCGTCCCAGAGAAAGCTACCCGACTTTCCATTTTAGTCTGTCCCAGAGAAAGCTCCCCATCCCTTTTTTGCCTCTCACATTTAATTATATTCTTCTCTCTCTCAATCACATCACCTCTAATACATCTACTTATTATATTATATTTCTTAACCTCCGTGCCCGGAGCTCATGGGGAGCTTTCTCCGGGACGGAAGGAGTATTAAAATATATATAATCTTTACATGGGTATATGTACATGTATCTCTGTACCCATACCCTATTTTTAGATCTTTTTTAGCCATACCACATACGCTAAATCTAGAAAAATAAGAAGTCAGAGTGTCAAATATGAAGTGGTGTCGGACACCCGTATCTAGGTTCGAGCAACATCGATGCAACTCATGCAAGCCTGCAGTTATGCTATATTTTGTGATGATTAATTAGAGATTTTTCATGATATTGTAAGGAGTTTAATATTTTAGAGCAATAAAATATTAATATTACTTTTACCACGATGCTGAATCGCATCTTCAAGAACTTCATCCTTGCTGATTGCATGTATAACTTTGTATTGCAGTTATATGTTAACATTGCAAAGAAGTATGGTGTTCATCCTGTATCTCTCGCAATAGGTAAACCAAATTGTTTATTTACAAACATAAGAATTTCTCTTGCATACTATACGGTATTGAGTTCAGTTGTTTAACATCAAGGGTTTCTCATCCCTCTGTACTATGTTAAATGGTAATTAGATCAGTTTTCGCATTGATCTGGGCACAAATATTAAGAAAATGTGTTTTTTTACTTTATTACAATGATAAAGGGCATTTCGGTCAAATCACCTTTATTTGTGTTGGAAATGGTAATGACATAGTGGGGTAAATAAGTGTATAATGTGAGGATAAGGGTTGTGAGTAAATTTTCCATTTTATGGTGTGAAAATAGATGTGTGGGAGTGGGACGTATCAAAAAGGAAACTGTGAAAACTAGCCTGAGACGGAGGGAGTAGTAAATGCCACCTCTCCGACAATTTAAACTTATAGACGAAGCTATCATTCAACAAACTTTTATTTTATCACCCCTAACTGATGAATACTGATTACCGGCTTGCTCCAAATACCTAAATTAAGAAACCAATTATGGTATTTGCTTGCTTGACGAGGATTCTCATTCTTACGTATAAGTTCTCAGAAGAAAAAAACTCTCCAAAGTATGAATTTTAGGTTGCATTCTAAATGTGCTTTTCCAATTTGTCAATTAACCTTTTATTTACACGAACAGTGTTAACGTTTCTGTTTTGAGATTATTCATCCATATCTTCTATCAACATGGAGTTGTAATTTTATTGTAATTGGAAATTTGCTGTGTCTTTACTTTTGAAAATATGTTGGGCAGCTTTTGTTTTGAGACACCCCTGCGTGGCCAGTGCTGTTTTTGGAGCAACGAAGCTGTGGCAGCTCGAAGAGGTACTCAATGGTTGCACGGTCGAGCTTAGTCGAGAAATCGTTGCAGAAATTGATGAGGTGCATTCAGCATTTCCCAATCCCTGCCCTTGAAACAGTCCAAAAAGATGCTTCCTGTATTTATTGTTTTTTATGATGTAGTTTGTGATATTAGGAAAATATATTTTACATGTATATTGACCTACATGGAGTATCTTATATTTTGAAATTATGAATACCTGAGCTGTATTGCAGTGATACGTTTTTTGTATTTTCTGTTTACTTACTCCCCTCTATTTTATATTTGAAACATAGAAACTACCCCAAACTGAACATTTTAATTTGAAAAACATTAAAACAATTCAAGGTTAGGTGTAAACACATCAATTTTGTAATACCTGGTGTCTACAAATTTTGGAACACAAAAGTTGACCACGCCAAACATATTAATCTTCACTATTATTAAAAGGACAAAAGGTTTGACAAAATATTACTGTAACACTGTGTAAAACTGTCAAAATGTATATTAAAGTTATCATATAAATTTCATTAAACATTGCGTATAATAAGACTACTTCTTTATCATATGTGAAAAACTAACACAAGAATTTTCATATCTCTATAGTTTAAACGTGAATATTAAAATTTCAACTCAAATGAACCAACCAATGGGTAAAAAAAACAGTCCATGTATCTCAAGACTTTAACATTGAATTACTACTCATATTCTAATTTAATTTCGAGGAACACTAATTTTTCAGAATTAAATGATTGGACAGGAGCCAAGTATAATTAATTTTCTAACCATGACCATAAGTACTCAATTAAGTTGTCTTGTGCATTTATAATCCACTACATTTCAAATATGAATCATCATCATCTTCTTCCCTTCTTCTTCTTTTTTTTTTTAATATAATTTTCGTTTTTTGCTTATTGTAATTTTGAAGAAAACAATAATCATTAAGAGAAATTGTGCAGGGTTTTATTTATGTTTTCACTCGGTTTTTTTTTATTACACGTCTTAATCTCTCAATTTTTTCTTAAATTTTTTGTTTACAAGAATCTCTATTCACCTATTAGTCCATCCATCAATTCAAATATTCAATACATTTTCCTGTCAAAAAAATAAAAATAAAATCAATACATATTACTTTCTAGTTAACGCACATGTTTAAATAAAATATATATATATAAAAACATTTAATTTGAACACGTCTTATAAATTCGTCAGAAATTATACTGTACCATAAAAAATTATCAAAAAGAAATAAAACAAATTATTTATACACTGTAATGAACTTGTCTAATGTGACTTATTTATGTCTCTTTTGTTCACGAGCAAATTTATATAATCCACATTTTTTAAAAGAATCTAACTATACATATTAATGTGTTGTAATATGTAATTGTAATAAAATTTTGGCAAATCTATCCAAATGGAAAAATATTTTGCACTAATCTATCTGAATCAATAACTTTACATAAATACATTTAAAATTTCAGATATTTACTTTACATAACTACCACTTGTAAAAAAAAATAAAAGTCTTGAAAATTAAATTAAAACTGAAGAAAAGGGAAACTTTTTGAAAAGAAAAAAAAGGTGTAATTATGGCTGGCAATAACATTTCTTGGCCTTTTGCAGAAATCTGAATTATCACTTCTCAATCATAGCTTCCTTGTTCAATCGATAAACCCTTTCCCCAAATTCCATCCTTTGTACCTAGTATTTATAGTAATTTGAAAGATTCCCATGAAAAAAGTTCCAATTTCCACTGAGATTTGAACTCAAATTATCTGGAAAAGGGTCCAGTGCTGTGCTGCTGCTCTGGATCCCACTGTTGCCTTTTTGCACTACAATCAGTTCTAGGGTTCTATTTTTGTAGATTTGCTGATTTCTGTTTAGTTACTATATATAGTGTTTCGTTTTAGTATTATCCTGTTTGATTAATTGTTGATGGGATCGAAGCCGTGGCTATATCCGGCGCCGGATTATCGATATTTGGAGAGTTATTGGGACTCCGATGAAGATGCGCCGGGGCCGCGGTGTGGCCACACGCTTACGGCGGTTGCCGCCACTAAAACCCACGGGCCTCGCCTCATTTTGTTCGGAGGCGCCACCGCAATTGGCGGAGGCAACGGTGGCGCCGCTGGCATTCGTAATATCCTGAATTTGTTTCTGGTTTTTGTTCTTTGGTCTACTCAGTTTTTGAATTCGTGCTTGTTGTGTTTTAGGGTTGGATGGAGTGACGAATTGTATTCATTCGTACGATGTGCTTACTAGAAAATGGACCAGGTATTCTTTCTGCTTATGCATTTTTGCTATTGAAGTTTCAATTTGGTGAGAATTACTGAGACTGAACGCCTATTAAATCATCAAATTTTTATTAGACTCCGTCCTGCCGGCGAGCCACCATCCCCCAGAGCTGCACATGCTGCAGCTGCTGTTGGCACCATGGTTGTGTTTCAGGTGATTAGAGTTTGTAATGACTGCAATATATATGTGTGTGTGAAAATATATATATTGCTGAATCAGTTTTGAACAATGGATGTTGTTCTTTGCCAGGGTGGGATAGGTCCTGCAGGGCATTCAACAGATGATCTTTACGTGCTTGATTTGACAAATGACAAGTTCAAATGGCATCGGTGAGCCTACATAGAATTTTGTTGCATATTCCCTTTTTTGTTATTCTAGATTTTATATGTGTTGTTTGACTTTTTTTTTTCTTTTTTCTGGGAGTCAGAGTTGTAGTTCAGGGACAGGGTCCCGGGCCTAGGTACGGGCATGTCATGGACTTGGTTGCACAACGGTATCTCGTCACTGTTAGTGGCAACGATGGTGAGAGCAAGCAAACCTTCTATTGTCAATTAAATGCACTCAGTGATAGTTGATAAGAAAAATCTGTTGGTAGTTTCGTCACTTGAATAAAAGGGAAATTATAATGGGGAAGAATGTCATTTTAGAAGTTTATTACTGCATAAAAAATTCTTGTCTTTATGGTAATCGAAAATGATAATGCCTGTTATGCAAGCTTCAGTTTGATCTCTTGATTAAATGTTGGGAAATATATGATTAGTTTGTTATAGTGAACTTCTGCCTTAACTGCTGAAGCAGGCGTGAGTAATTATATCATCGGTCCTTTGACAATGGGCTAGTCCTCTTATGAATCTGATTTCTGGAAGTTAACACTATATGTTAACATGCAGAATTTGCTTCTGCCTAGGGTTTCACATACATACATCTTAGGGTGGTCTGGATCTTTTGATAAACTCCAAATTCCACATTTTGGCCATGCTTTGTGGAATTTGGTTGATGATGCTGGGGAGAAGTATTTAAATAGAACCAATCTGAAATGCATATTTATTGTATTTCTAACAATGGTGCTGGATTCTTTCCTGCTGATGTTGGACTGTTTTAAAATCTTTTATATTATGTATATCTGGTGCTTATTGGTTTACACTATTTGAAAGAGCTTTTTTTTTAACAGGTAAAAGAGTGCTATCAGATGCTTGGGCTTTAGACACTGCACAGAAACCTTATGCGTGGCAGAGGCTTAATCCTGAGGGTGATAGACCTACTGCTAGAATGTAAGCAGTGTCACTAATCTAATTTTGTATCATATTATTGGTCAATATTTCATCATTTCTTGCATGGCAATAGACCTATATCGTGTGATTCTATTGTTGACTCTCTTAGATCGGGATTGGTTTCTTGGTGCAGTTTAGTACCTAAAAGGAAATTCCTTCCATTAGTTCATAAAAGTGAAAAACAAGTATTTTACAATTAAATGATAATCTTTGTAGGTATGCGACAGCTAGTGCTCGATCAGATGGAATGTTTCTGCTTTGTGGTGGAAGAGACGCTTCAGGCACGGTATGAATTATTTTCTCATGAATGTATAAATCATCATTTGTCATCTGTATCTGGTGATCAAATCCTGTGCTATTAGATCCACAAACAGAGATCTAAATGTATTTGCAAGTCGAAATATTTCTTGTTATTGGATGAACTTTTTTCTCGTGAATTTCTTATGGGCGTGCGAGCTATTTCATTTTACTGTCAGGATATCTACATGGAAAGCCATACTAAGTCATGTGCATTTGTGCTCTGATGAACTGCTTTCTTGCTCAATCCGTTGCTGATATTTGCATATCTTTAGCACATTATTATTATTCATTTGCTTTAAATTGACAGAGATATTAATTATTAGTTGTATTGTGGGCCTGAACAGCCGCTGGCAGATGCCTATGGATTACTTATGCATCGGAATGGTCTGTGGGAGTGGACTCTTGCGCCAGGGGTGTCACCTTCGCCTAGGTATCAGCATGCTGCGGTGAGTCAGTAGTTCTAAAGATTGTTCATCTGCTTCTTTGAAATTCAGATGATTCTCATATTTTTCCTTGTTGTTCACTCGTTCTATGTGTTGGCAATTTTTTTTGTCATTTCTTTCATTAAAAAAGGATGTTAATATTTTATACATGCAACCTTATTTGATTTGGTTAGTATTTGGCCTGCTGATGAATTCTGAGTGTGGTTGGGTATTCTTAGAACCTCATTCAACTACTGTAATGTGAGAAGAGTTGGGTTTGACAGTGAAAGATTTGTAGGCACTAATATGCTTAACAAATAACAACTTCATACTTTTTCCTGGACTCTACAAAATAAAAACTTTGATCTTTCTTTGCCGGTGAGAGAATCTAACACTTTGGAGGCCATTAAATCTAGCAAAGAGGCTTAGGGTGTGTTAATTTATGGATCTGTTGAATTTGAAATCCAGTATATAGATTTTGTGAATAGTAAAAGGTGTTTGGTATATGTTTGGGATTGTAGATTTTGTAGGATTTGATGAGGTAGGATTTTGAAAAGGTAGGATATAGTGGGATTATTATATTGTTAAAAGTAGTATAGAAATGATTGGGTGGTTGTTTTATGATTAATGTGTTGTAAAGTATAGGAAAAAGGATGAGAGAGGGTGTTGAGTTGGGTAGATAATAATAATTAAAAAGTGGGTGATAGATGATTGATTGTGTACTGGAATTTATGTTTGAAAAAGTGAATTATGTATTATAGAGTAGAACTTTATAGGATTTAAAATCTTTTACCAAAATCAAGTTTGATAAATGAGGATTTTGGATTTGAAATACAAATGTGGAATGCAGAAATGAACACACTCTAAGCCTCTTTGTAGATTTAATGACCTAGAGGCGAGTGGATGGCAATGAGATCTTTCTATTTGTTGCTTCATCTTTATTAATTGGGTATGCCTCACTTTTATCAGGTTTTCGTTGGCGCTAGATTGCATGTTACTGGGGGTGTTCTTAGAGGTGGGCGTGCAGTAGAAGGTGATGCTGCAATTGCAGGTAACTTCTGTAGTTTTTTTAGCTTACTGATTGGAAAGTGATTGAACTTATTCAAATGAAGAATATTTTATGTTTCTATTATTGTTTCCATTTGTAGTGCTTGATACTGCTGCTGGAGTTTGGCTTGATAGAAACGGGCTGGTGACTTCACGGGGTAACAAAACACACAGTGAGTCGGATCCTTCTTTGGAGGCTATGCGTAGGTGTCGCCATGCAGCTGCATCTGTTGGTGTTCGAATATATGCTTATGGTGGTTTAAAAGGAGGTAATCCTACCCTAAGCAACTCACTGTTTTTATTTAAGATACTTTGTTCTGCTTATATTTTTATGATGATTTAGAAGGAGATAAATTTTCCTTTGGCAGCATGACCTTTTGATCATAAATAGTTAAATACAACCGGTTTCCGTTTTCTGATGCAAATATTTGAGTTTTGAAATGTGAATGCATTTACAGGTTTATATTTTCATGAGATATTTCTTCATGCTCTTGAATGCTCTTATTACATATTTGCACACAGAATGAAAGGTTGCACGAAAAATTCAATGACTCTGCCATTTAATCCTCACTACCATTCGTTCGAGTGCTTCTGAATCCGCAAGTGGTACATCTTGAATAGAATTCAACCATGGGAATTAGGAATTACTATTTGTGGGAACTTTGTGATGACAATTTGTTGTCATTCCAAATGATTTATATTGTAGAACTCCAATGCTCCCCTTTTTAATAAAAAAATTTCCATCTTACTAAGGAAGAATATTGTAAATTTGTGAACATGATACACAATAATCTTTGTTAACTGAAGTTAGTATTGGTTCTTGCAGTTATAAGTTGCTTTAATAATTCCAGTTCTTTCTGCTTCTAAGATTAAAAATAAATGTCTGTATCTTTTTGTCCTACTTTCATTTTTGTAAGATCTGCTTTAAGGTATTAAATTTGTCGCATTGCAGATATTCTGTTAGATGATTTACTGGTTGCAGAGAACTCTCAGTATCAATCTGATACCACTTCCCCGGTATCACCATCAAGGTCAAACGAGGCTAATTTTTCTCCATTTTCGCCCACATCCTCAGATGACAGACCTGAAACACCTTCATTCTTTGGGTCTGTTTCCAAGTATTATTAGATAGTCCTTTGTGTGGTTTAGAAAAGTGTCCATTATGAACTTTAATCGATTTTCTGTTTCTATAGTATCAACAGAAATTCCTTGGAGAAATTGACTGAGGCATCTGCTGCTGAAGCTGAGGTTGCTAATGCCGTCTGGCAATCAGCCCAGGCAGCTACAGCCACCCCTGAAGAAGCTTCATTATCAGATGGCAATTCTCAATCTGCCGAGACCATTTCAGAGGGCAGTGACACAGAGGCTGATGTTCGTCTTCATTCTAGGGCGGTATGATTTGTATTTTGTAGTCTTGTTGGAATTATACAATTATTAGTTTAAATTAATCGTGGTCCCGTAAAAGGTCCCAGAAAAATTCAATTTGCTCTCGTAACTCCTTAATTAGTCCGATTGTGTTCCCAAAGTTGTCGGAATTTGAAGTACGGTGTTGTTATGGAGCAAGTTTTTTGCACGTGAGGTGTAAATTGGTCCCATAAATTTTGCCTTTTCTGCAGAAGTTCCCAAAAAGTGTCCTGAAACGACATTGTATTTCAAATTCCGGCGACTTTGGGACCAAAAAATCGGATCAATTTAGGATTTATGGGATTAAATTGAAAAACTTAAATTTTTGGATACCTTTTGCAGAAAAGGCATAAATTATGGGACCAAAATGAATTTTAACTCTGCCTGAGTGTCACGAAAGCTTATATATCTTTGCATTGCAGGTTGTAGTGGCAAAAGAAGCTGTTGGGAACTTGGGGGGTATGGTTAGGCAGTTATCTTTGGATCAATTTGAAAATGAAAGTAGACGAATGATACCATCACATAACGACCTGTCGAATCCTACTAAAAAGTTTGCAAGGCAAAGGTCGCCTCAAGGCTTGCATAAAAAGGCATGTTCTACTGGATTCATTTTAGTTTCTTGAAAATAAATCTTTTTTTGATGATTTTAAACCTGTTGCCCATTTTGATATTCGTTTATTGTTTTTCTGCAGATCATATCAACTCTATTGAGGCCTCGGAATTGGAAGCCTCCTGTCAATAGAAAGTTCTTTCTGGACTCATACGAAGTTGGTGAGCTTTGTTATGCTGCTGAACAGATTTTCATGCATGAGCAAACAGTTCTTCAATTGAAAGCTCCTGTCAAAGTTTTTGGTGATCTTCATGGACAGTTCGGTGATTTGATGCGGCTTTTTGATGAATATGGATTTCCTTCTACTGCTGGGGATATTACGTAAGTTTTATGTTATATACTTATAGCTTATGGAGGCCATCATTTATATTGTTTCATAAGCTGCATATCTTTGTACATTCAATTGGACATGATACTATTCCTTTTGTGGATTTATATTGTTATAGTTTTAAGTTATCTAAAAAAAGAAAAAACACTAATATTATATTCCAATAACATGTACGTTGTCAAGGCTGCAATGCTTAATCATCAGACTCCATTGAGCATTAGTGCTGTAAACTTCCGATTTGGAGAACTTATAATTTTTAGGATGAGGCAATTTGGGATGGATTAAGTTCTTGTGGAACAAGAAGTACTAAATATCTCTCTCATCTCGGCTCGATGGAAAGTAAATTATCGTTAAATTTATATTACATTGTATCTGATGGAAAAACGGGTCTCAAAGTTGCTGACTCATTCCATACTGCAGTGCTCTCCATTAGTACACCACAGTCCATTTCTTTTTCAAGAAAGGTGATTATATGCTTTTGGAGCATCAGTTTTGAGAATGTCGTTGTTTGAGGCATCAATCACATAATAAAATCAAAATGGCTTGTTGATGTGTTGTCTCCAACATCAGTTCATTGTGAAGATCATTTGGTTTTGCAATCAATTTTCGATTTTCACGAGTCAATGATTTTCACTATTTTTATACACAGTTAATTATGAACCCATGATGCTTTTAATTATGAACCTATGATGGACTAACACATACCTCTTCTTTCATTGTGCCCAATGTCAAGCTTTTGAATTTTGAGTTACTTATATGGGTTTTCCCTGTTTCAGTTATATAGACTATTTGTTTCTGGGAGACTACGTCGATCGTGGGCAGCACAGCTTGGAAACTATAACGTTGCTCCTTGCTCTCAAGGCAAGATTCTGAGTGACCACCAAATTTTTCTCATTCGAGCACATATTTTTTTGCCTCAACTATCCTAACTATTATATATTGTGAATCTCAGATCGAGTACCCAGATAATGTTCACCTGATACGTGGAAACCATGAAGCTGCTGACATCAATGCACTTTTCGGTTTTCGCATTGAATGTATTGAAAGAATGGTATAAACTTAAATACGTAGAAAAATTCCATCATCTAGTTCTGGTGTCTGATGAAGGTCGGTTGATATTCATGCAGGGAGAAAACGATGGGATATGGGCTTGGACACGTTTTAACCAGTTATTTAATTATCTTCCACTCGCTGCATTGATAGAGAAAAAGATCATCTGCATGCATGGCGGGATAGGGAGGTCGATAAATTCAGTTGAGCAGATTGAGAAACTAGAGAGGCCCATAACCATGGATGCTGGATCGATAGTGCTAATGGACTTGTTATGGTATGTATAATTTCACAGCCCTAATTAGCTCATACCAGATTTCTTCTTATATGCATATGCTTTTCTGGCTTCTTCTCAGGTCAGATCCCACGGAAAATGATAGTGTAGAGGGTTTGAGACCGAATGCAAGAGGACCTGGGCTTGTAACTTTTGGGGTATGCCTTTGATAAATCATCTTATCTTATCTTAATTTGGTGTTTGTTTTATTTCTTAGTCCCCCTGAAATATACATTAGTCAGATTATTTCATTGATTCCATGCTAGATATGCTTGCCCAGTTGTTATTTTGCTTCGGTTCGGATATTCCTCGAGTCAAACAATGCTTGACAATACCTTTAACATGCCTTTTTGTTTACTTGTGTGATGGCTCAAGATTGGGTTCGCACATTTTCCTGTGCAATCTTTGTTATAACGATGGATTTTAATATAGTTGCATCTGAGGACTACTATAGAATATACTTTTCTATTGTCTTGATAACTACATGCATGAAAAGCCTTGATATATATCGATCTAGAATCTGTAGTCTTTTCTGTAGTTGCGATCGATATGGTTATCTTTGCTATGAGCTATTATTATATGTGTGGACAAAATGTAGTTGTACGAACCTCTTCAGTACTTATTGGCGGTTTGTGTTTATGCATTATTTACTGCTGCAGCCTGATAGAGTTACCGAGTTCTGTAAGAAGAACAAGCTGCAGCTTATCATAAGAGCTCATGAGTGTGTTATGGATGGGTTTGAACGATTTGCCCAAGGCCAATTGATAACCCTTTTCTCTGCAACCAACTATTGTGGTATGCATTCCAACTCCTCTTCGTTACAATACTGTACTCAACTAATACTTTTAAGTGAAAACAACTAATACTTCCTCTGTTCCACTTTAACCTCCACTTTAGGGGTGAAATTGTTCCTAAATATCGGTCGCTTTTGGTTTTCCAAGAGACATTAAATGGATTTTTGTAATAGGTGGATAAATGACCACAAATGATAACTATAAATAACATGTTATTAGTAATTTTGTTCAAATAATCTGTGAAAACCCAAAAGCGACTGTTAAAGTGGGAATATCTTTTAGTAAAACACCTAATACTATTTAAAAATACGTTTGAATTGCACGGTGCACTTGGTTCATACATATTTTTGTCTAGGAAAAAATACAGCCTCATTTAGTGAGTAACTAAGCAAATGCATTGCATTTAGGTACGGCAAACAACGCAGGAGCGATTTTGGTAGTTGGGCGAGGATTAGTTATCGTGCCAAAATTGATTCATCCGATTCCACCTCCTCTTCAGTCTCCAGAGACGTCCCCAGAACGTGTGATGGATGAGACATGGATGCAGGTACGTTTCTGTTCTAATCTAATCTATTATTTGTTGTTAAGTACTGTAGAAGATAATGTTGGATTGTGGTTTGTTTAGGAGCTCAACATACAAAGGCCTCCAACTCCTACAAGAGGACGCCCACAACCCGATCTTGACCGCAATTCACTAGCCTATATATAATGAACGGGATGCGATATTTGATCCAACGAGACGGAGACGAAGCAGACGGCTAAGATCAATACTTGTGTTGTATTCCACACATGCAATTTGGGAATCAATCATAGTCTTAGTAGGTACTAGTTAGATGAATTTTCTTTCTGGTGTATAGAAGAGGATACATATTTATTTATAAGAGGAAAAATGTCATCTTTTGTGTGGTGGTAAGTCAGTCAAATATTACTGAATGAATAATTCATTGTAATTTAATGATAGAAATTCATAGATTTATTGGGTGTATTGTGTGTAAGTTATTGATTTTAATAGTTTTACGAGGAGAATATGATCCAACACAATCATATTGGATTTCTTGCTTTTTAAAATTTTTATTCTATTTCCATGTACAGAGACAATTTTGAGTAGAATTATTGGTGTATTTTATTTTACATTTAATTTGTGGATTATATCAGGTGTATTATTTATTAGTATTACATTAATGGGGTGATTTTTTTTTTTTTTTTTAAATTAAATTAATGGGGTGATTGTAAATGCATTTTTTTGGACAATGTAATCATAATGTTTTAAAAAAAATTTAGCAATGTTGAACACAGTCTTCTATATTTTTGTAATTTTAAAACGATTTTTTTTTTTTGGTAATTTATTGCTGACGTGATCATTGGAATTTTTTAAAATATTGATGATTATTCACGAGGGGGCTTACAATATAGAGTAAAAATATATTAATATCTCTTTTATAGGAAATATAACTTTAAACTTGATTTAAATTTATAAACAAAATCATTGAAGATGCTACTATCTTGGTGTTCTTGTATAAATTATAATCCTCCAATGTTTTGCAACTTTTTCACATAACTTATTTAATTAACTAATACATGACATCAAACCATTGTTAAACGGGGTCATTTAAATAAAACAAATAAAAATTATTTCAATCATATGAGTAATTATTATCACAAAAATTTATATGAAATATTTTAGGTATAAAATATAGTTAATTAAGATAAATTGTGATAAAAATTCAACTTTCTTAACATGATGGGTTTCTTAAAAAAAATTGAGATTCTTGGTGTTGAATTAGATGCGAAAACGCAGATCGATTTCCTACTCTATTATATAATGAAAATCTTTGAGCACTTCAAGTTAAACTATACGATGAATAATCAAAGTTATATGTTGGCTCAGCTCTTGCAAGGTTTGGTATCAATTGAGATGTTAATGGGATCAAAAAACGAACATGAGACTATATTAGCAAATGGTTCATCTTCTAATTTTGCACCTCATTTTATTTTAAACTATAATATGTAACTTTGAAAACTCGTAAAATATATAATACCATATCATTCAAATTTTTTATTTTTATTTTCTTTAGGGAGAGTTGCCCTTAATTAATGTTTTTTATAATTTTAGAAAGCAAAAGAAAAATGAAGGAAAATCAAACTTAGAAGCTAAATGCCAAGAAATAAATGAGTATATATAGTGGTTAAGCCCTAATTCCTCTTTTCAGAAATCCTTGTCCAATTCCCTAAACCCTAAAAACCCTAGCCCCACTCCTCAGCCGGTTCATCAATGGCGGAATCGTTTCCGGTCAAGCCGAAACTCCGCCCTACATCGAGCAAAACAACTCCCACGCCAGAATCCAACTACTGGAGGTCCTTCAAAATCCCCAAAGACATCGAAACTACACCAGCGAAATCATACGTTTACCCTATAAACGCAATCGCCTTTTCGCCAGTTGAGCCTCACGATTTCGCCGCAACTCATTCCGCCAATGTCACCATTTTTTCCGGAAAAACGCTCGAGCGCAAATCCACAATCGCTTCCTTCGCCAATGCCGCCGCCTCCGCTTCTTTCCGCTGCGACGGTAAACTCCTCGCAGCTGGAGACTTAACCGGAACTGTCCACGTGTTCGACGCGAAGACCCGCAGCCATCTCCGTCGTCTCAAGGGCCACGCAGCGGCAGCTCGTGTAGTGTCTTACCCACGCGTCGCTGATAAATTACATCTCTTTTCTGGCGGAGATGATTCTGTTGTTAAGTATTGGGATGTCACCACTGAGAAATGCGTGTTTAATCTCCTAGGGCACAAGGATTACGTGCGGTGCGGCGATGCTTCACCTATAAGTGATGAGATGTTTGTTTCTGGTTCTTATGATCATAGAGTTAAGCTTTGGGATGTGAGAGTGTCGAATAAGGGTTCTGTTATGGAATTGAATCATGAGAGACCTGTTGAAAGTGTGATTTACTTGCCATCCGGTGGTTTGATTGCAACCGCCGGTGGTAATTTTGTTAAAATATGGGATGTGATTGGTGGTGGGAAGTTGTTGTACTCTATGGAGAGCCATAACAAGACAGTTACGTCTCTTTGTATGGGTAAGGTTGGGAAAGGGAGTGGAGAGAATGCTGATCAGAATAGGATTTTGAGTGTTTCATTGGATGGGTATATGAAGGTTTTCGATTATGCAAAGTTCAAGATTACTCATACTATGAGGTTTCCTGAACCCCTTTTATCCATAGGATTTTCGCCAAATTGTTCAACCCGAGTTATAGGTACATCCAAAGGGACATTTTATATTGGGAGAAGGAAAATGAAAGTGGACAGTGATGATTTAGCAGTAGATGGATCAGGGTGGGGAGTTGTTGAAGATGAGCCTCAGAAGAAGGTTCTAAGGCCTTCTTATTTTAGGTACTTCCACCGTGGGCAAAACTTGAAGCCTTCGGAAGGGGATTACTTGATTAAAAGGCCAAAGAAAGTGAAGGTAGCAGAGTTTGACAAATTATTGAAGAAGTTTAGGCATAAGGAGGCTTTGGTAGCTGCTTTGAATCAGAAAAATCCGGAGAGTGTCGTGGCTGTAATGGAGGAATTGGTGGCTCGTCAGAAGTTGCTAAGATGTGTATCCAATTTGGATAATGATGAGCTCGGATTGTTATTGGCATTTTTGCAGAAGCACTCAACTGTGCCTAGATATGCAGGACTTTTAACGAAATTGGTGAACAAGGTTGTAGAATTGAGGGCTGAAGATATAAGATCTTCTGATGAACTGAGAAGCCATGTTAGAAATCTAAAGCGCGATGTTGCAGAGGAGATCAGAATACAAGAGTCTTTGCTAGAGATACAAGGCATCATTTCTCCAATGCTTAGGATTGCTGCTAAAAGATGAAGGTAGCCTCCTCTCTTCTTTTGAGTGACTTGAGATTTTGTTGGATCTTTTTTGCTAGCTTTATGATCTTTTTAAATTATTGGCATCAATCAGGCCTAAGTTCTGTTGAAGTATCTGAATTTTTGGTTCACATTTGTTGGATTGAAAATAGTTTATTATTACACCCTTCAATTTGTTTGCAATATAGTACATCTGTTGGAGTCTGTTAAACTCTCCATGTTGATTATCATCAAGACATTCACAATGTTCTTTTTTTTGTTATCACTTATCAATCTATTTTGTTTACTTTTTATGTGGTTAAATTTGTAGAACAATAATTATATTGTAATATTAGTGAGTGAAAAACAACCCATCATCTATTGGGGTGATTAAATGAAAGAAGATTCAGTTTTGGAGGAAAGACTTTATGTTTGGTGTAGACATGTAGTGGAATCAAATTTTGAACGTTGAATATATTCCCATAAACTTAGGAATCACCCATTACACACAATCACAATTTTTTTTGACAGAGCAATAGCAATGTTTATGTAAACTGTTTAGGGATAATATCATTTCTGGTCCCCAAACTTAATCTCCATTTCATTTGTGGAAATACACTTTGGTCTCATCGTTAGTTGACCTTCTGTTAACTGACGAAATCACCTATTTGAGTGTGCGAAATGTAAAATTAGGGGTGCTAAATGTGTTTATAATTTTCAAAAGTGGAATAGGGATTAAGTTTGGTGACAAAAAAATGATTAACCCAAACTGTTTACATGGATCTTAGATTTGTGCAACTGGATCCGACCCTTTTTTCCGCTCGTCTTTTCTTTCTTCTCCTTTCTCTCATCCCTCTCCTTCTGCTTCCAGTTAAACAAGGCTCAATGGCAGTGGATAGTGTGATTTGATCAGCTTCTCTACTGATAAGCGGTGGTGCTATATTGCCTATGAACAGCGGGAGGACGATTAACAATCAATTTTGTGTGAGTTGAAGGAAAATGGTTATCTGGGTTTATTAGGGAATTTGCTGGAATTACTCCCAGCTTAGTTTAGCTCAATTTTGTACCTTGATTTTACTCGATTAATGTTTTCTCCTAAGACGATAAGTTTGTGTGCGTTGTACTCTATATCTATAATATATGTAGCATATGAAAATTTCCTATATAGCCAATGGAAACTTTCTTTATCAGACTGTTTGGTTTGGTTGTTGGATGAACAAGTCAGTTGATTTCTTCAATTTGTTTACTTTTCTAGCCTATGCTGTTTATGTTCTGTTCTGATCTGATCAAGGTTTATTTTATCATCATAATAAAGTATTTGAAAATATGAGAATTGGAGATCTTGTGAATGGTCTACTGATAGATTTGATAGTAATAATGAAAACCGTATACTGTATTAGTTAAATATTTCGAAAAAGATTACAATGCCTTATTATTAGATTTAAAATTAAGCTTAAATTATATTTTGAAATAATAATTCAAGATTGCAGGCAACTAACAGCTAGGCTGTATGCGATTGTTTGTAAATAAATAAAGTACCCATCGTGTGTGCAAGCAACCATGTTATGAAATTTGTTCAGAATATGCCTTTAAATTTAAAATAATTTGACTAAAAATAAGTGCAAATATTGACAACTAAACAACACTATCCTAAGGAATATATCTATTACAATTCCTTATTACTCCTATTATTATTATTGATGTTCTTATTTCAACATGAAAAGTCACATAGTCGAATATGTACATTATAATTCGAAATATAATCATACTCAGAATTTTGAAATTTTATTAATCATACTCTTCTACTTAAAAAATCTAAATTTCAAAATTAGAAATGATGTTCTTAACCACGTTCATCCAGAGTTTAGTGGCCTACACATACCCTGCTTTCTTCAGTTAAAATCATTATCATTTTTCATTCTTTTTTTAATACTTTAGAATATTTTGACCTAAAACAATATTGTTGTTATGGGACCGTTGCATCTTTATTCCCGGGATCTGCTAGGTATTATATAATTATTATTTTATTACAGAGGATTATTTATTTTATATTTTTAAACTATTATACAATTCTCAAACACCTAAAACCAATGTTGAGGACATCTTTAGTTGGGACCCAAGCTGATAATATGGAGTATTTAGTAGACGACTAGAATTTGTCTTTATAATCATATTGTTTAATTTATGTAGGGAATCAACATCATTTTTATTTTATTTTATTTTAGAGAACATCATTATTTTGATGATTTTTTAATTAAACAACAATTTTATTATCAAGTGAATACTGTTGAAAATTATTTTAGTCCACTTTTGGGGTGGAATGGAATGGTAGTACATTCCACTCGAAATATCAATGAATAACTATTCCTTATTTTTATAAACATGTAACAAGGAATGATAGTGGTGTACCAAACACTAATTTTTTTTCATTTTCTACAACACTCAACATTTCATGAATAATAGTGTAGAGATATGGGTGAGGTAGGTGGTCACAAATTCAATATTTTTGAATCAATCAAAAAAAGTAACAAAATCTAATACTTTATATAGAAATAGTAAATAATACTCCCTCCGTTCCGGTATAAGTTTCTCACTTCTTTTGGGTGTTTTGATTAAGGAATATGATAAAATAATAGATGTAGTACAAGTGATGTGATGGTGAGAGAGAAAATAATAGATGGGTATTAGATGAAGTAAGATAAAATAATAGATAAAGTGTAAGTGATGTGATTGAGAAAGATAAAATAATTTACCATAAATGGAATGGGAAACTTATAGTGGAACATCCAAAAAAGGAAAGTGGGAAACTTATAGTGGGACATCCAAAAAAGGAAAGTGGGAAACTTATAGTGGGACAGAGGGAGTACTAGATATAATAATCTCTCCAAAATCGTCTTCTTCTTTGATTTTTATGATCCCATATTCGTAGCAAATCGAACCATTCCCAATTATCATCCGAAACTAAACGACTTTTAAAATTATCTCAAAAAGTGTTATAGATAAATTTTTCTGTTCCATCTACTCAACTTTTCTTTTTCGTTCATCCCAAATTTCATTATATTATTTTTTCTTAATCACATCAATATATCTATTTATTTTAATAGTATATTTTTAACTTTCGTGTCCAGAGCTTATGGAAAGCTTTCACCGAAACGATGGAACTTTGAACTGTTTTTTTTTTTTAAAGAAAAACAATTCTGTCCAATTTTGTAAATTTGCAAACAAAACCCTAGACTAAAAAAAGAATTAATTAAAAAACCCAAAAGAAGAAAAAAAAACCTAAAAAAATGTGCATTTATTACAAAATCCGGTGACCTACTAACTACTTTTGATAGAAATAGGTGAACGGCTGAGCAGAGTGGGCAAAGCAGTAATATTCACCCCAAAACAAGCCCAAAAAAGTCTTCCAATATAAAATTTCAAAATCACTTCCCGTTTTGAATAAATCCACACTTGTGACTTCAAACTCCCCTCTTCTTGAATGCAAAGCTCCAATCTTTTCTTCCAATTCTAGAGAGAGAAACTCAGAATTTCAAGAATCAGAGAGAGAGATGACATTTATGTTAACAGGGGGTGGTGGGTGTGGGGTTAAGAGCTCAAAATCTGCTGCAAGTGTGTTGGATTTCATTTTATCTGCTATAAGGAAATCCATGGTCTCATCATGTAGTCAAGATCAAGAGATGATCTCAGCCGTCCATCGCATGGAAATCGGATGGCCCACAAATGTCAAACATGTAACTCATGTCACTTTTGATAGATTCCATGGCTTTATGGGCCTTCCCCTTGAATTTGAGATTGAAATCCCCTGTAAAGCTCCAAGTGCAAGGTATCCTCTTTTTCTCACCCTTTTTAAAGTTTTCTTTAATGTTTAAAAATGCTAGCTTTATTGAGTTGAATGAGCTGGTTTAAAGTTGTGATTTTTATATGTTTGCTTTTTCTCCTTTGGGGTTTTTTGTTTTAAGGGTCTGATAAATTTGAAAGAAATGGAATTTGTGGTATGGATTGATGAACATAATTGTACCTACTGCATTTTGCTTCTAGTATAGTTAGTTACATTATTCCTGTGGAAGTATGATTTAGTTTTATTCCATGGCCTCCTAATTTTCTCGAATTGGTGTTTCGTCTCGTATTTCAGATTTTCGATACACATATGTATATTGACTATGTCTTTTTAGTAGCTTGATCAATTATAGCCTTGGTCACTTGAAAAGTATAGAAAATTTCATGTATATGCAGTGATAATTTGTGGTAGTTATCTATGATTATATATTGGATTGTGGACAGTTTTCAGTATCAATTTACTATAATTTCATCTTAATGTAACTAGAAGTTGTGGGATTTGTTGTTACATCTCTTAGCTGAATGACACATAAGCGCTTGGTTCGTAATTCTTCAATGAGAATGATATTATAAGATGATCAATTCACCTTCATTATGTTAATCATTATGTCGTTTTGATTAACTACCTCCTCACCTATAATCATTTCTACTCAATAATTCTCATTACTATTCTCGTTGAAGAATTTGAACCGAGCGCTCCCTTATGTAACAATTGACCTTATCATTGTGTTGATCTTCTCGTTCTTGTATTGCGTGTCATTCATACAAGAGGTAATAACAGAAGATGTTATTTTATAGTGTAATAAATCCCAATCGAAATAAGTAGGCATTTGTACTAATTTTCGACCAAATATGCAGTGTGAGTGTATGCGGAGTTTCGGCAGATTCGCTGAAGTGGTCTTACGACACAAGATGCAATAGTGTCCCGACTATCCTTATCTTACTACAGGAAAAACTGTATGCACTAGATGGTTTGAAGGTGAAAAACACAGTTTCCCCCTCTCTTTTAGTTCTATTACACCACTTTGATCACAAGTTTTAAGGTTTTCTTGCTCCAATTCATTGAAATATTTTGACAGGCAGAAGGAATTTTTCGAATAAATCCAGAGAACAGCCAAGAGGAGCAAGTGAAAGAGCAGCTCAACAAGGGCATTGTGCCTGATGAAATCGACGTACATTGTTTGGCAAGTTTGATCAAATCGTGGTTTCGTGAGCTCCCTTCGGGTGTGCTTGATGGGCTTTCGCCTGAAGAGGTATTGGAATGTGATACAGAAGAAGAATCCATCGAGCTCATTAAAAAGCTCAAACCTACGGAGAGTTGTCTCCTATCGTGGGCTATTGATCTAATGGCCGACGTTGTTGAGCATCAAGAATCAAACAAAATGAATGCAAGAAACATAGCTATGATCTTTGCTCCCAACATGACTAAGGTGATTCAAGAAAACCATTTTGCTTACTTGTATGAGTGGTCCGATTTAGTCAAACATGTCGAAAAGGTCAAATATACCCCTCAAATGACTCTACATCCACAAAAATGTCTTTATGCTTTCTAGGAGTTATATCTTCTTTTTTAGCTTGAAAATGGTATTAGAGCATAAGGGAATTAAAATGAAAAGCATAATCTTTAGAAAACATAGGCAGGTTTTTTAGAATATATAAAGTCATTCGAGGGGTATGAAATCGGGTTGTGAATAGCTCCACCCTACTCGAATATCAAGAATCTTCAGTTTCTCAATCTTTATCCATATGTCCGTTTTCTTTTTGTCCAGATGTCCGACCCGTTGACAGCTCTCATGCACGCTGTTCAAGTAACAAACTTGTTAAAGACGTTGATCTTGAAAAGAGTACGAGACCGTGAAGAAACAGCTGTGGAACACTCGCCCGTGTCTCCTCATTTCTCCGAAAGGCAGAGGCCTGGAGAAACGGCCACCAGCAGTGAGTCGAGAGGTCCAGCTTCTGATGATGAAGACGATTATGAAACCGAGTCACTGAGTGACATTGAGTACTGCTTCTCGACTCAGCTTGATGAGAACGAAGTTGCAAAAGATGGCTTTCGTAAACAACTTGAGAGAATATTGTGTAGAGACAACGCGAGCCCTGCTTACAGTTCCACTTTTAACGCGGATTCTGGTGTGTCGTTTTCTGATAGTAGGGTTGGGAGTTCGTGCATTAGCGTGAGCGATGATGAAAGCTCGAGCTTAAGTTCGATTCCATTTAGGCCTCGAGATGGATGCAAAAAGAGAATGTAAGAGTCTCCTAAGTAGTTTCATGTTTTATTGTTTTGTGCAATTAGGTTTAGACATTGAACATATGTAGGATGGATTGTGAGATGAGCAAGTAGAATTGTCCATTTCTTTGCTTGTTAATTGGTTGTATTCACAATTTTATCTTGTTTCTTAATAATATTGTCAACCCTTGTTATCTTTTGCTATTTATTTAAAGTATTTGATTAATAAGAAAAGAGTACGACTATTAACACGTTAAAATATACTGTGCCATTGAACACAACTGTGTGAAAATTCGTAAGTACCAATATTTGGCGCCTATACATTTATTTGTAGGAGTTTGAAAACTGATTTGAAATGGAATGAGTAATACGAAGAATAGTTTCTTCGATGTAGGGGAATAAACCGAACAATAGAGATTTACCGAAAAAGATACTTCTCCGGCCTTAATTTAAAAAAGTATATAGATTTGTAGTTGATTATTATTCTTCATTAACTCTTGAAGCCAATAATAAGCACTTGTTTTCAAGAGAAGCCATTAATTTATGTGGCTTATATATTCTTCAGTTTTGAGTTGATTTCAAGAAAGACTAAAAAAAAGGCATAAGTTTGAAAAATATGAATATGAACTCTTTGTGGCTGTGGCATCATGTACAAGGTTTGTTGAATTTATAGTGCTCCATTTTGGAAATGCCAGTAATCATTATATTGTAAGAAAATTTAATAACAAAAATGAGTTTACTAGATTCAACAAATCTTACATCAAATCATTTGTTATGGTCGATTCCTAAATATCTTGGAATCTATATCTTTCCAACGAATGTATAATTAATTCTTATATATTAATTTCTAATTGAATCCAAGATGTGTGGACGTGAATCTTTAGATTCTGATACTATTAAATAATTTCGTCACATTTAAAAGTTGTTGTAGAGAGGTGTATAATTATTTTTTGTATATTAATGTATAAATAACATTTATATGCAATATTGTTGAAGCTTGAAAATTAAACCTTTGATATCATTTCCTATTGAACTCAATTCAATAAAAATACTATGTTGCTCAATTAAAATTTATCTAAACTCGATTCAATTAATTACCAAGTAATAAAATTAAACAATATTGACAAAACTTTTAATAAATTTGGTTCATTAAAAATTTAAGTCGAATTCAAAATTATTTCTTACTTTGCAAAACAATATTATATAGTCGTATCAATGCTTAATACTACTATTTTTTAGAAGAATAACACATGGAGTAGTATGTAATATGAAAGCAAATTTTTTTTTCGAGCTCCGTAAAGATTAACTCCCATTATAATAAGTGCAATCATGAGTGGGAAGTTCGACTATAATGTTCGACGGGTCTATCCAACTAAATGAAGAATCAAATCTACGAGCTTTCCTAGCAAGAGTGTTGGCCAAAGAGTTTGTCTCTCTCCTAGTAAAAACAATTGTGGCATTCGTGAAGTGAACCAACAAAGTCCTACAAGTCATAATATAGTCTTCAAATGTGAATTCTAACAAATCTTTCGAGTTAATAGCTCGATCACTAGCTTCGCATCTCCTTCCACAATGCAATCGTCCATTGCGTTATCCTTCAACCAAGATAAAACTCCATAAAAACCCACAGTCTCTCCCACCTCAAAATCCACACACCCTCCATTAGTTCTTCCCTGTAGCAAGTTTCCAAACTCGTCTCGAACCACCATAGCCAATCCACAGTCCCGCGGCTTCCCAACATGCCCTAGCTAAGTCGCACATGATGCACATGACGAAAACAAATATTTAAACAATATTATTTCGTATACTAAACAATGATTCATATGAGACCTAGCCAAAGCTCTTTCCCTCTCTTTAAGAAAAATAAAAATAAAAAAAGTTGTAAAATGTCAATGAGTAAAAATAAAATAAAATATTAAATGTTCTCCCTGAAATTAAAACAGAACAAACTTTGTACAATTATGATAAACATCATTTTCTTTTCTTAAAATAAATAAATAAAAACAAACCCCTAAATCCTAATATTTCTTAACTACCAACAATAAAGTATAGAAAATAACGTTTTTAAGATGCCAAACACGCCTCCCAAAATAGCCTATCCGTCGTACTCTCCTCCGCCGCCGTGCCACCGCCGCAGAACTGATTAACCACTCCTTCCTCCACCTCGGCACCACCGCCGCCGGCTTCCTCCACCTCCTCATTGCAACCACCAAATCCATCTTCCTCTGCATGAACCGGATGCACGGCGGCGGCAGTATCAAATAACCAGCCGCAGACGCACGACTGCGCGTCATCTTCTGCCGCCTCCACCTCCACCTCCGCCGTGTCGGATTCAGAATCTCCGCTTGCTTCAAGAAACATGTAAGAAGATGCGTCAAATATTAATCTTTCTCCCTCCATTATATTAATTGTAAAACTATATAAACTAATATCTCAATTATCTCTCTCTATATGTATATAAGAGAGAGGAATTAGAAATGGACTATCTTGTATGCGTTAATATGAAGATTGTCACTCTTATTTATATTTGAAAATAAATAAATAAAAAGCTTAACGATTTGGGATTCACAAAAGAGCTAGTATTTGATGAGACAGACACTCTTGTTAAAAATATTAGATCTGTAAAATAGTCTTACACGAATTTTTGTCTTCACAAAATTTATTATCATATACAAAATCTTCATGTACTTTAATTTGTGCCCAATTTTAGGAGTCTGTCTCTTGTATGTGTTCCAATTGCATCGTGCAACTAAACATAAAGGAAAACGTGACAGTAACTTTAATTTAAACATAAAACGTGTAAGTTAATAGTTAAACAAATGAAACGTGACATTAACTTTAGTTGAAACGTGAAACTAATTGTAACCGAAACGAGGGATTCAATACAAACACGATTTGAATAGAAACAAACTGTATGCTTTAGGCAAATCTAGCTTGTGGGCCGACAAAAAATGTTGTTTTCTTTTATATATATATAATAAATATTTTTTTTAATTTTCAATATATGTGAGTGTATATATCCTCGTACAACAATGTCATTGTCACGTGACTATTTGGGGTTTGATGGTTGTGGTTCAAAATAATTTGTGCACTTTGTCGGTAATGCTTAGGACTTAATCATCTATATATGTATTGTATGGCACGGCACATGTTCTTCTAGAAGGAATCGTGGGACCTTCTTATTACTACACCCATCGGATTCCCTCTACCGTGTCAGACTCAATTTAATGTAATGTTTTTTTATACTCCATATATTATTTGATTCTAGACGCATTCAATTCAATTTTCTGTACACTTTAGTAATCTATAAGTTGAATATTCAACCCTAATTTTATTTTATTTCCGAATGCTAACCCTAGCATGTTTTTTGTTTGTATTAGTGTAATGAATTCGAATTTATAACTCTTTTTCTAGTATTACATTTTATTAGTACATAAACTGTTAACACTTTTTTATATAATTGGGAAGAAATTATATGCAATATTTTAAATGTCTTGGGAGAGATATCTCAAAATGAGTTAAGTGATCAATTGAGGTAAATCAGCTATGAAGATATTTAGGTGACATTGACCGTTGAGATTATCAGGTGAGTTGGACTTAAGGTCAAATATATGAGTTGGAAAGTTAGTTCAAGTCAGATGAGTTGGGTCGTTGTTGGTCAGTTGGATTGTCCATACACGATCAACTGAGTCTTTTAGGCAAGAAGGGTTCAGTGGACTTGGTTAGTAGAAGTTTCAGCAAAGTAGCACCATATTCAACGGAGTTGTCTTAGTTTCGTTTTCAGCTAAGATTATCTTAGTGGTTTTGTCATTTGAATGAGTTACACCATGAATGAGAATATGATTAGAGCTTGTTAACTGTTTTGCGGTTGGAAATTCAAAGTACTCTCGAATAAGATTACAAGTGAAGTAAGGATATTTTCATTTCGAGCTTTGTGTTTTATTAGAAGGGGTTCCTTTAACAGCTCTACTTAAAATGTAATTATGGAAAATCAAAAGATGGAACACATTACACATGCAGTATTAAAAATAAAATAAGTGAATTTTCATAGGAAAATACATATACCAAGTCCATAAAAGAAACAGTCCAGCAGGTAACAATTTTACAAACTCACATTATTTATAGTACACAACATTAAAGTAAAAACACAAGTTGCTGGTTCTTTAAAAGAAAAAAAGAATGAAACAACAGTTGTATCCACTGTTTCATGTGCAGTTTGATTTCATGGAGAGTTAAGCTGTCCCTCCCACCTTGTGCTTATTTTCTCTTTTGAGTTGAACCTTCAACGTTTTACCACCTAACTGAAACCCATTCATCGCTTTTATAGCTTCCTGTGCTGCTGCTGCCGAATCAAAACTCACAAATCCTGTGCGTGTTTAGCTGCTCGTTAGAACCGACTACATAAACATTTCATGATTGATACAAACTTAGTCTGTGTTTGGATGGACGGATTTTAAGATTTCCTCCCTCCGTTCCACTTTAACTGTCGCTTTAGAGAAAAACAAAATATCCTTCGTTTTTTGTTTTCCAAGAGATATTAAATGTTTTATTCCAACTTTGGTCCTTTCTTAAATTTTGACCATAAATGATTTATTAATAACGTGTAAGAGATTCATCTTTGTGAAAAGCTAAAAGCGACAGTTAAAGTGAAACGGAGGGAGTAATAGTAAATCCATAGAGGGTTGTTTTTTGGGTTGATCTGGATTTCAAATCCATCAAACTATTTTCTGAATTGGAGTCGTACCAAATGCAAGAGAGAGATTTCATACCAAAACACTTGCTGATGCCAGTTGCTTTGTCAACAAAAACCTTGGAGCTCAATATTCTCCCAAAACGCTGAAACAATTTTGCAAGATCTTCGTCACCGTATTCTTGGAGAATGTGGAATATAAACAGATTAGCCCCAGGTGGACCTGCTCATCAAGAATTTTCCCACATATAAGATATTGTACAGATGCATAGAGCACACACACACACACTAGAGAAGAGAGTTTTGTATGACACGTGATACTCTTGCATGTTTTTGTGATACTTTTGAAAATTGAGTATTACATAAACAGGCAAAAATATCACGTCTCATACAACTTTTTGTGACTGGAGAAAGATAGTGGGCTAAAACTCCACCAACCTTCGCTCTGACTCCCTGAACTTGGAGATAATGAACCGGAAGAGCCCCCCAGTTGCTTATTAATCGTGATTCCTCGGAGGTGTGTAGGTGGATATTGGAGCAGTGGGGCTCCATAATTGCCTGCAATTCCAGATGAAAGATCGGGGGTGGCATTGAATATAGCATCTTTTAAAGGTGGAACTGGATTCTGTAATTGCGGTAGGCGAAAATTCATGTGTCCGTAAGTCCCAGGTGTCTACAAAGGCGAGCAGAATATATTTCAGCATCAACTAGCAAATAGGAAAATGCAAACACTTCAAATAGAAATTCTTCATAGTGAAATCCAACAAACCTGATAACCATGTCCATTAAATGTAGGCAAATAACCCATTGGTAGAGGACTGTATTGAGATTTGAGCATTTGCAAAAGAGCTTTTTGAACCTTGCGAGCCTGTCGTTCCTTTTCTGTATCAGCCCACTTGACCACCAAAGGAATATTGCATCCCTATTATCATGGTAGATTATAGAATTAAATTATAAGTCCAACTTTACATTGGGAATAATACAAAGTTTTCCCAAGAAATTTGAGTTCCCTGATAAGGTAACACCTCTTGGATGTGGATAAACTCAGCTACAGCCAATAGAACTGTGATTTTGAGCAAAGAGCAACATTAAACGTTGACTTGAATGAGACTGATAATACCACAAAATATCAGGGAAATTCTCATTCATTCATACGTCATTGTGGCAATACTTGTACAGGTTCAGAAGTGCACCAATGCATGCTTAAAAATAGTTCAGAATTTCAAATTGGTTTCATTTTATTCTCTGGTGGGACTGATTTTGTACATATAAACAAAAAAACAGCAAAGCTGGCACACACCTCCATCTTATGTTTTCCATTGAGGGCCTCTATTGCAGCCAGTGCTTCTTCTTTTCTCTCAAATTTTATGAAAGCGCAACCTACAAGAGCAATGCTGTTTGTTTCAATAGAATTTAAGCAGACAAAATCAGATCCCATTGCTTCAATCGTGAAAATCAAGCAACAAGACCAAGCCAAAGGGGACATAAAAAGAGAGATTGTAGATCATTAACCTTTAGTACTTTGAGGGGAACCTTCAAGAATTTGCATCTCCTT
Source organism: Galeopsis tetrahit (assembly GCA_963675135.1). Classification (NCBI taxonomy): domain Eukaryota; kingdom Viridiplantae; phylum Streptophyta; class Magnoliopsida; order Lamiales; family Lamiaceae; genus Galeopsis; species Galeopsis tetrahit. The sequence goes on along the minus strand of OY776130.1, from coordinate 61,523,371 downwards.
TATAGTTCCATATTCCGAAAATAGATCAGAGACCTCAGCATTAGAAACAGTTTTTGGAAGCATGCCAACAAACAGCTTGTGCTCTGAAATTATTTTTTTAGAAACAATACCAAAATATAAATAAAAAGAACAAGCACCAATAAAGTAAAACTGAACCGTGAACAAGAAACTGGGGATGGATTAGTTAAGCAGCACCATCATGTATTCATGTGTGAGAAAAAAGAAAACAAAAGAAAAAGATACGAGATTGAAGTATAATCACCTAGCTTTTCCAACTCTCCGTCAGCATACCTAATTTGCAAGGGACTAGATGCCTGCATTGGCAAAAAGAACACATCATATTATACCAATATGAGAAAGAACAGAGATCAAACAATAACTAAAAAGAAGCATAATTCTAATGGGTTTTTCCGCATGTTAATAATATTCGTGACTAAAAAATAATCTTCCAATAATATGCATATGATCCAAGACTAAAAATTGAAGGGAAAAACATAAATACTGTCTCCAATTGTCCTTCATTCTAAATTAAGAAAAGAATACCCCTGGCTTTTTAGCTATTCTGATATTTGTTTCCTTTTAACAAGGTCATAGAAACTTATAGAATTAAATTTGCATTCAGTTTATCCAGACGCTCAAGGTTTGAATTTTGAAGATGCACAAGTCACATGAAGGAAGAACAGCACTAGAACTTCATATTTTTTAGTTACATTGCTATATGACAAGTAATATTGTTTCTTTCTCTAGAGCATGTGTTAATATATAACTTTCTCACATACTCAACAAAGCAAACAAACCAGAAAGCATCTTAAATCTAAATCAACAAATCATAGGCCTACAATGTTGTCTCTTTCAGTTTCAATCCCAGCACTTAAATAAACTGCCATACAATTCATAAAAGCCACAAATAATTGTGTATGAACGATCCATGCTAATTTAAGAAGCAACTAACTCCAGGAAGCGTCTTCTTATCATGGCACGCATTTACTGCCTTGTCCGCTTCCTCTCTGGATGGGCATATCACAAAACAACATCCTATAAAAACAAAACAAACAAAGCACCATTCAAATCAAATCAGGGTCTCAAATTCACAAATCTCTTGCATTTACTTGAGAAAATATCCAATTAACATTCATTAAAAAAAATGCAGAATCAGCGACAATGAGGTTCAAACTTAACCTCGAGACACACGCGTGGCCTTGTCTTTGAATATTCTGACTTCATCCACAATCGCAAACTCCTTGAACATGTCGAGAAGCTCAGACTCCGTCATATACTTGGGCACTTGCCCAACGAACAGCTTCACTCTCTCTCCTTCCGTCATTACTTCAAAATGCAACAATGGTGATTTGAAGTAATTTCAGCTGTTTTTCTTTTCTCTTCAGCCGAGTCTTCCTACCTCAAAGAAATTGGGAATTTTGTAGATTTGTAAAGCTATTCTTCAATGAATTTTTTATTAATTAAATTGAGAGGGAAATAGCCGTCATATTTGGACATATTTACAAAGTCTGCCACTGTAATTAAATTCTTGTATAGTACCAGTAGTAAAAGTTAGTATTAAATTTAGAGACTTATCACTTTTTATAAATTTAGTCTTTCATTATGAAAGTGAGATAAAAAAAAAAAAATTGGAAAAAAGAAAAGAAAGTGAATAAAAGTAAAAGGAAATAATAAATAATTAGTCTTTTAAAATAAAACGGAAATGATATAGAGTTCACCCGTGTACACTATATTTTTGTGTCCGGCATTGCCACGTAAATAAATTTTTATTTATATTTAATTTAAACTTAACCTGATATCATTTTTTTTTTTTATCCATATCAAAATTATAAAAAAATCTTTATGTTTCTTTTGATTTGTTAATTTATTGAATGGATTATCAAAGCATAGGAAAGTTGTGATAAATGAAATTCTCATTTGATAATAACATATTTATATATAGACGTGAATTTTTTAATCTATACATCACATCTTCCTAAAATACTCTAAGGGCATGTTTGTTTTGGGATTATGTAGGATGGGGGAGATGGGAATGGGGAAATCCTGGATGGAGAAATTCTGATGAATAGTGATTATATATGTTTGTTTTGGGATGTTGAGTAGGATGAGATGTAACTTTATGTCAAATCAATTGTGTGAGAGTGTGTGAAGTTTATTATTTTATATAACTTTATGTCAAATCAATTAGTAAAAGTGTGTGATGTTGTATTATTATAATAGTATAATATATAGATATTTTTCGGGGTGGATGTAATTGGATGTTGAAATCCGGATGTGAAATCCCGAACTAGAACAAGACGGGGGACGTTACGTCCCACGTCCGGACGTGTGAGTCCCAAAACAAACATGCCCTAAAGGATAACTACAAAAATAATATAATACTCCCTTTTAGATTTTTTACCATGTTTATTCCAATTATGTACTCTCTTACTTTGGGAAGAATTGAAATTTAATGTGTATTATGTAATGAAATTAATGTAATTAAAAACTTTATTTATTATGTAAGGGTATATTTGTTAAAAATACCTTCTTTTTTTTTTAATTCTAATAAATTTCTCTAAAACATCTCATAAAAAAACGAAGAGAATATATTATATCGAGAATGATACATTATCTCGTTTCATCCAAAAAAAAATCTCGACTCTTGAGAGCATCTACCCATGTTTGGGCAACATCATACAAAACTGAACGTTCATAGCTCAAAATGAGTTTTCATATCTCTTTTCCTGTGATAATACTTTGGTTTTTGTTATGATGAAATTAATTTTTATTTTATTTAATTTTTTTTTGTGAAAAAAAGATTCTGTAAAAAAATTAATGGCGATCAAAAGATTTGAGAAATATTAATCTTTTGATTCTTTTCTCAAATCTTTTTCATTGTCATTAATTTTTTTTTAGAATCTTTTCTCACAAAAAAAATTAAACAAAATAAAAATTAATCTCATTATCATAACAAAAGTATTATCATGGAAAAAAGAGATATGAGAACTCATTTTGTACTATAAAAACGCATTGCTTTTTGTATGATGTTGTCGAAAAATGGGTAGATGCTCTCAAGAGTGGAGATTTTCTGAATGAAGACTGTATACATAATATATTATATTGTTTTTGTAGTTATCATTTAGAATATTTTAGAAAGATTTGATGTATGATAGATTAAAAAATTTAATTATCTATATATAATAGAGATGTTATTATGAATTTCATTCATCACCACCTTCATTAAATGTTTTGATAATAAATTAATTAAATGTGCCCACTGATGGACTCTATTCATTTATAATTAAATCTGAATCTATTGACTTGCAATCATTTTAAACCCATATAAATTTATATAAAAGAATTTGCGTTGACATAATTTAATTATTGGAGTAATTCAAAATGGTAGATTCGTAGATCCATAGGAAATGAGGGTTAATGACTTTAGGATAATAATAACAGCTGTTCAGCCAAGCCTCCTCGTGAAGCCAAGTGTGTCATTATCGTGTCCCATTCCTAACGTATTCATTTTATCATTTTATCACAATTCAACAGCTGTGGTTATTTCAACCGATAAATAACAAATTTAATTATAAAAATAACTTTAATTTAATAAAATTGCTATAGTTTAAATCATTTTCTCAATTTTGGTCTTTTAGCCTTTTCCTCGAAATTCGATTTCAGTCCACTGAGTTTAATTTCAGTCATTTTAATTCAATTTCAATCATACTAGTACTCGTCCAAATATAACATGGATTTTTCAGTATTTTTAACACTTATTTAAAATTGTGAAAGACTAAATATTACTCTCTCTATCTCTCAAAAGTTTTCATACTTTCTTTTTTAAGTTTATCTCACAAAAAATTGTATACCCCAAAATTATAGACGAAAATATCCGGAAATTTCTCCGAAATATCCTTGATAAATTTTAAAAAATAACACATGAAATAACACTATATTTTATACTATAAATTTATCATAGATGCATATGTATTTAAATTGTTTTGTTGAATTTATGTATTAAAAGTTAGTTATTAAATTTATACAATATATTCATCAATATTTCTTTAAATTTAAGGTCTCCATATTTTCACCTATACCGATATTTTTTTACCCTCAAAATAGAAATAATCATCACAATTCTCAACCTTACAATATACACATACGCAGTATTTATCTTTCATGTCATTACTTTTAGGGCCCACCATACACATCCACTTACTATATTTACTTTATATATAAAAATTAAGACACTCTAATCACTACACTTTTTTTAAACTATGTGTCCAAGATTTCCCGTAAACTTTTTGGAGATGGAGGGAGTAAAATTTAGATGATAATTGCTTATGTACACTGAAATTGGATAGATTGAACTGAAATTGAACTCAAAGGATCAACATTAAGATTTAAACGATAAAAATTGATATTAAAATTGATCAAGTAAAAAGTTACTGAACCTTTTGATCATGAGTAAAGTCTAGTATACACTCGAGTGCATGTTGTGCACTCTAGTCTAAAGAAAAGTGTATGTTATTAAACTGAAAAGTACAACACAATATTACTAAAAAGTGTAAGTCACTATGACTAAAAATATTATTATAAAGTTTAATAATTGAAAAATGCAACACCATTTACCAAAAAGTGTAAGTAAGTAAAACTGAAAAGTGCAACATGACACTCGAGTCCATATCAGACCAACCCTTGATCAAGTAAATGTTTTTTTAATTTACATATCTATCTACATATGAATGTTATTTTATTTTAGGACGAATTATCCCTCAAAATGAATCAAACGACACTTGAAAGTCTACTAAAGCCAAAATCCTTATTTCGAAGTCAAATGTAAAGGTGCAAACATGTTTCTCCACCGGCATCCGCGGCAGATTGGATGTCATCTCATTATTAATTAAGTCAATATTAAGAGTTGTATTTACTTATTGCCAAGGAATAAAAAACTCAAATCTTATAATTTGTCTTTTTTTTTTTAGAGTAATAATTTGGCCTTTTTAAAAAGATATTTTTCGTGTACTCGTTGCTTTTACTTCGTACAATTTATTTTAATTTATAATACCACGTTTATACAACACTCCTAATACACAATATTTTACATTTAGAAATACGTTGAATTGTGTTAAAAATATATGATTTTACTTTATATATAAACGTAGCTATATTACTTTATAAATAGTGTGATATTACAAATGGTATTTTCTCCATCCCAAAAATGTTTACACCACTTTATGATCACACAAATTTAAAAAAAAAAAAATGTAATAAGAGTTGTATTTATTTATTGTCAAGGAATAAAAAACTCAATCTTATAATTTGTCTTTTTTTTTTAGAGTAATAATTTGCCCTTTTAAAAAAGATCTCCTTTTTCGTGTACTCGTTGCTTTTTCTTTGTACAATTTATTTTAATTTATAATACCACGTTTATACAACACTCCTAATACACAATATTTTACATGTAGAAATACGTTGAATTGTGTTAAAAATATATGATTTTACTTTATATATAAACGTAGCTATATTACTTTATAAATAGTGTGATATTACAAATGGTACTTCCTCCATTCCAAAAATGTTTACACCACTTTATGACCACACAAATTAAAAAAAAAAGTGTAATGACTAATGGGTGGATTGTTGAGTGGTAATTTTGTAAACTTTTATGAATAAAGTAAAATAAATGATTAGCAAAAGTTATTTCATTTCATATAAATATATGAATATTGTGAGGGTTGAATTTATGAAAAAATTTACTTTCTGAAATATGCAATTAATTGTGGAACAGATGAATAACAAAAAAAAAAGTGCAAAAAAATTGTGAAATGAAGAATTAGATGCGATGTGAAAAAAATAGTAATTTAAAAAAAAAAACTACTCCCGTAGCTTACATTTACATTGACAATAAAAAAAAAGTGAGGGAAATGCCCAAAACAACTATGTAATGGGCTTCGAGCCCGTTTAAAGTCCACTAATACTCGGTTTCTATGAACGTTTGGCGCTTTTACCTGAAAGAGAAAAGCGTGTTAATCTCATTCGATTTACAACCACTATAAAACAATGCTTGAACTAAAAGCGCGTGGCTTGTTAGCTCTAGGGTTTTCTCTTGCTTCTTTACTTCCGATCTGCGAAAAGCTGAATTTTGATTGAAAGATTCGCGAATTGGATCTCGCTTAGCTCAGCGTCTTGCAATGCCCAGGCAAATTTTATTTAATTGTTTGTTTATAGTTTTTCATTTGATCGAATGGACTTGATTATCACGTGAAGATTTTGGCACTCAATTTTTTTATTTTTTTCAGGTATTACTGTGATTATTGCGACACTTATCTGACGCATGATTCGGTGAGTTATGTTCCTTGAGTTTGCTTGAACTGTTTTTAGTTGTTTACTGTTCGTGAATTTTGTTCGTGTTTAGCTAATTAATTGAGAAATGTATGTTATCTTGATTCTTGGGTAAACTGAAAATAAAAGATGTTTGGAAATCTTATGTACAATTCAGTCTATTCGTCAAATTTGTTCTTTAATTGGATCATTGGGATTATTGGTTGATATTTGAACTTAAATCTCGAATTTACTGGTGTTTCTGCAGCCGTCTGTTCGAAAACAACACAATGCAGGATACAAGCATAAGGTACAAAACAGAATCCTTCTCCCACTATTTTCTTTCTATCTTTAGAATATTAGTATGTTATATGATACAGTGGGATTGCCTACTCTATGCAGGCGAATGTACGAAATTATTATCAACAATATGAGGCACAACTAAATCAGAGTTTGATAGACCAAAAAGTGAAGGAACATTTGGGGGCATTTAGGCCTCCTGTTGCTGCTTATCCTAGGCCTGGTATGCCGGTTCTACCTACTCCAATGATGGGACAGATGCTTCCGGGTGGGCCTTTTAGACCTCCGATGATGCCAAGACCAATGCATGGAGCACCTGGTATGCAAATTTCTGCTAATATCCTTTTTTTTCTTTTAATGATAAAACGTATTTGCATGTCAGTCTCGTGTTTGTTGCGCCGTAGTCTATTAGATCATCACTGTCCTGAGATTTAGTTTTATGCCTTTCAATATTTGCGGGAAATTGAACCATTACAATCTCACTGAAATCGAATGTGCTGGGTTTGATAAACATATCAAACAGGTTTGGACATACTACTTTACCTGTGATAAAATCTATAGCTTGACTGAAGTTTGAGTGCAGTAGGTAAAAAATTTAATAGAATGTGAAATGACTGGAGCTCGACTCCTGTTTGGTTCTATTTAAGCTCATTCAAGCTCAATTCGGTTGATAATCAAACATGCTCTAAATCAAAATTTAAAGCTCAACAAGATTGAATAGACAACCGCTTACTTGGATGAAATAAAGTATCAACAAATTAAATGTATATTTGGCTTGATATGGTTAGCCAGCGGTTGTATCTTAGTACTAGTTAACTCGTGTGATGTGTCTGAAGATTGGGGGGGTCCTAGTGCTGTAAGTATGAGATGTTCCTTTTCTTCTTGAACATCAGCATCATGATTGTCAAATGTCAATGACTTAGAGAAGAATAATTTAATATGTAATATACTCACTAGTCAGTAGGCTCCCACATTCTGTTTCCTTTTAAAAAAAAAAAAAAAAAAAACTCTCACCACATTCTTGCAAATTGCTTTGTATTAAGCCCTGCACATGGAAATCCTCTTATGCTTTTGTTTAGCCTTATGTAGGATTGTAGGTATAAAGTCATATGAATATATCCATATGGTTTAATAATATATCTTTAACTGGTTCAAATCCTCTCACATCAGCAACAAGGGTTCAGATTTTTTTTTCTCACTAGCAGATCTTGCCTCTAATGTTAACCCGTTTAACTTTTTACAGGTTATGCACCTCTTCCAATGCCTCCACAGATGGTGCCTCCTCCAGGTGCTCCCATGCCCGGTCAAATGAATGGTCTCCAAAGACCACCCATTTCTGCTCCGCCCCCAATGATTCCGGGAAGTTCTGGAATGCCATCAAGTGGTGCCCCACCAATGTTTCCACCACCTCCACCGTATCCAGGGAGTGTCTCTTTGCCTACAAGCGGTGGCAGCGATGGTCCGAGTTCTAATGCTCAAGCCCCTGAAGTTAATCAGTAGTAGGCTTTATCTCGTCTGTATTCTTCTTGGGGTATATCATGTGATGTTTAGGATGGAATTGAAGATGATGAGATTTTGTACAAAGAATTTTTGATCTGTACAAGAAAGATAGTTTTTGATGAAACTGTAGCCTTGGTATTGTTTGTAATGTCTTTGTAGAAATTTAAATCAGACAATTGGCAACAAATTATTGTTGTTCGCTCAAGTAGGCGTCAATTTTGATAAATTATGAATTGTTACAGAAAAAATGATAATAAGATTGCATGGCATTCCAAATTTCCCTTGCATTACAAATGCCTGACACTATGTTTTATACAAAGGATGATTACAATTTCTTTTCAGGTGTAAATCCATTTTCCATATTTAAAGGTTAACAGTTAACACAAGGCCCTTCATTTGGTAGAGATGGTTAATACCCCCTCTGTTTTTTCAATAATTAATAATTGATGTTTTCTTGAAATTTATTGAAATTAAAAAATGATAAATGAAGTTTCTAATCATAAGGAAGTTAGAAAAATTAGAATTTAAGAGATTTTTTAAAGTTAAAGGGAGAGCATAATGGGAATAAATAATGTAAAAAAAAAAAAAAAACGAAAACATCACTTGTTGAAAATACGAGGGAGTAATAATTTGTCTTTTTGTGAATTTGTAAGATAATCTCATTTATGAATTTGCTCACATTTACTTGTGTGTTCATAGATAATCATTGTGTGTGTGAGATGTATTATAAAATTCATAAGTGATGAAAATTTGTCTTATGTATAAAATCAATTTATTGAAGTTTTTTTCAATGTGAAATTATAAGTAGGCAGAATTTTATGTTATAATTAACACATGACTCCAACAAATTTTTTGGCCATGTGAAATATCTGATGGGCAAGAACATAAAGTAGTTTGATAATATTGAATATTATCATATAAGAAGATTTAACAATCACCAAAGGGCATTTGGTCTAGTGGCATGATTCTTGCTTAGGGTGCAAGAGGTTCCGAGTTCAATTCTCGGAATGCCCCACTTTTTTTAGTTTAATTGGAAACATTTACGTTTTATACCATAAATGGTACTCCAATTTATCAACAAGGTCGTTGTAGTATAGTGGTAAGTATTCCCGCCTGTCACGCGGGTGACCCGGGTTCGATCCCCGGCAACGGCGTTTTTTTTCTTCTCTTTTTTTTTTTTGTTTTTTCTCTTCGAGCCCCAATATAAGCAATGGCCTGGGTCAGTTAAATGTGTGAGGCTTCGGTGGTCTGTTTTGACTGTAAATTTTATGCCGAGCAAGTAGGACCGCCAACACTAAGGCCATCAATTCCTTCTCCTCGTATTTTGATTTCACAGCATTGCGGGCAGAGAGGGCATTGCTATAGAAGGCTAAAGGACGGCCTATTTTATTGAGTATATTGGGCTTGGCCCACTTATTTAATAGCTTTAGTCCACTAGTTCATTAGTTGGCCCATTTGTTAATTAGGGCTCATAAGGCTTCTGTATATATACTTCCTCCTGTATCGTTTCTTCAATTGAATTCAACATACCAAAATCTATTATGTTGCGCATATCTGCTCTTATTATGGTACCAGAGCTAAACTCCTGGTAGTTTCATCGCAGATTTCGTGTTATCTTCAACACATCGATTCTTTTCTTCTCTTTCGTTTCTTTTCTTCTCCATCCACGCGCTTGGTAAATCATGTCCAACGATAAAGATGGAGAGAAATCTGGTGGCACCGACGCCGGCGGTAAACAAGCGGTTGTTGTGATTGATCATATGTCACCGTACTATTTGCACGCATCGGACAAGCCTGGTGACGTGTTCGTAGGTGAGTTACTTAAAGATGGAAATTATAGCGACTGGATCGACGACATGACAAATTCCTTATATGCCAAGAACAAGATTGGCTTTGTTGATGGCGAAATTCCGATGCCGTCTGCGACGGACCCATATCTGCCGTACTGGAAGAGAACCAACGCCATGGTAAAGGGGTGGCTCTTGAGCAGCATGGAACCGGAGATTAGGCAAAGCGTCAAATTCAGAACGGCACGGGAAATTTGGAAGGATCTTGAAGAGAGGTTTGGGAAGGAGAGCGCACCTCGGGCGTATGAGTTGCGTCGCGCGCTCGGCCTTGTTCGCCAAGAATCTGAGACGGTCTCTTCGTACTACAACAAATTGCGTCGAATCTGGGACGAAGTGGCCTCAGTTTCGCCGAACCCCTCTTGCACATGTGATGGGTGCACCTGTAACTTGCAGAAACAGTTAATGGAGAGTCGAGACCGTGATCGTCTCTATGACTTTCTTATGGGCCTCGATGAGGTGTATGGGCCCATTCGGACGCAGATACTCAGTACTCGGCCGATAATCTCATTGAGCACAGCCTACCACCTCGTATCAGAGGAGGAGCAGCACCGAGCGATTTCACTCGCAAGAAAGCCATCGACTGATGCAACTGCCTTTCAAGTCCAAGGCAAGAAGGTTGAAGAAAACAGTCGTCGATCAGTTTCAAAGGATGGACGACATTGTTCGCACTGTGGAAAAACAAACCATACATATGATGCGTGTTTCGAACGCATTGGTTATCCAGCGAATTGGGGCAGACGTGGAAATTCAGGAAAGACGCAGATTGGAAGTCGTGAAGGCCGTTCGCAAACAGCTCAAGGGAGCAAGACCACGAATCAAACCCAGGCTGCACAGGTCCGTAGCGATTCATCCGCCGTCCCTGGACTTACGACAGACCAATTAACGCGCCTTACACAATTCATGAAGACGGAATTGGACACCAGCAGCTCCGTCACCAATTCGGTCAATATGGCAGGTATTACGACAAATATTTCGAAGTATTGGGTCCTTGATTCGGGAGCAACCGAACACATCACATGTAGCGGCGATTCTTTGAATAATGTTATGACAAACCATACGGAGCCCCCAGTGAGAATACCAAATGGGGAAATCATCCCTGTTCGCGCGATTGGACAGATTACTTTCAAGAATGGAATGCATCTTGATCGTGTTTTATATTTACCGCAATTTCATTGCAACTTACTCTCCATATGTCGCCTCACACATGATCTAAATTGCGTTTTCACATTCTTTCCTGATTTCTGTGTGATACAGGACTCACTCTCGAGGAAGCTGATTGGAGTGGGTAATCAACGAGATGGTCTATACTACTTGGGGCCTCTAGTGGATAATGGGGCTGCATTCTCAGTTTAAGATAGTTCGTCAGAATTGTGGCATCGCCGCTTGGGGCATGCATCTAACGGCAAGCTGAAAAATATTGTTGAATTGAAAAACTTTACTAGAAACACTTCTTTTTGTGACTCGTGTATACGTGCAAAACAAACGCGTCTACCTTTTCCTGTTAGCACTATTAAAACTTCACGTTGCTTTGAGTTGATTCACTGTGATATTTGGGGGCCATATAAATGTGAAACTTTTGCCGGTGCTCGTTATTTCTTATCCATTGTAGACGATTTCAGTAGAGGAGTTTGGGTGTTTTTAGTCCGTAAAAAAATCTGAAGTTGCTGCAGTTTTGATCCAGTTTTGTAAAATGATTCAAAATCAATTTTCCACACATGTCAAGAGAGTTAGATCTGACAATGGGATGGAATTTCAGGCTTCCATTTTGCTTGAATATTATTCAGACAATGGAATTTTAAGTGAAAGTTCTTGCGCTGACACGCCACAACAAAATGGCGTTGTCGAACGCAAACATCGACATATCTTGGAGGTGGCTAGGGCACTTCGATTTGAGTCTGGTTTGCCCGTCGAATTTTGGGGAGAATGCGTGCTGACAGCAGTCTACATCATCAATAGGCTACCCTCTCCGGTCATTTCGAACAAAACACCATATGAAATCCTTTTCCAAAAGCCACCAACGTACACACATTTCAGAATTTTTGGGTGCTTGGTGTATGCCCATGACAATCGTCGCAAGGACAAATTCAGTGAACGAGGCAGTGCTTGTATATTCGTTGGGTATCCGAATGGTCAGAAGGCTTACCGTGTTTTCGATTTACAAACCAACAAATTTTACAGCTCGCGAGACGTTACATTCTTTGAGCATATCCTCCCACTTAAAGGCAGCGACAACCTTGATTTTTCGAAGGCTATTGCACGCGCATTTGACCGAGTACGTGGCCTCCAACCACCTTCTAATCCGACTGTTGGACAACCTCGCCCATTCATCCGCCGACCTGAACAACAGCCTGTGGACGGCACACACCAGGTCGCGGACAGCGCTCCCATTTCAACGCCTAGCACTGTACCAGCCAGTAGCGATTCACCCCAGCCGATCGCTCCTGCTGCGACTCCGACATCTGAAGACGCAGTTCCGTGACTAGATCATCGTCGCATTAGACGCCGACCCAAACACCTTGATGATTACGTCACAGATTTACCCCCTTCTATAGACCATCCTCCACCCACGGCCAATTCAGCATCCTCGACGGTACATCCCTTGTCTAATTTCATTACATATGATAAATTCTCCATTGCTCACAAATCTTATCTAGCAGCCATCACGTCTCGTGATGAGCCGAAATACTTCGCCCAGGCAGTTAAGGATCCTCTTTGGCGAGAGGCCATGGAAAAGGAAATTAGAGCATTGGAATCAAATGGAACTTGGACACTCTCTCAGCTTCCACAAGGGAAACGAGCAGTCGGATCGAAGTGGGTTTACAAGATTAAGTATAAACCCAATGGGGAGGTGGAGCGATATAAGGCTCGCCTAGTTGCAAAGGGGTTCACACAAATCGAAGGTGTTGATTTTCACGAGACCTTTGCCCCCGTTGCCAAACTAGTCACTGTTCGATGCCTACTCACCATTGCAGCCAACCGAAACTGGATCGTCCATCAACTGGATGTTAATAACGCTTTCCTCCACGGCGACTTACATGAAGAGGTATATATGCACATTCCGCAGGGTTTTGCAAAAGATGGTGAAACTCGTGTCTGCAAACTACAAAAATCTTTATATGGGCTCCGCCAAGCCTCTCGAAACTGGTATGAGAAATTCACTCGTGCTCTCACCTTGATTGGCTTTCGCCAATCACATGCTGATCATTCCCTATTCTTTTATCAAAAAGGGTCCATACATGTTTCCGCATTAATCTACGTCGACGATGTTCTATTAGCCGGGAATGATCTTGCCACAATCTCTTTTGTGAAGAAGTACTTAGACACTAAATTCAGTATTAAGGACTTGGGGCCCCTCAAATATTTCCTTGGAATTGAAGTTGCACGCTCGCCGGACGGCTTCGTTTTGAGTCAACGAAAGTACACGTTGGATATTTTGGAAGAGAGTGGTCTTCAAGGTGGTAGGCCAAGTACGTTTCCAATGGAACAAAACTTAAAATTGCGCCCCGATGATGACAGCCCGTTAGTTGAAGCCGCACCTTATAGACGGCTCGTCGGACGATTGCTTTATCTCACTGTGACGCGTCCCGACATCGTGTTTGCTGTTAGTCAATTGAGTCAATTCCTAAGCGCTCCACGCCAATCACACCTCACAGCAGCCCACCGTGTGCTCCATTTTTTGAAGAATGCCCCTGGTCAAGGCATCTTACTCTCGGCAAAGGGTAATCTCACCTTGCACGGGAGCTGCGACGCAGATTGGGCAGGCTGCCCATTCACGCGCAGATCGTCCACCGGCTACGTGATTTTTCTTGGTGACTCGCCTATATCCTGGCGAACAAAGAAGCAGACTGTGGTGTCTCGATCGTCGGCCGAAGCCGAATACCGCGCCATGGCAACAACAGTTTGTGAGATTATTTGGTTGCGCTGGCTCCTTCTTGACTTTGGTGTTCGACTTGCAGGGCCTACTCCTCTCTTTTGTGACAACCAAGCAGCCCGCCACATTGCAGTTAATCCGGTGTTCCATGAACGAACCAAACATGTCGAGATGGATTGCTATTTCGTCCGTGAGAGAGTGACGAAAGGGGACATCAAGCCGTGTATGGTATCTACGGAAAACCAAGTTGCAGACTTGTTTACAAAACCCCTAGGTGCTGATCGTTTTCGTTTTCTCTGTGGCAAGTTGGGTGTTCGAGACTTGCACACGCCAACTTGAGGGGGAGTATTGAGTATATTGGGCTTGGCCCACTTATTTAATAGCTTTAGTCCACTAGTTCATTAGTTGGCCCATTTGTTAATTAGGGCTCATAAGGCTTCGGTATATATACTTCCTCCTGTATCGTTTCTTCAATTGAATTCAACATACCAAAATCTATTATGTTGCGCATATCTGCTCTTATTATATTTGCATAAGAACCGCACCGAGGCCTCTACCCGAAGCATCACATTCGATGACTATAAAATCTTAATTATTAAATTATCGTTTTGTCAAGGGTTATTTGGTCTGGTCCAGTGGCATTAGAGCTGTTATTCGAGCCTATTATTTGAAGTTCGAGCTCAACTCGAGCTGACTAGACTCGTTAACAAGCCTATTGAGCTTGAGCCTAATGAAATTAAAAGAAAAAAAAAATAGATATCGAGTCTAATGAATCGAACTTGAGCAAGGTCGTTAGTAAATCGAGTATCTAACGAGCTCGACTCATTTAATCGTTTAACAGCACTGAGTGGCATGACATATATTTTAAACTTAATAAAATATTTACTTTCTATATTCATCTTTTATGTTTAAAAAAAAAAAAATCTCATTCCTCTATCCTGGAATAGGAAGAAAAATATGGTAAGTTCACTTTATTTGTGCAAATGCACATTTATGAAAAGTTGTGGAATTTGATGATTAATGAAACAATAAGCAGGTATTCATGGTGCTATTTAAGATGTTTACTGCTCCTGAGTCGACGAGATGAAGATTGTAACGTGTTTTGTAGAAGAAAGGAAACAAGTGCCATCGGCTAGTGAACGAAAAACAAGCAAGGGGACCGCAACACACTCATTTGTGACTTTAAATTCCCTTCTAAACCACACTACATTATATATATAATTATATATATATATATATATATATATATATATATATATATATATACACACTGTATTAAGTTTTTTCGTAATACAAATTCATAATGTAGCAAGGTAAAAAAATAATCTTGAGTAAAGCAACTATTCCTCCAGCATTCGTTGAACGATGAGACTCACTGCAGCATTTGCCGAGGAGAAAGCTCCATGAAAGCTTTCTTGGTAGGATATGGATTCCAATTCTGAAGCCATTTTTAACAAAATCTCTCCCAAATCAGCTCTTTTTTCCTCCAGTGATTTGTAGAAAGAATTAGCAGCAATCTTGCTTATTTCTATATTAGTCGCCTCGGGGCAGTACTCATCGTCCAACCATTTGTGAAGTGTCACTCTAAGCCATTCTGACTCCTGCACATACGACGACGAGGATGAGTTGTAAATTCTCCTATGCAACTTTCAAACAAAGCCTACTCCAAGAAAGAACCTCAAAGATTAAACATTTGTGCCATAAAAACGACATCAGAAATGTAATTTGAATTTCAGAGGAGAGTGATCTAAAACCCAAATCATCACAGTAGCAGCAAGTTATATATACATGTTATACCTAGTCAAAGAAGTCAATCTTTGACAAGTCAATCCTGGTCACCAGCTTACGTGGCGAGGACCAGTCAACAAAAACCAAGAAAATGTAATAGAATAAATGTATTTAATATATTTAAGTGCTCATCCAAAGATGTTGGCGAGCACATGTTTTAGTTAGTTGCTCGTCCAAATGTGTTGGCGAGCACTTGCCTATTTTAGCTAGAGAAGTTAAGTATTGAAGCCTTGGGAGACAGCATAGAGCGTGGCGACCACTCTCCTCGAAGGTCTGACCGACCACCTTCCTAGACGATCAGGTCCTCCAGCGACCACCGTGACCCAGCTCCTAGGCAGTTCGGCGAGGACGACCACCGGAGGCGGTTTAGCATTAAATGCGCCATCAAATCACCTTTTCGGGCAGAAGACAGGTCCAATAAGGGCGTGCCACGTGTGAAGGGCGGGCAGCCCCCAAAAACCACTATATAATGCCTAAAAGGCTCATTTGTAAAGACAAGTTCTCATATTCCACCAAATCATCCTACCCTAAGCAATAAACACTCCCAAGCTTCTAAAGCTTTAGCTTCTCCAAGAAGCTACATCATTGTTCTTGTTTGTTCTTCATAAGATCATCAAGATCACCATATAAATACTCTCTAAACACGTAATAAACCCCGATCATAATACATGTTTGTCTCGTGCTAATAAATAGTCCACATCCGAGTCAACCCGACGAAAGCACGTACAACAATACACACACATCATAGAACGCAAAATGGGAACAGGTTATTTAAGTCGAAAAGGCCCTTGTTGCTCCAAGTGTTAACAATTACGCGAAAAAGAAGCAACGCCTATATGTACTCAACTGTGTCACATTATGCATATCTCTAAGAATTATAAAATCACCATGCCAACACCCAATGTCCTCCATTATAATGGTATCATATGAAGCAGCAATAGTCTTGTACTGTTCACTATATGTAAAGAAACCCACATTCTTCCATCAGATTCAGACGAAACATTACAAAAACAAAATAAATATGAAGAAAAAGATCATAAATAAGTATAACCATTGAAATTGTGCTATAACCAGCTGAAATGCAGTAATGATGAATAGTTGAAAAATTCATACCACGTTATACACATTATGATAACGAAGAAACGTAATGACACACAATATGTTATCTCATTTGGGAGTCAATTATAAAACCCTAATTGTTGCAATAACTACAAATTTGAACCCTAACAATCGAAGAAATCAAATAAACATCTGGCAATCAGTTACCTCTAAGGCTTTGGAAGGCTCCAACCAATGGCTCGGAACCCTGAGTTCTTGAACGGAATTCTTGTGTTCTTCACTGCCATCCCTCGAGTAAGAAACTCTTGTGTGAAGTTTGGGAAATCTAGCACCAATTTTGTAATGGCAGCCATTACTGATTGGCGATTCCATCTTTGCGAATTTCTGCATACCTTCAATTCGAATGATTGGGTTAACAAAAGCAGGGAAACTGAAAATATGAATTCCCATTTTCGATCTCACTTCAATTCAACCACATTTTCCCATCCAGCTTTCTGATAAAGAATTGGAAAGGTATCTAAGTGACGACGTCGTTTCGGTGTGGTCTAGTTCCAAGATTTTTTAGTTGTTTCATCCTTGATTTTTAAGTGAGGTGATGAGATATAAAATAAAATGAACGTAAAAAGAGTGACAATTTTAAAAATAAAATGATGTTGAAAGGATGAAGTACCTGTTCTTGTTACTAAAAGAAAATAAATAAATACAGATCCCAAAACATTTACATGGAAGCTAAATACTCTAATAATCAAATATGTGACTGATGAAACAAAGCTGAGGGTGAAATCGTAAGTATCAACATCCTCTTTTTCTACTATATATAGAGCTCGTTTGCTTAGTAGGTTTAGAGGGTGAGTTAGGTATTTAAACCCACCACCACAATTCATGGTTATGGTGGGTTTACATACCTAATTCACACTCTAAATCCACTAAACAAGTGAGCCCTATATTAAATAGTATAGTAGAAAAGGGAGCATATGTAATAAGCATCACAAGTTTTTGCGATACTCTTAAAAGGTGAGCATCACAAAAACAAGCAAAAGTGTCAAGAAACGGTATATAACGAATTAGTGGTGGTTGTTATCTTCATCATCTTCTTGGACCTCGACTATAATCCTCTTGCCTCCAAAGACGGGGCGCATAAAAGCATCATCAAATTTTCTCCAGTAAGAGTGGACTGTGTTGGTTGGAGCGCTTAAGAACATGGTTATAGATCCATGTGACATGTTTTTGGACAGAAGAAGGGGCAGTGTCATAGCCACAGAGGAGTTTGGACTTGAAGGTTCGGAAAAAATATCGCCTTGAGGGTTCGATTCTGAGAACAGAAACCTTACAAGATGCTTCGTCAACAATCCAAATACCTACAAACGATGATGACAGTGTGTTAGAAAAGTAAAAATGAAATATATGTTTGTAACTTTGGCATATGCTGAGAATCAACTGCAGATCATCTGATAGAATGCACGTTTCATTTGCCTTCTTACCACTGTACTGAAAAGAACAACGGTGATGGTGCAGGTAATCATGATCGCGTTCCCTGGCTGCTTAGTATGCCCGAATTTTGCAAACTGCAAATGCAATGTAAGAAGCTCAACATTCAGTTTACTGTGCCCCTGGCTTGCATTTTGTGTATTTTTTAAATAATATTAGTTGCTTATGTGATAGTTGTGAAACAGTTGCATGATAAAAGTGTTTTTTTTACATAAGAATAACTTCAAATTCAATAAGAACGATTGAGATATTACAACATAATATGGAATGCAAGAGTTCGATAGAAGCAGAAACCCGATCTTTGTGCTTGGGAAGATTCTAATATTGTTTACCTGATTATAAGCCAATGCCATGGAAACAGCACCTCGCATCAATCCTGCCCACCAAATCATAACCTGTATAATCTCGTATTAGTATCTCTTTTTTCTTTTTCTTTTTATCAATGCAACAGAAGAATAAAGAGTTCACCTGATGCTTGATTTTGATTTTATCACCCTCAGATTTCTTTGAAAAGTTGAATAAAAAGGAAAGTGGGAAAACAAAGCATGCTCTCCCAACCATAACAAGACCAAGCAGCACTGCACTGGCTCCAACAGATTTTCCAGGGCTGAAAAAGTTTCAGAATTATGCGAAATGCATTAAGTATCAGTATTTGTCTATTTGAAGTAATATTGAGGCTAATAATTACCTGTCTCTTGCGTATTTCCATTTTTCAACTATTTGAAGTAATATTGAGGCTAATAATTACCTGTCTCTTGCGTATTTCCATTTTTCAACGTCCAACGCATCCATACCAACATAAAGGAAGATAAATGTTTCTGCAATAAACGACAATGTTGCAAAAGCGTGCCTGCAGAAACACAAAGACCATAAGACAATACTGAGACAGAGGGTGGGGGTGAGGGTTGCTCGTGTAAGAACTACGTACTTGGTGGTGACTCGGGAACTTGGTGTCACGTTATGCCAAGTATAATGTGACATAACAATTCCACAAAAGAAGACTGTAAGGATTCCGCTCAGATCAAATAGCTGCAGGACGGTAAGAACATGATTTGATTATGTAGTAGCCTTCATTGGAATTTGGACAAAATCCCATAAAGAAAAAAAAAGTTAAGGCAAGAGTACCTCAGCCGTTATGTAAGAAAGGTAAGCCATGAGAATCATTAAAGCGATCTCACGATCAGTTGAATTCCTGACGTAAAAGTGGCAATAGTAATTAAACAGGAATGGCAGAAATTTATATTCATCTTGATTTAGCATGGCAATATCAAACAAGAATCCAAAATGTACTATAATGCATTACGTACCTTCTGTTGAACATCTTTTTAATAATGTAGGCACTAATCAGTCCAGTCTGATATTAAAAAATCAAATGATTAAAATCAATCGACTAAACAAGGCTGAAATTTGGGATTAAATAGATGAAACTCACCGAAACACCTAGCAGAGTGCTGGCAACAAACAAAGAAGAGAAATTTCCAATGAACTTCAAGACAATGCTTGAATTAATATCTGAGAGGTCAAATTTCTGAATTGCATTAAAAAGCACGACAGATGTGGCATCATTCACCACGCCTTCCCCGAAAACTAGACTGTAGAGTAAAGGCGTCTCGTCCTGATTAAGAACCTGCCAAATAAGCCAGTTACTAGTAAATGCGTCTGCCTTTCATACAACCAAAAAAATAATTGCTGATTAATCCAATACCTGCAATGTGCATACAGAATCTGTAGCTGAAAAGATTGCTCCAATAGCTACATAAATGATATTTAATATTTGTTAAGCCATCAGCCCAAGTGGAAACAAACATGGAGAATAAATAACTCAAGAATAGCAAAGCGTGTGAAGCTACCAAGATAATCCTGAAGTTCCAAGAAGCCAATTCCCATTTTGTCAAATAACACTTTTGCACCTGATATGGTCGAAAAGTTAGCACTATGCAAAGTCACAAACCAATAAAAATATGCAAAAAATTGACTGTAATTTTCAGTAAATAAGTAGCCAGTCTTGAAAATGTTCAATTTCATAGTGAATTTCCAGACAGATCTTAATCCAAAATTTTCAAAAGCCTTTAAAATTGTCTAAACAGCCTTTTTTTGTATATTTAACACTACAGACGAATTTCCATCTAAATTAAAGTGCGAATAGTAACATAGTAACATAATCATGTTGATGTATCCATAACTCTTAGAAAGGAGAGTTAACAAAATTCATAAACCTTTAAGATGATTAGAACATTATAAGAATTAATTTTACGGTAAAACAATACCAAATGATACGATGCAGAAGGATATCATTGTGCCAACTGCACCATACAACACTATAGTCATGAAGTTTCTGAAAAATTGCTTCTTCTTCACCTGAAACCTAGTAAAAACGTAAAAAAATAAAATATTAGATTCCAAGTTTTACATTAAAATGCCCGAAACATTTTTATTTTTTTTAAAGACAAAAACTAACCCAGCATTAAATATAATAGGTGGTAAGAGATATATAAAAAAGAGTTCTCCATTGAATTCCATGACACGTGAGCTCACTCCTTTCGTAATCAGCAATAAAACAATGCCAGTACCCAAACCCTGCCGTTAATGACCAAACAAACCATCAATCTAACTTGAAGGATCACATTATAAAAACCAATATCCTTAAGAGAATAAATTGGGAGTGAATACTCACAATGAAAAGAGAAATAACAGACTCATTAATCCATCGATTTTCTTCGAGCAGATGACCAATCAAAATGCATATGCAGAGGAGTGCGACAAACAACGTTATGGACTGAACTGATACATCAGCATTATCAGACACCACACCCCCTAATTTCATCAACACAGAACCCGCAACGGTACCCATATTCTCCACTAAATAGGCAAGTAGACGAGAACAGATTATTAATCGAAACAAAAGTTCATGGAAAAGGACAATGAGAATGTGAAGTATATAATCATCATAAAATGTCGAACGAAAATCGAAACTATGAAATTTAAGCTATACACTCACACAAATCCAAATTGGAAAAAACACAATATCTCACTATTTTACGATGAAATAGTATCACCTATTTTTGATTCTCAATACCTCAATTTTAGAGTGAAACTTTAACACCAATTTGATTCTCAATATCTCACTATTTTACTGTGAAATAGCGATCGCAGTCTCTCTTCTAACTCGAATTCAAATTCAATAAGCAAAAATAACCAATCAATCACAACAAACAAAGAATTTAATACAAGCAAAAAAAAAAAAAAAAGAGCCGCAAACACCAAAATACGTGAAGCTATTGCTACCGCAAATCAAAATCTCCAGAAGAAAAGTTAAAAAATTACCTATGGAGTTTGATACTCGAGCAGAGGAATTAGGGTTTTTGAATAATATAGGTTGATCCCTTGCAAAGTAAGAGAGCAGAGTACACAAGACTTCGAGTGAAAGCAATGTGATGAAGGTAGTTTTAATAGCGCGAAACTATCGGGAGAAGAATACGACTGAGTTTGTATTCAATATTTTATTAATATCCCAAATTCTTCGATTTTATTGTTCAATTTAACTAATTTAATTTTTGACTTAAACATTTCATATACTAATATATACTGATCTTCTATATGTAGTTAGGGTGTCTTAACGTGTCGTAATGAGTTAACCCCCAAATCTTACCAAAGTTATCTGCACCCGCTCATTTTATGAGTTCACTCCCAAATTATTTTTATACCACAATTATCTGCACCCGCTCATTTTATGAGTTCACCCCAAAATATTTTTTAAAAAATAATTACATTTAAAAGACTTGACAAAGTGGGATAGTCCTGGGCTCCAGTCGGAAAAAAAGGGAAGAGTATTACTTCCATCAAAAAAATAAATAAATAAATAAAAGACTATATTATTTTTTTATTAATTAACACAAAATATAATAAAATCAACCCTAATTTATACATTTACAATCTACAATCGAGTCATCGCCGAGTTACCGTCGATTCACCACCAAATCACTCGTATTTTTAGAAAAAAAATCGTAAAAGCATAATTAAAAAAAACTATCGATATTAGGCACAAATTTCAATTTTTTTTCTTTTTAATTTTTCTTCCCATTTTCAATTTTTATTCAAAACTTTTTATTTCTTCATTTTTTTTGTTTCCTATTTTTTTTCATTAGTATATTTTTTAGTTTTAATACAAAATAATATTATATGTATGATTTTATTATAATCCCTCTGTTCTAGTGAAAGCTCCTCATGAGCTTCAGACACAGAGGTTAAAAAATATGATATAATAAGTGGATGTATGAGAGGTGATGTGATTGAGAGAGAGAAAAATATAATGAAATGTGAGAGGGAATAGTTTGACAAAAAAAGAATGAGTAACTTTCATTGGGACAAACGAATAAGGAAAGTTGGGTAGCTTTCAATAGGAAGGAGGGAGTAGTCGGTAATACAACAAGTAATAACCAGTAATACCATAAACAGTAATACCATTAACAATAATTAGTAATACCACGAACATTAATCAGTAATACCATTAATATTAATAAGTAAAATTTTATACAATAACAAATAATTTCACACATCTAATTATATTCAATAATACAAAAAATAATTATCAGTAATACCATGAACAGTAAGTAGTAATACCATGGACATTGAATAATAATATCTCATACAAATAACAAATAATTCCACAAATTTAATTATATTCAATAATACAAAAAATAATTATCAGTAATACCATAAACAATAATATGTAATACCATAAAAATAATAATAATCAGTAATACCACAATTAATAATCAATAATCATTAATATTAATTCAATAGTGTATTAATAGTAATATCGCAATCAATAACTAGTAATACCAGTATCAATAATACCATAAAAAAGTGGAGAGAGTGCAGATCGGGGTGTACTAAAGAAAATAGAGGGTGCACATTACCAAGCCCAATTGAAGGAAACCCTAGCCCAATGGGAGGGCACCCTAGGCCAGCAGTCGTCGCTTGGGATTTCATCAGCAAGGTCACCGGCTCCGAGTGTCGTCCGGTCAGAGATCCATCAGCAACATACTCACAGTCCTCCGTCGGGCCGTCGTCAGCCGGAGGAAGAGGCTGCGTAGGAGCAGGGTGAAGAAGACGGATGAAGCAATGTAGCTTCGATTTGGACAGAGATGTACGACGAGAGAGAGGCAGCGTCGATCCGAGTGTTGCAGGCGAGCGTCGTTGATGTAGGAGAAGCTCCTGGATCACGAATGCAAGGGAGATTGATCGAAGCAGTCGCGTCGGTGGTCAAAATGAGGAGAGGATTTCGGCCGCCATGGATCGTGGCTGAGATGGAAGATTATGTCGATTGTTATGGAAGTGAAGAATCGCGATTGCGATTCGAGGAGGGGTCTCGGGGTTCAGCGGCCGAGACCGAAGCGCCGCCGTCGAGGGGGTGGTCGGGCATGGTGGTGGCTGGGTCACCCGCCAACATGCATGGATTTCCGGCAGGTCCTTACTCATCAAATTAAAATTAAAATTTAGGTGCACCGCCGATCGACTTTAATAAAATTATACCTATAATATTATTTTGTATTAAAATTTAAAAAATACACATGCAAAAAATGAAAAAGAAAGACGGGAAAATTTAAAAAGGAAAAGAAAAAAAAAACAAGGAAATAAAAAAATTGAAAATGGGAAGAAAAAAGAAAAAGAGAAGGGGGAAGAAAAATTAAAAAGAAAAAAAATTGAGATTTGGGCTAATTTCGATAGTTTTTTATTAATTATATTTTTACACTTTTTTTTTAAATATGGGTGATTTGGTGGTTAATTGATTTTTTAGAGTTTATTTTATTATATTTTGTGTAAAATAATAAAAGGATAATATAGTCTTTTAAATGTGATTATTTTTTTAAAAATATTTTGGGATGCACTCATAAAATGTGCGAGTGCAGATAACCGTGGTAAAACAATAATTTGGGGGTGAACTCATAAAATGAGCGAGTGCAGATAATTGTGGTAAACAAAAATTTGGGGGTGAACTCATAGAATGAGCGGGTGTAGATAAATGTTGTAAAAAAGAAATGATTTGGGGGTGAACTCATTAAATGAGCGGGTGCAGATAACTGTTGTAAAAATATGATTAGGGGGTGAATTCATTAAATTAGCGGGTGCAGATAATTATAGTAAAAATATGATTAGGGGGTGCACTCATTAAATTAGTGGGTGCAGATAAAATACAAATAAATTTTAAAAAGAAGGGTAATATAGTAAATAACAAAATATAATTTAAAAAATAATATAAATAACTTAAACTTGTATAACAGGTAGCAGGTCGTTACGACGTTTACGACGCCACGTGGCACGATTCGATAAAGTGACTATGTAGTCACTTCGTAAAATGTGACTGCTGTAAGAATTGCCCTTCTCGTTATTGAAAAGTGGTAACTATTATTACTGAAAAGTGAAAAGTGTTATTCTTGTTATTTAAAAGTGACAACTATTAATAGTGAAATTACTGAAAAGTGTTATTCTTGTTATTTAAAAGTGACAACTGTAGGTCCCTAGTTGAGTTAATAATATTGAGTAAGCTAGTGAAAATGTCTAGAGGGGGGTGAATAGACTTTTCAAAAATCTTTCAATATATCAGAATACGAATGCGGAATATCAGATTTAAACAATGAGCCCAATCAAGTTTATACTCAACTAAATTCGCGAACTCTGTATGAACACTCTAATAGTCTTGTTCTTAAGTATTTAAATCAATTAAGCAATTAATCAATTAAACACAAATAAAACAGTAAAGTAAACAACACGAGATTTATAGTGGTTCGACAACTTGTCTACATCCACTCTCACAACACCAGTCGTGAAATTCTTATTAACTCATCCAATAGAGTAATGTGTTCTTATAGCTTTAAGTCCCAAGAAATAAGACTTAGATCTTCTCGATTATACCACCAGATATATCTTCGATCTAACTAGCTATTTAACAAGCAACTAACAACTTGAAAACGTTAAAGAAAAACTTCTCTTCGTTCAGTAGTAATCTTCTGGATTTCTTCACTTGTCTTGTTGACTTGTCTTCCTGAACGCTAACTCTGAGAGCTTCTTCTCTTTGAATACTTCGTTAATCTCTTCACTTGAATATAGAATGTCAGTGTATCAGTAGTCTTCAATCGTTGAATACCTTGGGGTATTTATAGACTTCTAATCTTCAAGAACTTTCTGTTATAACAAACTTTTCTTGAAAACTGACTTCTAACTTCTTCTTTTTATCCTTCCACGCGGTTATGCAATTAATTAGTTATTTCCATAACTAACTCTCCAATCTTTATCTTCACACGCGTTTTTATAACTAACTTCTTCATCCTTCTTGTCTTGTCTTGTTGCGCACCTGTCTTGTCTCTACTTGACTTGTCTTGCGCAGGTCTTCTTCTGTAGATTTCAATATAGAACTAATCTAGTCCTATAATCTAATCTTAACAAGACTATTACATTTACATTAAGCTTTATAAATCAGCTTAGTCAACTTAAGATCTATACAATGATATACGAATACATATGAAATATGAGCTTCTATACAACTTCGAGTAGCTCAGTATAAATCCTAAACATATAACAAATACAAAGTACTTATAAAACGTACTTGTCTTTTGAACAATTAAACTTTTCTTTTGAACTTATCTTTTGAACCTTTACTTGTCTTGTGAACTCTAAATATTCAAGTCTACTTTTGTAAAACGTACTTGTCTTTTGAACAATTAAACTTTTCTCTCTACTGATCTATTTAAGACGACATAAGGTAATATTTAATAGTGAAAAGTGGTAATTTTAATTACTGTAAAATTGTATTTAAAAAGGGTAAAAGGTGGGTAATATTTATTAAAAGTGGTAATATTTATTAATATTTTTTTAATAAAATTGTATTTATAGTATTAAAATTATTTTAATTAATAATTTGATGTCAATGGTTTTTTTTTTTTTATAAAAATTGTATTTATAGTGTAAAAATTATTTTAATTAAAAATTTGATATTGAACCCGCGACCTTACACCTAAGGTAGCTTGTTGTAACGCCGCACCAGTTATTACATTGTTTTAAAATTTCGTTTTTCTTTATTTATAAGGATTGATTGGTAAGCATAGTGTGCACGGTGCACACTGTGCACCAAAGACCAACTCTTTTTTCATTTTTTTTTTCGATTGCAAAACCGCTTTTTTCTTTTTTTTTTTCGATTGCAAAACCGCATGATCTTTCACAATGAGCTGATGTTGGAGACAACACGTCAACAAGACATTTTGATTATATTATGTGATTGATGCCTCAAACAACGACATTCACAAAACTGATGCTCCAAAAGTGTCACGCCCCAATTTTACGAAATAACTTGCATTTTAAAAATAAAAGGGGCATGAACTTAACTTTTCTCTTAAGAAATGAGTTTTACAATTTTATTTTACAATGAAATTAAGTAACAATAAGCGGAAACTTTAAGAATAAATAGCATCTAAAATATTTATAGCATCTAAAATATTTAATGAATTGTTTATGAAAGAATTCCGTCTCATCTAAAAGTCCGAACTTGTAGAGAGTTGGGGAATTAATTCTTGTATATTTAATTCCTAACACTCCCACTCACTCGTGGGCCGGATTAACACCTCTTACCCTTTTTTGGGGAGGAGGCCCATCGAGTGGACAATTTAAAATGGGTGGAGTGCTTTCAACAGGAATCGAACCCAGATCGTTTTGCCCGGTTTGCTCTGATACCATGAAAGAATTTCGTCTCATCTAAAAGTCCGAACTTGTAGAGAGTTGAGGTTTGGGGAGGAGGCCCATCGAGTGGACAAATTTAAATGGGTGGAGTGCTTTCAATAGAAGGCCTAACTCTACACTTAAAACCAAGGTATTAAGTGAGAGGATTGCCTAGGCTTATAAGCCCACCCAAGACCATCTCTCTATCCGATGTGGGATACCTTAATACCATCCCTCACAGACCATCTCTCTATCCGATGTGGGATACCTTAATACCATCCCTCACGTGAGACGGCTCAGACGGGGTCTCAGACGGGGACCAGGTCGACACGTGGTTCCACAGGTGGATCCACACATCGAAGTAGAGAGTTGGCTCTGATACCATATAAGAAGGTCTAACTCTACACTTAAAACCAAGGTATTAAGTGAGAGGATTGCCTAGGCTTATAAGCCCACCCAAGACCATCTCTCTATCCGATGTGGGATACCTTAATAGTTTAAATAAAAAATGCACTAGCTCGATTGAATTTACTAAATGTTAAAAGTTGTCATCCACCATTCCTCCATGCCATCAGCTCCTCAATCTGAAAATGTTAAAATGAAGGAGTGAGTAAACCACAGCTCAGTGGGGACAAAATTGTCAAAACTAAATACAATAAGCAATTAAATCATCAATTCACGTTAACATGTACAATTCTATAGCAATTCAATAACATCACCTGCTTATAAAGGTTAGAAGACCTATCCTCGTTTATAAAGGTCAGAAGACTTATCCTCGTTTATAAAGGACAAATGACTATCCTTGTATATATTTCACATTAAGATCAAAATAGTCACATATGACATTTAGGGGTGGCAAACATAATAATTTAGAAATCACAATTCATATTAATATCAAAATAATCACACATTGCATTTAATAATGACAAATAGAATGATAGAAATCCCCACCTCAAACTCTCGTGAAATATGTTTGATAAATGTTTGATAAAGGAAGAAACTTTAATCCTTCTCGCGATGTCCGTCACCATGAGTTGTTGAGGGCGCCGTGAGTCCCTGGAGTTGAATTGAGATTGTGTATTTTGACGAAAAATAATCTAGGGTAAAATTCTCATTAGTATATTTATAGTGTATTAGAATTAGGTTTGGGCTTGGGTTTGAATGAGATAATAAGTACAAGTTTAGAATTTTAAAGAGGTCTTTAAATGGACTATGGATATTTAATTATAAAACTTTAAAATAATTTAAAAGAATAATTAAATATTTATTTATAAAACTATATTATAAAAATTTAGGGTATTACAAAAAGCATATAATCACCTTTCTTGAAAAAAAAAAAAAAAAGAGTGGTGTACTAATGGAGAGTACCGTAGTATGGAATGGCTCAACAACTTTAAGACCCATTTTTCCATCAGATAACAATGAAATAAAAATTTAATGATATTTCACTTTCCATCAAACTGAGGTGAGAGAGATATGTAGTACTTCTTGTTCCACAAGAACTTAATCCATCCTAAATTTATAAGTTCTCCAAATCCGAAGTCTTATGATTAAGCATTGCATGTTATTGGAATAGAATATTAGTGTTCTCCTTTTTCAGATAACTTAAAACTATAACAATACAATTCCACAAAAGGAATAGTATCATGCATGCCCAATTGAATGTACAAAGATATGCAGCTTATGAAACAATATAAATGATTGCCTCCATAAGCTAGTATAACATAAAGCTTAAAATCTGTTCAGCAGCATAACAAAGCTCACCGGCCAACTTCGTATGAGTCCAGAAAGAACTTTCTATTGACAGGAGGCTTCCAATTCCGAGGCCTCAATAGAGTTGACATTATCTGCAGCAAAACAATAAACGAATATCAAAATGGGGCATCATGTTTAAAATCATCAAAAAAAGATTTATTTTCAAGAAACTAAAAATGAATCTAGTAGAACATGCCTTTTTATGCAAGCCTTGAGGTAACCTTTGCCTTGCAAACTTTTTAGTAGGATTTGACAGGTCATTATGTGATGGTATCATTCGTCTACTTTCATTTTCAAATTGATTCAAAGATAACTGCCTAACCATACCCCCAAAGTTCCCAACAGCTTCTTTTGCCACTACAACCTGCCAATACTTGGAAACAGACCCAAAGAATGAAGGTGTCATCTGAGGATGTGGGCGAAAATGGAGAAAAATTAGCCTCATTTGACCTTGATGGTGATACTGGGGAATGGGTATCAGATTGATACTGAGAGTTCTCTGCAACCAGTAAATCGTCTAACAGAATATCTGCAATGCGATAAAAAATTTAATACCTTAAAGCAGATCTCACAAAAATGAAAGTAGGACAAAAAGATAGAAATTTATTTTTAATCTTAGAAGCAGAAAGAACTGGAATTATTAAAGCAACTTATAACTACAACAACCAATACTTACTTCAGTTAACAAAGATTATAGTGTGTCATGTTCAAAAATTTACTATATTCTTCCTTAGTAAGATGGACATTAAAAAAAAAAAATTGGGGTGCATTGGAGTTCTACAATATAAATCATTTGGAATGACAACAAATTGTCATCACAAAGTTCCCACAGATAGTAATTCCTAGTTCCCATGGTTGAATTCTATTCAAGATGTACCCCCTGCGGATTCAGAAGCACATGAACGAATGATGGTGAGGATTAAATGGCAAGAGTCATTGAAATTCTCATGCAACCTTTCATTCTGTGTGCAAATATGTAATAAGAGCATTCAAGAGCATGAAGAAATATCTCATGAAAATATAAACCTGTAAATGCATTCACATTTCAAAACTCAAATATTTGCATCAGAAAACGAAAACCAATTTTATTTATGATCAAAAGGTCATGCTGCCAAAGGAAAAATTATCTCCTTCTAAATCATCATAAAAATATAAGCAGAACAAAGCATCTTAAATAGAAACAGTGTGTTGTTTAGGGTAGGATTACCTACTTTTAAACCACCATAAGCATATATTCGAACACCAACAGATGCAGATGCATGGCGACACCTACGCATAGCCTCCAAAGAAGGATCCGACTCACTGTGTGCTTTGTTACCCCATGAAGTCACCAGCCCGTTTCTATCAAGCACTACAAATGGAAACAATAATAGAAACATAATGATATTCTTCATTTGAACAAGTCCAATCACTTTCCAATCAGTAAGCTAAAAAAACTACAGAGGTTACCTGCAATTGCAGCATCACCTTCTACTTCGCGCCCACCTCTAAGAACACCTCCAGTAACATGCAATCTAGCGCCAACGAAAACCTGATAAAAGTGAGGCATTCTCAATTATTAAAGATGAAGCAACAAATAGAAAGAGCTCATTGCCATCCACTCGCCTCTAGGTCATTAAATCTAGCAAAGAGGCTTAGAGTGTGTTTATTTCTGCATTCCACATTTGTATTTCAAATCCAAAATCCTCATTTATCAAACCTGATTTTGGTATAGGATTTTCAAGCCTATAAAGTTCTACTCTATAATACCTATAATACATAATTCACTTTTTCAAACATAAATTCCAGTACACAATCAATCATTTATCACCCACTTTTTAATTATTATTATCTACCCAACTCAACACTCTCTCTCATCCTTTTTCCTATACTTTACAACACATCAATCATAAAACATTATACTGCTTTTAACAATATAATAATCCCACTATCTCCTACCTCATAAATCCTACAAAATCTATAATCCCAAACATATACCAAACACCTTTTACTATTCATAAAATCTATATACTGGATTTCAAATTCAACAGATCCATAAATTAACACACCCTAAGCGTCCGCTAGATTTAATGGCCTCCAACAAAGTTTTTATTTTGTAGAGTCCAGGAAAAAGTATGAAGTTGTTAAGCATATTAGTGCCTACAAATCTTTCACTGTCAAACCCAACTCTTCTCACATTACAGTAGTTAAATGAGGTTCTAAGAATACCCAACCACAGTCAGAATTCATCAGCAGGCCAAATACTAACCAAATCAAATAAGGTTGCATGTATAAAATATTAACATCCTTTTTTAACGAAAGAAATGACAAAAATTAGCCAACACATAGAACGAGTGAACAGCAAGGAAAAATAAGAGAAAAATCATTTGAATTTCAAAGAAGCAGATGAACAATCTTTAGAACTACTGACTCACCGCAGCATGCTGATACCTAGGCGAAGGTGACACTCCTGGCGCAAGAGTCCACTCCCACAGCCCATTCCGATGCATAAGTAATCCATAGGCACCTGCCAGCGGCTGTTCAGGCCCACATACAACTAATAATTAATATCTCAGATTCTCAGTCAATTAAAGCAAATGAATAATAATAATGTACTAAAGATATGCAAATATCAGCAACAGATTGAGCAAGAAAGCAGCTCATCAGAGCACAAATGCACATGACTTAGTATGCCTTTCCATTTAGATATCCAGACAGTAAATTGAAATACCTCGCACGCCCATGTGAAATTCACGAGAAAAGAGTTCATCCAATAACAAGAAATATTTCGACTTGCAAATACAAATTTCTCTCTCTGTTTGTGGATCTAATAGCACAGGATTTGATCACCATATACAGATGACAAATGATGATTTATATATTCATGAGAAAATAATTCATACCGTGCCTGAAGCGTCTCTTCCACCACAAAGCAGAAACATTCCATCTGATCGAGCACTAGCTGTCGCATACCTGCAAAGATGATCATTTAATTGTAAAATACTTGTTTTATGAACTAATGGAAGGAATTTCCTTTTAGGTACTAAACTGCACCAAGAAACCAATCCTAATCTAAGAGAGTCAACAAAAGAATCACACGATATAGGTCTATTGCCATGCAAGAAATGATGAAATATTGACCAATAATACGATACAAAATTAGATTAGTGACACTGCTTACATTCTAGCAGTAGGTCTATCACCCTCAGGATTAAGCCTCTGCCACGCATACGGTTTCTGTGCAGTGTCTAAAGCCCAAGCATCTGATAGCACTCTTTTACCTGTATGAAAATAAAAGCTCTTTCAAATAGTGTAAACCAATAAGCACCAGATATACATAATATAAAAGATTTTAAAACAGTCCAGCATCAGCAGGAAAGAATCCAGCACCATTGTTAGAAATACAATAAATATGCATTTCAGATTGGTTCTATTTAAATACTTCTCCCCAGCATCATCAACCAAATTCCACAAAGCATGGCCAAAATGTGGAATTTGGAGTTTATCAAAAGATCCAGACCACCCTAAGATGTATGTATGTGAAACCCTACGCAGAAGCAAATTCTGCATGTTAACATATAGTGTTAACTTCCAGAAATCAGATTCATAAGAGGACTAGCCCACTGTCAAAGGATCGATGATATAATTACTCACGCCTGCTTCAGCAGTTAAGGCAGAAGTTCACATAGTGTAAACCAATAAGCACCAGATATACATAATATAAATGATTTTAAAACAGTCCAACATCAGCAGGAAAGAATCCAGCACCATTGTAAGAAATACAATAAAGATCAAACTGAAGCTTGCATAACAGGCATTATCATTTTCGATTACCATAAAGACAAGAATTTTTTATGCAGTAATAAACTTCTAAAATGATATTCTTCCCCATTATAATTTCCCTTTTATTCAAGTAACGTAATTACCAGCAGATTTTTCTTATCAAAGTTCAAGGAGTTTTTTTTATTAAAAATATAAATACTATTAAAGTCCTGTGATACATGCACTGTGTGCATTTTTATTTTTATTTAACCCATTTGATTTGTTAATTTGAGCTGGGATTTTTGATGTCTTCACATTAATATTCACATCTTTCATTTTGTTTTCTGAACTGATATGTAATGCATTATTTTTCACATATGACCAAGAAACCAATCCTAATCTAAGAGAGTCAACAAAAGAATCACACGATATAGGTCTATTGCCATGCAAGAAATGGTGAAATATTGACCAATAATACGATACAAAATTAGATTAGTGACACTGCTTACATTCTAGCAGTAGGTCTATCACCCTCAGGATTAAGCCTCTGCCACGCATATGGTTTCTGTGCAGTGTCTAAAGCCCAAGCATCTGATAGCACTCTTTTACCTGTAAAAAAAAAAAAAAAAAAAAAAAACCTCTTTCAAATAGTGAAAACCAATAAGCACCAGATATACATAATATAAATGATTTTAAAACAGTCCAACATCAGCAGGAAAGAATCCAGCACCATTGTAAGAAGTACAATAAAGATCAAACTGAAGCTTGCATAACAGGCATTATCATTTTCGATTACCATAAAGACAAGAATTTTTTATGCAGTAATAAACTTCTAAAATGATATTCTTCCCCATTATAATTTCCCTTTTATTCAAGTGACGTAACTACCAGCAGATTTTTCTTATCAAAGATCAAGGTGTTTTTTTTATTAAAAAAATCAATATTAAAGTCCTGTGATACATGCACTGTGTGCATTTTTATTTTTATTTAACCCATTTGATTTGTTAATTTGAGCTGGGATTTTTGATGTCTTCACATTATAATATTCACATCTTTTATTTTGTTTTCTGAACTGATATGTAATGCATTATCTTCTCAAAATCAATTTAGATCGTAAAAATACGAGGTTTAAACGTAAAGAGGGATATGAACATTTTCGAGTTTATTTTTCACATATGACAAAGAAGTAGTCTCGTTATATGCAATGATTTAATGAAATTTATATGAAGACGTTTGTCTACATTTTGATAGTTTTACATAAGTTTTTAATGTTCGTGAACTTATTTTTTCCAAGTGTCACTGTTGTTCATACGACTATCGCATTTTTTTTAAATGAAATGTTTTTAGTAATAATGAAAATTAATATGACATGAGTGGCGTGGTCAACTTTTGTGTTCCAAATTTTGTAGAGACGAGGTATTAGAAAATTCATGTGTTTACACGTCGCACCTAACCTTGAATTATTTAAAACTTTTTCAAATTAAAATCTTCAGTTTGGGGTAGTTTCTATCCTATCAATGTTTTTCCACTTTGTAAAGAAGGAAAAGGTGCATATGACATATGTGTTTCAAATATAAAATAGAGGTGAACAGAAAGGGAGTAAGTAAACAGAAAATATAAAAAACATATCACTGCAATACAGCTCAGGTATTCATAATTTCAAAATATAAAATACTCCATGTAGGTCAGTCAATATACAAATAAAAGTACATCATACAAAACAAGGAAGCATCTTTTTGGACTGTTTCAAGGGCAGGGATTGGGAAATGCTGAATGTACCTCATCAATTTCTCGACTAAGCTCGACTGTGCAACCATTGAGCACCTCTTCGAGCTGCCACAGCTTCGTTGCTCCAAAAACAGCACTGGCCACGCAGGGGTGTCTCAAAACAAAAGCTGCCCAACATATTTTCAAAAGTAAAGACACAGCAAATTTCCAATTACAATAAAATCACGAGAATAGGCATATCGTGCAAGAACGTACAACTCCATGTTAATAGAAGATATGGATGAATAGTCTCATACCAGAAACGTTAACACTGTTCATGTAAATAAAAGGTTAATTGACAAATTGGAAAAGCACCTTTAGAATGCAACCTAAAATTGCATACTTGGAAAGTTTTTCTCTTCTGATAACTTATATGTAAGAATGAGAATTCTAGTCAAGCAAGTAAATACCATAATTGGTTTCTTAATTTAGGTACTTGGAGCAAGATGGTAATCAGTTAGGGGTGATACAATAACAGTCTGTTGAATGACAGCTTCTTCTATAAGTTTAAATTGTCGGGAGAGGTGGCATTTACTACTCCCTCAGTCTCAAGTTAGTTTTCACAATTTCCTTTTTGATAGGTCCCACTCCCACATCTATTTTCACACCATAAAATGGAAAATTTACTCACAACCCTTATCCTCACAATATACACTTATTTACCCCTCTATGTCATTTCCATTTCTAACACAATTAAAGTTGATTTGACCGAAATGCTATTACTTTATCATTATAATAAAGCAAAAAAATACATTTTCTTAATATTTGTAACAGAGGGAGTATTTAATATCTTCATTTCGGAGTTATCTAATTACCATTTAACATAGTACAGAGGGATGAGAAACCCTTGATATTAAACAACTGAACTCAATACCGTATAGTATGCAAGATAAATTTTAAAGCAAATTAATTAATAAAATTGATAAAAGTACTGTATAGTATGCAAGAGAAATTCCTATGTGACAATGTAAATAAACAATTTGGTTTACCTATTGCGAGAGATACAGGATGAACACCATACTTCTTTGCAATGTTAACATATAACTGCAATACAAAGTTATACATGCAATCAGCAAGGATGAAGTTCTTGTAGATGCGATTCAGCATTGTGGTTAAAGTAATATTAAGATTTTATTGCTCTAAAAGATTAAACTCCTTACAATATCATGAAAAATCTCTAATTAATCATCACAAAATATAGCATAACTGCAGGCTTGCATCGATGTTGCTCGAACCTAGATACGGGTGCCCGACATCACTTCATATCTGACACTCTGACTTCTTATTTTTCTAGATTTAGCATATGTGGTATACTGGTATGGCTAAAAAAGATCCAAAAATAGGGTATGGGTACAGAGATACATGTACATCCATGTAAAGATTATATATATTTTAATATAATAATTTAAATTAAACGTTTTTTATTAGGTTAGCCTGTTTCATACCCAGTTTCAATCCTCTGTGCCATTTTTCATGTTCCATTGTAAGTTCTACTGCCTGAATCTTTAACACATGTCGCCCCCATTAATAATTTAGATAGTGGTATACAATGTGGAACACTAAAACTGGAACATGTGATCTCATTGGGTTTCATACTCGAAAGACACAAGTGCTCTTCCCATTCATATACGTATATATTTCACAGAAGTTGCTACAGCAGCAATGCTGCCGCTGGAAACTATTTGTAATTGTTCATTTATGTAAAAAAATAACAGTGAATGAAAAAGATTGTGTGTAGACAGCTAATATTGGACGACATGCTACTTTTAGAGTGGTATAATGACATGGTCAATTGAAACCCAATTACTCATCATCAAAACCAAATTGATTTGGTGAGTTGTTGTAGTATGAAGCAAATGCCAGATGATGAGAAAATATATATTTGTCACATTATGCTTACTTCTGTGGCTTTTCTAATGATCCCATTTGATAGGTTGTATCTTGATTCCCCTTCAGCATACCTCCCTGGGAACAAACAAACAAGCATTCTTAGAAAAAACCAAGTGGCCGTATCTCAATCTCAAAAACAAATATAAAGGCTCCTTCTTACTATCATTTTATAATTGGAGAAGAACCTTTGTAAAGATTCAAACGGGCATCAGTCGGACCCCCATCATGCGAGAGGTATTTCCCAGTGAGAATGCCCATTGCCAAAGGCCTGTATGCTAATAAGCTTACCCTAGAGAAAAACCAAGAAACATCAAACACCGCACCGATAAACATGAAAGTTATCTCACATAACAAATCCAAAGATCCATAAATTAATTTACATCAACTGGTTGAAACTTCAGATTTTTTTCGAATAAGAAAAATCCAAACTCTTCTACCACTTTTTGCTCGAGGTAAGTCCCATAATATGTAGAAATCACGAAAGAAAGTGAAAACGCAAATTTATGGTTTATTATTGAAAAGTGATAATTCTTGTTCGATTATGTTTATTACAATGAGAGTTGGATAGCATGATTGGAGTGTGAATAGACTTTAAATAGTAATTAGCTTAAATGAGAGAGGGTTAATTGTTGGACCGACAACTTTAGACACTAAACGAATAGAGGTCGTCTATAAGTTTGGTGAGATGGCGTTTCATAAGCATTAGTAACCGTGTTGAAAGTGCTTATGAAACAATATCTTAGGAGCTTATGACATTTGGTTAGATACTATAATTACTAATCAATGCACGTGTTCACCTATGCCTTTCGAGGGGGCCTACACATATATGTGATAGCCTTTAGCTTAATCTGAATTCATAGCTAAGTCATGTAATTGGTTCATTAACTCACTTAATTGCTCATAAAACGGAAACACCCGAATTAATAAATACACCCGTCACACATCCAGCTTTAGTAAATGCACCCGATACACCCAGAATTGATAAATACACCCCCACTCCCTCCCAATCCACAAACTAATCCCGTCCCACCCGCTGTCACTTTCAACCCTCTCGTGCCACCAAATGCTCCTCTTCGGCCCTCTGCACCACGTGTGTTAGATCTGCTTACACGATATAAAATGATCACCTCCAAATCGGTGCAAACTTCATTGTCAATCTCAGCTCGTCTTGCACTCTCAGATGGAACTCCTCCAGCTGATGTCACCCAATATCATCAGGTCCTTGGAAGTCTTCAATATCTTCAACTCACTAGGCCTGATATTGCTTTTGCAGTCCACAAGTTATCTCAGTTCATGCATGTACCAACCGCCACTCACTGGGAGCTGTTAAACGTCTTCTACAATATTTGAATGGCAGTAGAGATGTGGGAATCACCTTGAAATCAAATTCGTCCTCCTCTCTACACTGTTTCACTGATGTTGATTGGGCAGGCAACAATGATGATCGTACCTCTACAAGTGTTTATATTGTACTCCTTGGAGCTAATCCTATCTCGTGGTCCTCCAAGAAACAGAAATATGTGGCTCGATCCTCTATAGAAGCTGAGTATCGTGCCATTGCTTCTGCTGCCTCTGAAGTTCAATGGTTAAAATTCTTACTTCGTAAGTTGAACTTCTCAGTCTCACCACTTCCTGCAATCTACTTTGACAATATTGGTGCCACTTATCTGTGTTCCAATCCGGTCTTCCACTCTCGCATGAAACACATTGCAATTGACTTTCACATTGTTCGTGATTTGATCAAGACCTCCCAATTACGAGTCTCTCATGTTTCGTCTACAAATCAACTTGATGATGCTCTAATCAAGTCTCTTCCTCGTTCTCGCCTACAACTGTTAATGTCCAATGATTGAACTCTCCTACGGTTAGGGGTGGAAATAGGCCGGGCCACCCGACAATGGCCTACGGCCGGGCCTATTAAGGCTCTGGTCTGGCCTAGCCTATTTATAATATGAGTCGGGCTAAGGCTTTTTAAAAAGTCCATTTACTTAAGTAGGCCGGACTTAGGCCTTATATAAGGCCTTATAAGCCTATCAGACTGGCCTATTTAAAATTATGTGTTATACATATATATATATATAATTAATTGTAGATAAATATTTATATATTTTTTGTACTTGAGAAACTGTTTTTTAGTTTTTATTTGAATGTATTATTGTATTGCACTTATTTTGATCGTGAATTTATTTGTAATTTTAAATATTAAATTGCGTTTTTAAATTTTCGTATTGAATAAATTTTAAATAGGCTTCTAACAGGCTCGTACGCCTGACCTATTTCATAAAAAGGCCGGGCCAAATCCATAAAAAAAAAACTATTATAGATAATAGGCCAGACTTAGGCTAGTTTTTTTTAAATAGGCCTAGACTTTTTTATACAAAGCCTGACCTGACCTATTTCCACCCCTACGGCCCTGCCTACGGTGCTCCATCTTGAGGGGGCGTATTAGGAATATATATATTAAATATTATCTTGTAAATATTTAGTCAATGTATATCCCTTAATTATATATTTGACAATAGGCTTCCCGTATATATATACATATATATATCCCCTTATATACTAGTAGGGAGTTTAAATTGATGATTTGTCATTTTGTGGTTAATTTGGCTTATGTGTCATTTTGTGGTTCATTTGTCTTATGTGTCATAATTTAATGAAGTTGTTAATTTTAAAAAGTATGATTTGTAATTAAGTTATTGGTTGAGTAAGATATGATTCTATTTATTTATTTAAGGTGTTGTGGTTGATATAAAATGTTGAATTTCTTATTATTTTAATATTGACTAATTAAATTAATTTTTATTTTATTTACTTAAATTTATTGTAGTATTCATTTTATTCTTTAGTTTAATTTATTTTTGAACTATTTAATGTACTTTTGAGTAAAATACAATCTAAAATGTATTTTTATTGGTGTGTACAATTCTTTATTTAATTAGTTATTAAATTTTATTTTATAATTACTTTTATCTTATATCTCAAGTAATTTTTTTTTTAATTATTTTAAATTTATTATAAGTTCAATGTATTTAAAAAATAGAGCTCGAAAATATATATGTAAAACTTATTATATAATTTTATACATAATACTTATTATATAAATAATTATATTATTTTACAAGATTAACAAATTTGTTGTATATACATAATACACTACTTCTATAATATAGAATCCCCTTATATACTAATAGAGAGTTTAAATTGATGATGTGTCATTTTGTGGTTAATTTGGCTTATGTGTCATTTTGTGGTTCATTTGTCTTATGTGTCATAATTTAATGAAGTTGTTAATTTTAAAAACTATGATTTGTAATTAAGTTATTGGTTGAGTAAGATATGATTCATAAACTCTTTTAAAATATTATATTATTATTAGCTATTGATTTTTTTCCTAATTAATTATTTGTTTATTTAAGGTGTTGTGGTTGATATAAAATGTTGAATTTCTTATTATTTTAATATTGACTAATTAAATTATTTTTTATTTTATTTACTTAACTTTATTGTAGTATTCATTTTATTCTTTAGTTTAATTTATTTTTGAACTATTTAATGTACTTTTGAGTAAAATACAATCTATAAAATGTATTTTTATTGGTGTGTACAATTCTTTATTTAATTAGTTATTAAATTTTATTTTATAATTACTTTTATCTTATATCTCAAGTAATTTTTTTGTAATTATTTTAAATTTATTATAAGTTCAATGTATTTAAAAAATAGAGCTCGAAAATATATATGTAAAACTTATTATATAATTTTATACATAATATTTATTATATAAATAATTATATTATTTTACAAGATTAACAAATTTGTTATATATACATAATACATTACTTCTATAATATAGAATCCCCTTATATACTAATAGGGAGTTTAAATTGATGATGTGTCATTTTGTGGTTAATTTAGCTTATGTGTCATTTTGTGGTTCATTTGCCTTATGTGTCATAATTTAATGAAGTTGTTAATTTTAAAAAGTATGATTTGTAATTAAGTTATTGGTTGTGTAAGATATGATTCATAAACTCTTTTAAAATATTATATTCTTATTAACTATTGATTTTTTTTCTAATTAATTATTTATTTATTTAAGGTGTTGTGGTTGATATAAAATGTTGAATTTCTTATTATTTTAATATTGACTAATTAAATTAATTTTTATTTTATTTACTTAACTTTATTGTAGTATTCATTTTATTCTT
Source organism: Galeopsis tetrahit (assembly GCA_963675135.1). Lineage (NCBI taxonomy): Eukaryota > Viridiplantae > Streptophyta > Magnoliopsida > Lamiales > Lamiaceae > Galeopsis > Galeopsis tetrahit. Next base: position 61,483,136 of record OY776130.1, on the reverse strand, counting down.
TAGTTTAATTTATTTTTGAACTATTTAATGTACTTTTGAGTAAAATACAATCTAAAATGTATTTTTATTGGTGTGTACAATTCTTTATTTAATTAGTTATTAAATTTTATTTTATAGTTACTTTTATCTTATATCTCAAGTAATTTTTTTTGTAATTATTTTAAATTTATTATAAGTTCAATGTATTTTAAAAATAGAGCTCGAAAATATATATGTAAAACTTATTATATAATTTTATACATAATATTTATTATATAAATAATTATATTATTTTACAAGATTAACAAATTTGTTATATATACATAATACACTACTTCTATAATATAGAATCTCCTTATATATTAATAGGGAGTTTAAATTGATGATGTGTCATTTTGTAGTTAATTTGGCTTATGTGTCATTTTGTGGTTCATTTGCCTTATGTGTCATAATTTAATGAAGTTGTTAATTTTAAAAAGAGTTAATTGCAAATTAAATCACTACATTTCGCTCATTTGCAATCTAATCTAAACCTTAAAAGAATTGCAAATAAATCACAAACTTTAAATATTATTGCAAGTTAGACTTCTTAGAAGTCTACTTTGTCCCTAAATCATTCATTTTGATATTTGGTTTGATTGAAAAACAATATTGTTTTATTAAGGTGTTGTTATGTCATTAAGAAGTCTAAATTATATTAGATTCGAACACAATTAAAATTTTCAAAAAGACTAAATTGCAACTATATTTAAATTTTGTGTTTTATTTGCAATTACCTTAAAGTTTAGATTAGATTGCAAATGAGGAAAATGTTATGATTTAATTTGCAATTAACTAAAATATTTATTTAAGGTGTTGTGGTTGATATTGATGGTTAACTTACAATTTATTAAGAGTTATTTTAATACTCTTATTACTTAAATTATTTGTTTTCGAAATTTTAAAATTATTTTCATATTTATTAAATGTAAGGTGTTGTGGTTGATATTGAAGGTTGACTTACAATTTATTAAGAATTATTTTAATATTACTTTAAATTGTTTGTTTTCGAAATTTTATAATTTTTTTTAAAGTTGTTTTCATATTTATTAAATGTCAACGTCTGATTCTCACAAATTTTCTTTGAAATTTGCTTTATAAATTAACTAACATAAATGTAATTATTTTATATAATTCAAAATATTATGTTAGTTAAACTTTCATATTATAATACAACGTTATAATAAATATAATTGAAAAAAATATTAATTTTTTTTAACAAAATAATTATAATTCTGTGAAATTATTTTTTTAAATATAATTATAATAATTTATCATACAAAAAAAATATAAAAAATTAAATTAACTAAATAAATAAAAATTTATTATTAAATATTTAAAATTCCGTGTAATACACGGGTTCTACACTAATATATATATATATAACTCATGTACAAATTACATCTTATTCAATGAAATATAATTTTCATTCTCTATACGACGGAGTTGCACAATAACCTTATTGTGAAGAATAACAAGTCAAACCAATAAATGAGAGTGTATTAATTAGAATATAGTTAGAGGAGTAGTTCATTTTGTTAGTTGAAACTTCTATTGTAGTAGTTTTAACTCATTTCTTATAAATCTCCCTCTTATATAGAAGAGGGATGATAATCATTTTAATCATGGAATTACAATCTTTTTCTTTTTAAATTTTTTTTTGATATGAATATGTTGAAGTATAATGTTGCAGATAATGTTACAGCATGGAATGCAGTGTTGCAGATAATGTTACAGCATGGAATGCAGCAACACACACACACATATCTTACCAATGTAGGTTCTAGAAGAAGAGTAGTTTTCACTAACTAATAGTTGTTAGTTAGTTAGATGGAAGACTCTAGAATGTGAGTCTCCCTCTATATATATTGTACATACTACACATTGCAATATTGAGTTGAATATACACAAATTTAACATGGTATCATGAGGCCTACTCCTTGATTTTGTTTTCGGTTTTGCAAATTCTTTTTTTTTTTTTTTTTTTTTTGAATTACATTAAATACTCATCCATTTTTTCCCTCCCCATGACTCGAACCCAGGATCTAAAGCCTAGGTAGTGGTGCTCTAACCACTTGAGCTATCCAACTTCGTCCGGTTTTGCAAATTCTACTCTTCTTCTCACACTCTCTGTTCTTCATTCATCATCATCGAATTCCTTATATTTTCTTCACATCTTCATATCTTCATCCTGTAACCGCTTCTGTTCATAGCATAACTGCTGTGTTCTTCAGTCATCTTCATCGAGTTCCTCATATTTTCTTCACATCTTCATATCTCCTTCAAATCTTCATCTAGTAACCGTCTTTGCTCATAGCATAACTGCTGTGTTCTTCCAACATATCAGATTCGATCCTCTCTTCCGCTACTCTCTGATCTACACACTCATGGCATATCAATCCAATTCAGCTCCTTCTCTACCTCGTTTCATCACTCTATCCATTCGATTGGACAATGACAATTATCCATTCTGGAGGAATCAGATGTTAGCTTCTGTTCGTGCTCACTGCTTTGAGGATGTTCTCCTTTGCACGACAGTACCTGCTTCTCCAACTGAATCGACCTCTGAATCCATCTCTTGGCAGAGGAAAGATCAGTTTCTTCTGAGCTGGCTGTTGAGCTCAGTTTCTGATACAATGCTTGGACATGTAAGTAGATGTGAGCATTCTTTTCAGCTGTGGCTGGTGTTTGAGTCTTTATTTCAATCACAATCTGGTGCAAAAGCAATGATACTCAGGCTACAACTTCAAACTTTGACAAAGGGTGATCTGAGCATAGATGCATATATTTTGAAGATGAGGTCTATTGCAGATGGATTGCATCATGCTGGTCACATGATCACTGATACAGAGCTTGTGCTGTATATCCTTGGGGGATTGGGTGCTGATTTTGATGCTGTGGTGGTCAATCTCACAACTAGAGGCACTATACCTTCATTGCCAGAAGTGCAATCTATATTGCAAGCTTATGAAGTAAGGCTTCTGTCTCACAGCTCTCACTCGGTTCAGATTGCTGGAGGTAATATATCCACTCCTTCTGCTCATCTTGTTTCTAGAGATCATGGTGCAAATGCTAAAAACACAAACAGAGGCAAGGTGTATCCTAAACCTAGAGTTGTCTGTCAATTGTGTGGAAGGAAATATCATGTAGCAGCTAAATGCTACAAACGATTTGATCAGTCTTTTACTGGCCTTGAAAACACTCAGCCTAGATCACAACACTCTAACAATCGACCACCACCTCTATATCAAGCTCATCTCACTCATACTACTCCCTATCCACCTACTACATATCAGCCTGCTCCTGCACCTATTGCTCTCACAAACCACATGGACCTTGGTACCTCTTCCACTTCTTATCAGCCTCAGAACTCCTCCTGGTGTGTTGACAGTGGTGCAACTCACCATGTAACATCTCAGCTTGCTAATCTGCAAGTCAACACTCCTTACCAAGGTATGCATGCTCTTGTTGTTGGTAATGGTGCTTCCACTTCTATTGAGCATACTGGCACTATCTCCATACCTGTAAATGGTGCTTCATCTTTGATGTTGAAAAATGTCTTGCATGTGCCTGCTATTACTAGAAATCTTATGAGCATATCACAATTTCTTAAGGACAATGATGCTGTTATTGTTTTTTATGCTGACTGTTGCCTTGTAAAGGATCTCAAGTCCAACAAGACTCTATTGAGAGGGGTGCTTAAGGATGGACTATACACACTGGATTTTGGATGCTTGAAGACTCATTCAAATTCAAGCTCACACTGGAATAAAGATAGTGTATATGTTGCTAATGTTGCAGATAATGTTACAGCATGGAATGAAGCAACACACACTACTGCTAATAAGTCTAGGTCTGATGATGTTGTTAGTCAGAATAAGTCCACATGGAGATTGTGGCATTGTAGATTGGGACATCCTGGTAATACAACTCTCACCACTGTTTTGAGAAGCTTGAATATTACTTGTAAGGAGTCTTGTATTGGTTTCTGTGATGAATGTAAACTTGGCAAATTACATATGAAGCATTTTTCTTCTGTGCAACATCACACCTCTCATGCATTTGAACTAATACATATGGATGTTTGGGGGCCTGCTTCTAGCATATCTGTTGAAGGTTATAGATATTATCTATCTTTGGTTGATGATTACACAAGATTTGTTTGGGTGTTTCCTCTTAAAGCAAAATCTGAGGTGGTTCATGTGTTCACACAGTTTATGAAAACAGTGGAAAGGATGTTTGGGGTGTTGATCAAAGCCATTCAACATGACATGGGAACTGAATTTCTACCTGTAGCTACATTGGTTAAACCCTTGGGTGTTCAGGTCCGTTTGTCTTGTGCTTACACACATCCTCAGAATGGATTGGTGGAGAGAAAACATCAGCATATCACTGAGCTTGGCTTAGCAATGCTTGCTAGGTCCAGACTGTCCATGGCATTTTGGTGGCATGCCTTTTCTACTGCAGCTCATTTAATCAACATGCTCCCTTCTTCAGTTATTCAAAACAAGGCACCTTTTACATTACTTCATGGGAGATCACCTGATTATCATTCACTAAGGGTGTTTGGTTGTGCATGTTTTCCATTTCTCAGACCATACAACTCATCCAAGCTGCAATTCAGAAGTTCAAAGTGCATTTTTCTGGGGTATAGTTCTTCTCACAAGGGATACAAGTGCCTGCATGAGACTGGCAAAATTTTCATTTCAGCATCTGTCTAGTTTAATGAAGAAGAATTCCCATGCTTCTCCTATCCCAGCAACTCCCAACCTAAACACACATCTCCTACATTTTTCTCAGCTCAATTACCTGCTGTCCCTTCACATACACCAATCTCAGGTTCTGCTTCAATACCTTCTTCTCCCTCACACTTACATAGCTCATCATCTCACATCTCCACTCCATCTTTCTCTAACTCTCCTCACATCACTCAATCCCAATCCAACACACTTCCTGCAAACTCTTTACCACCTCATATACAATCAACCTCCTCTTCCAGCTCATCCAGATATATGCTACCCCCTCCTCCCACTTCAGCTGTCAATGCTCCTCCCCCTACTTCAGCTATCACTGCTCCTCCCCCCACTCCAGCTATTCATCCTCCTTCTCACCATATGCAAACAAGATCCAAATCTGGGATTTACAAACCCAAGGCATTTGCTGCCACACTGCCTATTTCTGAACCAACAAGAGTCACAGATGCTATTCAAGACCCTAAATGGAAAGTTGCTATGCAACTAGAATATGATGCCTTAATCCAGAATGACACTTGGACTTTGGTTCCACCATCTTCTGATATTCATCCAATTACTACTAAATGGCTGTTCAGGGTCAAGTATCACAAAGATGGATCTGTAGAGAGGTTTAAAGCTAGATTGGTAGCAAGGGGTTTTCAACAACAAGCTGGTGTGGATTACTTCAGTACTTTTAGCCCTGTGATCAAGCCTGTAACTCTAAGAGTGGTGTTTACTCTTGCTGTCTCCAAAGGCTGGGCCATACAACAGGTTGATATCAACAATGCATTCCTCAAGGGTGAGCTTCATGAAACAGTATACATTGCACAACCTGAGGGCTTCATTGACTCACAGAAACCTCACTATGTGTGTAAGCTTCACAAAACTTTATATGGCCTTAAGCAAGCTCCAAAAGCTTGGTATGATACTCTCACAACATTCTTACAGCAGCAGGGCTTTACACACTCCTCATCTGATCACTGCTTGTTTCATAGATTTCTGCATGGAAAGATCACTTTGCTACTTGTGTATGTAGATGATATACTCATCACTGGTGATGATCCAACTCTTGTGCAATCACTCATTGATGATCTACACTCCCAGTTCTCCCTCAAACACCTGGGGGAAATCAATTATTTCTTGGGCATTGAAGCTCAGTCCACCTCTTCTCATATCAAGCTCACTCAATCAAAATATGCACATGACATCATCTCTAAGGCAAAACTTTCTGATTCCAAGCCTTGTCCATCTCCTATCTGTCCATCCTCTAAACTATCCCTCACAGACAGCCCTCCTTTTGAAAATCCAACACTCTACAGAAGTATTGTTGGAGCACTTCAGTATCTAACCCTCACCAGACCTGATATATCCTTTAGTGTGAACAAGTTGTCTCAGTTTTTGCAAAACCCCACACAAAATCAATGGAAAGCCTGTAAGAGAGTTCTTAGATATCTTAAAGGCTCCCTTACTCATGGTATCTCTTTTTTTCCAGTTTTAGATTGCAGGTTGCAGGGGTTCGTGGATGCGGATTATGCTTCTAGCATTGATGATCGACGGAGTACTTCAGGATTTTGCATCACACTTGGCAAGAACTTGATCTCTTGGAGCTCTAGAAAACAATATGTGGTTGCACGCAGCAGCACTGAGGCTGAATATCGAGCTCTAGCTCTTGCTACTACAGACATTATGTGGATTGCTAGTCTATGCAAAGAGCTACACATTCCCATCTCCAATCCTGGCTTGCTGTGGTGTGATAACCAAGGGGCTATCACTCTTGCATTCAGCCCAGCATTTCACTCTCGTACAAAGCATATCGAAGTTGATGTTCACTTTCTAAGGGAAAAGGTGAAGGCTGGTTTTCTTGACATTCGCTTCATTTCTTCTGATGATCAACCAGCTGATCTCCTAACAAAACCACTTGCCCCAGCTCGATTCTCTCATCTTTGCAGCTGGTTTGCCCTTTCTTAACAAGGGTGGTCCAAATTCTTCCGGGGCATGTTGAAGTATAATGTTGCAGATAATGTTACAGCATGGAATGCAGTGTTGCAGATAATGTTACAGCATGGAATGCAGCAACACACACACATATCTTACCAATGTAGGTTCTAGAAGAAGAGTAGTTTTCACTAACTAATAGTTGTTAGTTAGTTAGATGGAAGACTCTAGAATGTGAGTCTCCCTCTATATATATTGTACATACTACACATTGCAATATTGAGTTGAATATACACAAATTTAACAGAATACTATTCAATTCCTTCTTGCTGTTATGAAATTTCACACTTATATTTATCAACGTATATTTAAGAAGATATATAACAGCTTATATGAATCATCATAGTTTTTTTTTAACGGATGATGTTACCGCCGTGGAGGGAACAGAAAGAGAAGACGTGGCGTGAAAGCATGAAGAAAGTGGCGTAAAAAAAAACTGTCATAATATTGTGTACATTAATAAGAAGGGTGGTGCTAAAGCCTAAATGTACAGATTCTGTACATACAGACAGACAGGAATATTTTGGTCCCTTTCTTGTTTAAATTTTGTTTAAGAGAAAATTTATAAAAAAGACCCTTTATGCACCTAGCTTCTTAAATAAAGACAACTTTTATAATCTTTTTAAAAAAGGACAAAAACATGTGTAAATAACCATTTATGCCCTTATATTTAAATATGTAAATTAATTTATTAATTTAATAATTAAATAACAAGTCTTCATCTTCCTTATTTGTCGCCATAGATTTTTGGTTAATTTATTAATTTAATAATTAAAGAACGGGTTTCTTGGCCGGAAAACTCAAATCTTCAAGCTTTTTGGTTAATCCATGATGAATCAAACATAATCCCGCTGCATCTACAAACGATTGGCCATAGATTTCAGATTGGTGAAGCAACAATCCTCGATTTCCTCTTGAAATCGAGGGATCTTTTTCTTCTTTTAGTTTCTGTTTCAGTTTTGGGTGACCCCTCACGCCCAAAAACTTATTTCCGATGATTCTCAAAGTTTCTGCTGCTTAGAGGCTTGTTCCTCTCTTTCAACGACGACCATGGCTATAAGGTCTCGTCTCCTTTGCTCTTCCATAATTGTTTCCTCGATATGTTCTTTCGACTGCACATGATCAAGAGACTTTCCACGCGATCGTTTCTTTATATTCCTAGGGGATTCAAACTTCACCGATTTCTTCATTATGGATGACGGACGCGAAGCCGCCGGAGATACAGTAGAAACTTTTAATTCCAAGGGTCAGATGAAGAGTTTTGCCAAGGGTATGATTTTTAATTCCACACGTACACACATAATTTGCAAAGAATTTAGGATTTTTTGAGATGATTTTAATTTAGGTTCAATTTGCTCCGTTTTCGTGTAATTGTGATGATTTACGTGCGCGTTGCTGAAATGTAGTTCATGATTATTTGTTATTGGTTTGGTCAAGGGATAATGCAGATCTTATTTTGCATATGTATACGTATTTTTGCATAATCACATTCTAATATGAAGACACCGTACTATTTTTTCTGCATTATTCATTTTATTATGCAGTTTTAGATTTCATTGTTCTGCATTATTCATTTTATTATGCAGTTTTAGATTTCATTGTTCTGCATTATTCATTTTATTATGCAGATTTAGCTTTTATATTACTTTTCCAACCATGGTCTAGGGAGCAAAATGTTCTTCTCACTTCTCACTTCGTCTTCTTCCGTACTTCACGGTTTTCTTTCTTCACAAATTGAAAAACCCCAAAATTCTGCACAAAATTAAGCTCTTCTGACCGGTGTTAATTAATTTTAGGAAGGTTTTAATTAATTGCGTAATTCTTGAAATTAATGAGCTGATAGAGTCAGCTTTAAATTTCAAACATAAGGTTTTAATTAATTGCGTAATTCTTGGAATTAATGAGCTGATAGAGTCAGCTTTAAATTTCAAACATTTAAAGAATTTCTCCATATTAATTCCGAATTTTATGTATTAAGGGCATGATGGTACATTTATGTGCCATTTTGTCCTTATTCTGAAACTATTTTGAATCATGTCTTTATTTAAAAAAACACTAGGTGAAATGACCTTTTATGTGAAATCCCCTTTGTTTAAATGACTAATATACTCTTCATTCAAATATATTGATTCAATGTGTGTATTTAATTAAAATTTCTCTTACCGTTTCATCCTCTCTTCTTCTTCGTCTCTTTCTTCTACCAAAACTTCATCTTCTTCGTTTAAAAAAATAATAATTATATTCTACCAAAGTTTAGTAGCGCGTAAAAAATGTTGATTTAATTAAAATTTATATTACCTTTGTTAACGTATTTAAATTAATTTACTGAAGAGTCAATTTTAATTTTAATTTTAATAAATATATAATGTATTATTAATTATTATTATTGTATCATATTTATAAATTTAGGGTTCGAGTCATGGGTAGGGGAAATGGGATGGGTATTTAACTTGTAATCAAAAAAAAAAAAAAAAAAAAAAAAAACTTATGTAATTATTATTATTCTTTTAATATTTATGTTAATTTCATATTTAACACTATGAAAATCAAACTAAAGACATGGAAAATATATTACAAATGCATATTTCAACCTCTACGGTCTATAAAAGTATTTCTTTTCTTTTTGCCGCTATTTTTTTTTTTAACAAATTTTAATAAAGCATACATATTATTACAAAACTATTAAACATTTCATTTATTTTAATGTAATATTTTTAATAACAAAAAAAAATGAAACTAAATATAAAAAAAATAATCTATATACATTTTAACATAAAATAATTGTTATGCACATTACAAAAAAATGAAAATAGCTTCGAAAAAAAAAATATATAAAAAAAACTGCTATATGCACTTTAATATAAAATAATTGTTATATGCATTTTTTTAGGGTATTTATTTTTGCATAGATTTTAATAAAACAGATTACTACATTAATTGGTGAAAAACTAATTATATACTACTAGTAAAAAATAATTAATTAGTTTTAAAAAAAATTAAACGTAAACACAGAAAAGTTAAAATAAATAAATTATACATTTAATCTTTTAATAGTTTTGTACTAATATGTAATATTGCTTTATTAAAATTTGTTTAAAAAAATTAACGGTAAAAAGAAAAAAAAAATATTTTTATTTCCTAATTTTGTGGGTAGAGGTTGAGATATGCATATTGTAATATATGTTTTATATATTTAGTTTAATTTCCATAAATATGTATTAATTAATTAATTAATTAAATATAATATAATATAATGATTTGAATAATGTCAAACCATCATCTGACTCACATTATATGTTCAATATCATTTCTGTAACACTATATTATATTTAATAAACACTTATGCCATTAGTAAATAAATTTCAAATGTGTATTATGAATTTATGTTCAATATGGTACACTTACCTTCGATTACTCATTTCTTAGCATATATTGTTTAGGATTTAGGGTTCAAGGTTTAGAGTAAAGTGTTTGATTACTTATTTCAACGTGCACACTCAATATTCATTAATAAATAAATTTCAAATGTGTATTATAAATTTATGTTCAATATGGTACAGTTATCTCCGATTACTCATTTCTCAGCATACAATGTTTAGGGTTTAGGGTTCAGGGTAAAGTGTTTGATTACTCATTTCAACGTGCACACTCAAGATTCATTAATAAATAAATTTCAAATGTGTATTACAAATTTAAGTTCAATATGGTACACTTATCTCCGATTACTCGTTTCTCAGCATATAGTGTTCAGGGTTCACGGTTTAGGGTAAAGTGTACACTTATACATACTTAAGTCTCACTCACTAATTTAATTTTTTAAAGTGTACATTTATACATACTAAGATCTTACTCACTAATTTAATTTTTTAAAGTATAAACTTCTAAATACTTAGGTCTCACTCGCTAATTTAATTTTTTAAAGTTTCGATTAAAATTAAAATTAATTGTCAACCGTGTTAATTTAATCAATTAATTGTCATACAAATTTAATTAATTAACAAAACATTAGCTAATTACCAAATTTAATTAATTAACCAGAGTTAGTTAATTACCAAATTTAATTAATTAACAAAATTAGCCAATTGGAGACATGGAACAATAATGAATTAAATTGAAGGGTTCATTAAATTAATTTTCAATGTGTTGATTAAACTTATTTTCAATAGTGTACACTTAGATTTAGGATTAATTAAATTAATTTATGTATGATAATGAAATTATTTTATTTAAATTCATTTTTTAGTGTTAAAATTAAATTAATTAATGTCTCGATTAAATTATCAGTACTTTTATATTCACTTAGACTTAACAATATTTTCTTCGCCGTTGGAATCATCTTAAAAAAGTGATCGGAATAATTCACGATTAACTATTGTTGATAATGAAACGTTTTAGATTTGGTGTTTCTGGGGGGATTTCACATAAAAGGTCTTTCCACCTAGTATTTTTTTAAATAAGGACCTGGTTTAAAATAGTTTTAAATTAAGGACAAAATGTAACATAAATGTACCATCACGCCCTTACTATTTAATTTTCGAATTAATCTAGAGAAAGTCAACTAATTTTAAATTTTGAATGCAAATCTCTCACCACATCAAATCCGCTAATTACTAAGTCTTCCCAAATTTAAAAACGTTGATTACTTACCTTCTAAATTTAAAAATTTTCCTCAAAACTCTGAAATTCAAACTTAATGATCTACATACCCATTGTCAATTATATTCATTAATAATGAACAACATTTTTGCTCCCTTGACCATGGTTGGAAAATTAATATAAAATCTAAAACCGCATAATAAAATGAATAATGCAGAACAATGAAATCTAAAACTGCATAATAAAATGAATAATGCAGAAAAAATAGTACGGTGTCTTCATATTAGAATGTGATTATGCAAAAATACGTATACATATGCAAAATAAGATCTGCATTATCCATTGACCAAACCAATAACAAATAATCATGAACTACATTTCAGCAACGCGCACGTAAATTATCACAATTACACGAAAACAGAGCAAAATTGAACCTAAATTAAAATCATCTCAAAAAATCATAAATTCTCAGCAAATTATGTGTGTACGTGTGGAATTAAAAATCATACCCTTGGCAAAACTCTTCATCTGACCGGATTAATGGTTCCCATGTGGACCATACGCTGCGTCGCCCCACTCCTAGGCGATAAAATCGTCGTCAAAGGCCCACCTCCGCCTCCTCCACCACCTCCGGAATCTGGACCTTGATGGGGAAGACTACTGTATCTCCGACGGCTTCGCGTCCGTCATCCATAATGAAGAAATCGGTGAAGTTTGAATCCCCTAGGAATATAAAGAAACGATCGCGTGGAAAATCTCTTGATCATGTGCAGTCGAAAGAACAGATCGAGGAAACAATTATGAAAGAGCAAAGGAGACGAGACCTTATAGCCATGGCTGTCGCTGAAAGAGAGGAACAAGCCTCTAAGCATCACGCTGCCGATCGTGAAGCCCTAATCTCGATTCCAATCCCTAAAAGCAACAAGCATCCGATCGAAGAATATGACTGTGCAGAAAATCTAAACATTGATTTGGATTCTGAGAGTGCAATTAATTATCAAAAGGAAGGGTTCGTTGAGGCAATAGACGATTTCGTTGTGAAGAAGGCGATGCAATCAACTAACGTTACCTTACGCAGTAGAAACTTTGAGAATGATGATGATGAGCGCCTGGATCAGGTAACATTTGCCAATGTTGATAATCAAGTGAAGAGGTATGTGGTTGAATCTATGGCGAAAAGGAAGGAAGTTACGACTTCTTCCTTTAATTATTAAATTAATAAATTAATCTTCAAATTTAAATGTAAGGGCATAAATGGTTTTTAACATATGTTTTTGTCCTTTTTTAAAAAGATCCTATGAGTTGTCCTTTATTAAGAAGGTATGTGTATAAATGGTCTTTTTTATGAAAATTCTCATAATGTTTTAATGAAGGTTGCACCACAAATACCGTTTCAAATTAGATGTAATGATGGTGTGCTATAATTATGCGTGTTAGGAGATTAATTGCTTGTTTTGATCAACGAGAAAGTAGGAGAGATAAACATGCATGCCATTAATTATCCTATTAATTAATATATTGTCATTATCTCTAATTAAGGATACAACAGTAATTAAATAATTAATAAAACATTAATTAAATAAAAAATAAAGAATCTGTATGTACAGATTCGGTACACACATCATTATCCTAATAAGAAAGCCCTAAATTAATATTTACCTTAATAAAAGTCCATAAGACATCATTATTACATAGAACCCCAATTTTTTTAAAGAGGGTAATTTAAATAAAAAATTAAAAAAAGAGACTTTTTAAATAAGATTTTAGATTGACCAGGCCATTTCAATAATGATCCCAATCAAGAACGGTAGTGTTCAGAACTCTTTTTTCGATTTTTTTTTATTTTTGTATTTATTCAAAAAAAAAAATTGACTGAAATTAGGATATATTTCGATATTTTTTACCAAAATCCGGGTAAATCAATTTCTGTATTGTACTTGAATTTTGTTTTTGAGATTTGGGATTTTTTCGAATTTTTTGAATGAATTCATTACGATTTGCTGGTCCATTTCAATTTCTGTATTATTATTTTTTTGGAAATGAGTGTTGTTTGGATTATGTCAAAATAGTTATGGTGGAGATAAAATGAGATAGTTGAAGTGGTTAGAGCACCACTACCTAGGCCTTAGGTCCTGGTTCGAGTCATGAGGAGGGGAAAAAAAGGAATGGGTATGGTGGATGGATTGGAGGTGGGACGTTGTTGACTAAAATGGGGTGGGTGTACTAATCATAATAAATTTAATTAATTTTAATTTAAGGGTAGAACTGACATTTCATGTCTAACTAATTTGTAAAAAAAAACTTGGTCGGTGTACTCAATAAGTCTGTGTGCATATAACCGTGGCCCCTTTTTTTTTTGGTAAATTCTGCACAAGCCCATTCCCACCAACCCATAAGAATCGGTCTTATTAAGTATGTCATCCTTTATATATTGTCGTCCAATTCGCACAATTTTATTGTGAAATTATATTATTCATTAAATACTCGAAACTTTGTTCGATTTTCAGCGAATCCCATGGAAGTTCCCAAATGGTTATCATCACTGTGGTCTTCCTCAGCACAATCATCGGCGGATATTATCGCCGGCAATGACGATTTGTTGACAGAAATTCTTGTGTTGTTGCCTGCGAAGTCACTAGTTAGATTTAAATTGGTGAGCACACACTGGAAGTTTCTTATCTCTGCCGACTCATTCCAACGCCGCCGCTGTCCGGGATCTCAACATTCATTCATACTAGGCGTCCACAACAGGACACAAATCTTTATCTGTGGTTGCACCGTGAAAGACACCGTGAAAGAGTTAATTCGATTCCCAATCTCGGTCGCCTTCCCCTCTAAGCCCTTTAAGCAGCACGTGAAAATATTGCAATCCTGTAATGGATTATTGCTTTTAACAACTAAACCCTTGGGGGGCGACAAAGAGTCCTACTTCATCTTCAATCCCACCACAATGGAAAGGAGAAGTATTTATGAGGTTTCAATTTTTGTTTCTCGGCCACTTGCACTTTGCTTACTTTTTAATCCTTCAAAATCATCCCATTATAGAGTTGTTGTCATTTGGGAGAATAATAGCTTTTCTGTGTTTGATTCGTCCACTTTTCAGTGGACGGATTGTGAAACCCCCCGAATTGGAGGTAGCATTTCGAACGTGGTGAGCTGCAATGGGCGTGCTTATTTCTTAACAACAATTAGCCCATCGTTGTCTTATTCTGTGGAAGAAGAAGAGATGTGTACCATTATTCTGTGGAAGAAGAAGAGATGTGTACCATTCCTCCTCCTCCTAAAGGAAAAGGCAAGAAGTATGTTATGCAATCAAATGGACATTTGTATTGTATTTATGTCTCTTTCAAGAACGGGAATAAGCCTTTTTTCAAAATGGCTGAGATGATTGACAAACAGTGGGTAATCTCTAAAAGGACTAGTACGCATAGAGTCGATGGTGAGAATATCAGGCATGTTGAGTGGTTGGGTGAGAATATCAGGCATGTTGAGTGGTTGGGCATGATCAGAGCGGAGAGAATAGAGGATTCCATGTTTTTGGTTCATGTGCCTGGTAGAATTATGATTTACTGGTTTGATAAAGAATGTGATGTGCTCGTTGACTATAGAAGCCACTTATTTTACGAAGAAGATAACTTGCAATTTGAATTCAAGGATGCTCACCCCTTCATTGAAAGTTTTGCTTCTGTTTAGAAAAATAATGCAGATTGATTCAAAGTTTTTGCTTCTCTTGTGTGGTTGTTCCTACGTTTGGAATGATGTTTCTGCTTAAATTAGAATGATGTTTCTGCTTAAATTTGTTATTTGGGGGCATAGGATTGCCTTTCCGGATTCTATTGATTAAGACTTCCTATATTTCCTATATTACATTTGTTACATTTGTGATCATGTTTGTAATTATAAAAAATCAGGAACAACAAGTATAGTATTTTATATCTCATGTTTGTAATTATAAAAAACCAGGAACAACAAGTATAGTATTTTATGATATAGCTTGTTGATTTGTTGATTCTATGATATAGCTTGTTGTGTGAAGGCTTCGGGTTTGGGTACTGGACAGGCGCTTGCCTCCTCTATCCTTTTCGTTTCATTTCATGTTCTTCACTCACATATTTGCTGGTAGAATCTGAGTGTTTATCCATACTCGTTGATCCAACTTAGTAGCGAAGAACCTTAGTAGCTTTGTTTACCTAGAGCTTCTTTCTTGATTTTCATGTATTGATTTCTCTTTCTTGATTTCCATGTATTGATTTCTCTTTCTTGATTTCCATGTATTGATTTCTCAATAGCTTGGCCTTGTTTTGTTTTTCTTGAAAGGCTAGTTCGATGGTCCTCCGTTCATCAAGCAGAGATGTTGATTGCGTTTGAGCTTTGATTTCTGGGCTCCAAGGTTGATTAAGGGCCTTTTCTATGTTATGTACTGCTGCCAACATTTTTGGACTGATCAATTGTCGGCAGGTTTGTGCTAATTCCTCTTTAAAAAAAAAAAAAAGGCCCTTAACAAAATTTTAAACTCATCCATTTAAATTTGAACGAACATAAGTAAATTAATTTGTTCAAGATATATCATAATCGTCTATGGTCCAATACTATTACTCAAAAAGTGAAAAGCACACTAACAAAAATCTAAACATCCAAATTTCTCATTAGTATAAGAAACACCCTAGGACTAACATGTACTACTTCAACTTCAACACCACCCTATAACTTATGAAGAAAAAAAAACACCAAAATATTTTCTATTCACAAAACCTTTGATCCTCAAATCTCCCTATCGATTCTAACTTAAGCATCATCCGGCGGAGCTCGCTTTTCGTGTCAATTGGACACGTTCGAGTTCACTAGAGAAGGATGTTTGTGCAAGCACTCTACATCGCAATTCACCATTCCTTTCAAGCTCTTAAGACTAGCCTTAGCCCCATGAGATAAAAGATACATAGCAACCTCGACGTGCCCTCCCTCAACGGCCCTAAGCAAAGGCGTATAGCCCGACCTGTCAACAAGATCCACCCTTGCCCCATGACTAACCAAAAGCATCACACTCTCCAAATGCCCCTTAAAAGATGCCCTATGCAAAGGTGTCCATCCATTTTGATCCATCCCATTAACCCTAGCCCCTTGAGCCAAACAACTCTTGATCGTGTGGACGTCGTTTATCCTCGCGCCTCTATGCAACAAGTCTCCAAGATGCAACGCGTCGTACAAGTGCGCGTTGCCCTTGTCGACCGCTAGGGCAAACGCGGTCTTCCCGTCTCCGTTCACAGCGTATTTTGCAAAAATCGAGTGGCTTAAAAGGCACTCGACGGCCTCAAGATGCCCTTCTCGGGCCGCGTAATGCAGAGGAGTACACCCTTCATGTTAATTTTGTTGAGGTAATCGCGGTTTCAAGTTTAGGTTTAGTTCATTAATTTTGTTGCAGTTTTTGGATCTGAATTAAATTGTTTTAAATACTTAGGCCATCTCCAAGGGAGAGGCAAATGGCATGTTTTTGTGGCAATTGATCTCCAACGCTGAGGTAAATTGTGAGGTTAATTGCCACTGATGAATAGTGTTGATGTTGTATATGTGATGCTTATTTTGATCCAACACTCCTGGCAACTCTGTTTATCGAGTGTTGTACAAAATGTTCCATCACTGTGGTCAACATCATAATTCGCACTTTCTTCTAACACTAACTCCGATTTTAGATGTTGTTCTTAATGTCCTTGTATGTAGGATTGAAGACGTGGAAGTTACCAGGTCAAGCGGTTGCATAAATACAAGGAGTGAGAAGTTAAGAGCATGAATGGTGGTTCCTACTTTTAAGGAGTTTGTGGAGGAGGTTATAGATCATGTAAAAACTGATCTATGGAGGTTGCATGTAGTTGAAAACGCTGTCAATTAATAGAAGACTAATGCAACAGTGTGATAGATTGTTGTAGACCCAATCAACATATATATCATACTTATTTCGTCTAGAAGATTATATGTATAGACCTAAAAGGGAGGTAGTTTCATATAGTCAATTAGATTTTTCAAACCTTTCTAAAAGGTTGTTGCTCATGTTGTGCCTGTGATGTTCAGAATGTTCCATCACTTTGGTCAACATCATAATTCGCCTAACTCCGAATTTTCTATGTTGTTTGTAATGTTCCTTTGATGCAGTTAGAAGATATGGACGTGTCCAGGTCATGCAAATTGCATAAGGAGTGAGAGAATTGCAAGCACAAATGGAAGTTAAGCCTAAATTGAAAGTTACCTTATTTTAAGGAGTTAAGGGGAAGTTACATAGATCATGTGATCTATGGGAGTTGAAGGCTCACGAAATTTACCTATAAATAGAGGCTGCCTTCAACGTTTCAAGGCAGAGAAGAAAGAAGACACAATTCATTACAAGACTATCGAAAGCGTGGCGCTTCTAGTTTAGGAAAATCTGTGTTTCTTCTCTCCTTTCGTGTGATAGTATAATTGTAATCTCTATCAATTAGACTAGCACATTTGTTTGAATCTAGAAGTGTTTATGTTAGGCCAAGATTGAGAGGCAGTCTCATAAACTTTGTTTTAGATTCTTAGGGTTGTCAACACCTTGTAAAATTGGCATTGCCGTACCTCGAAGAGGTTTTTGGCTTCGTTTTACTAATTATATTTTAGTGAAACAGTATAGACTTATTTATAGTCTATACAAATTTTGAATATTCTGTTGTTTCGTGCATTTTAATTTCCGCTGCATAGTGTTGTCTGGACAGTGCCAACACAACAGACAACACGTCTGATTTCGCACATACACACACTTTCAGTTGGTATCAGAGCTAACTACTTGATACACTATGTAGAGATCTTGCTTAAAGTGTGTATATTGAAATGGAATATTCACTTTCTCCTGCACTTAGACCTTATATTGTGTACATCAAATATCTTGATGAACGAGCATGGAGGAGTTTACTGGCTGACTGGATTCAACCACGGACTAAAGGTGATGATGATTCAAAATCTTCGACTTCTGATGTTGCATCAGATGTGCCAACATCTGCTACAACATTTGCCAGGTATCCATTATTTTCGATTACCAGTCTGGACTGTTTTAATAGATTTAATTATGATGAGACAGGTACATCGAGAGAAAGTCACAACTGTGATTTGTCAAAGTTGGATAATGTCTTAATGATTGGTAACATAAAAAGAACAAGTATTGGTTACAATGATATGTCTTTTAAACCTTCTTATGATAAAAAACCTATTGTGTTTGTTAAGGCAAAAGTAAAAGATGGTTCTAATATTTCTACTAAAACACAAATCTCTCTTGGTAAGGTTGAAAAAGATTTTACATGCTATTACTGTTCTGAAAAATGTTATAAACGTCCATATTGCTTAAAACTGAAAAGAGATATGAATTCTTTTGAAAAGTTGACTAAAATGACACATCATTTCAAACAACATTTACAGAAAACAGAATGTGTTTCAAAATCTGATATGTCATGTAATGTTGTTCATATGTCATCAAAAGCATGTGTTCCTGATTTATGGTACTTTGATAGTGGCTGTTCTAGACACATGACAGGTCAACTTGAATTCTTATCAAATTATAAATTATATGATGGTGGAAATGTTACTTATGGAGGTGGTTCTAAATGTAGTGAAAGAATAAGAGAAAATATATTTTACCTCAATTAAAGAATTTGATTTAGTCTATTCAATATATATAAAAATTACAATTAGGGTTTACAGAGTAACCTACAAGTAATTACAGATATGGAAAATATATACAAATCTCTAAAGATCTTTGACTAAATCAATTATGGACTAAATCATTATTCCTATTACCCCCCCTCAAGCAAAGCGGATATGGAGATACGCGAAGCTTGGACCGAAAGAATTCAAATAGCGGTCGCGGAAAACTCTTGGTGAATATATCAGCAAGTTGAAGATTTGAGGGGACAAAATGGGTAGATAGACGACCCGAAGCAACCATTTCCCGAACAAAATGATAATCAATATCAATGTGTTTTGCACGCTTATGAGCCACCAGATTTTGGCTAAGAAAGAGCGTAGACTTATTATCACACATGAGCTTTGGTGAAGATGTAGGCATGGCATGAAGTTCACGCAAGAGTAACGTGACCCAAATAACTTCAGAGGCAGCATTAGCCAAAGCCCTATACTCAGACTCACAGCTGGAACGAGAGACAGTGTGTTGTTTCTTAGCACTCCAAAAAAACAAGATTCGGACCCAATAATATGGAATAACCAAAAGTGGAGCGGCGAGTGTCAAGGCAACGAGCCGAATCAGCATCAGAGTAACCCAAAAGATTGAGAGGTCCACGAGTGAAATCCAGACCAAATGTAAGCGTGCCCTTGACATAACGAAGAATGCGCTTGACAGCCTGAAAATGAGCAACAGTGGGTTTCGATTGAAACTGACTTACAGTGTTCACAGCATATGATAAATCCGGCCTAGTTATAGTGAGATATTGCAACGCACCCACCAAAGAACGAAACTCAGTAGGATCGGAGTGAGGATCACCATCAACTGTAAGAATTTTCGATGAGGAAAGGGGAGTAGACACTGGCTTGGCATCGAGAAGAGCAGATCGAAGAAGGATGTCTCGCGCATACTTGGACTGACCCAAGAAGATACCAGATTTCGTATAAGTTACCTCCAAGCCGAGGAAATAATTCAGCCGCCCTAGGTCTTTAATCGCAAATTCACGGCGAATTCGAAGAATAATACGATCAATAAGCGACTGGTCACTCCCAGTGATAATAATGTCATCCACGTAGACAAGTAAATAAAGCAAAAAACGATCTTGGCGAAAGACAAACAAAGAAGTGTCAGATTTGCTTTCAAGAAAACCAAGACTTACCAAGAAGGCACAAAAGCGTTGAAACCACGCCCGAGGAGCCTGCTTCAAACCATAAATTGCCTTATTTAGCTTGCAAACAAAGGAAGGACGAACAGAATCAATGTAGCCAGGTGGTTGCTCCATGTAAACAGGCTTTTGAAGAACACCATGCAGAAAAGCATTGTTTACATCCAATTGACGTAATGGCCAATTATTAATAACCGCCAAAGAGAGTATGATACGAACAGTGGAAGCTTTGACTTCAGGACTAAAAGTATGATCGTAGTCGAAACCAGGAAGCTGAGAAAACCCTTGAGCAACTAAGCGAGCTTTATAGCGATCAATAGAACCATTCGCCAAATACTTGGTACGAAAGACCCATTTAGAACCAATAACATTTTCAGTAGCAGGACGAGGGACCAAAGCCAAGTGTTGTTGGCATGAAGAGCCTTAAGCTCGTCGTCCATTGCAGAAATCCAGTGAGGTGATTTTGCAGCTGATTTGAAACCCTTGGACTCCTTAGAAGAGTGTAGAGTGGAAAGAAAACCACTATGAGCCAAGTAAGAAGTTAAAGGAGGATACTTTGGCTTGAAAATTCCATCCTTGACACGTGTTCGCATAGGATGAGTTGATACCGAAGCAGGTGGCGGCAAAGGGGCCAATGGCGATGATACACGTGATATGCAACACTAAATAAACAACCGCAAGTGTACGACGTCTATTGTAGCGTGATAAGCACGAGGTCGATCCCACAAGGAGGTTAAGCGTAAAAGGGTTGTTTATTAATCGAGTTCTATTTAGACGTGATCGATAACTTGAAAGTGTTGAATTACCCTAAATTATCTACCAAAATTGTCACTAGTAAACAATGAAAAGAGTAACTACAAAGTCGATCAAATACCATGCAAATCGATAAAACGAAAGTAAAGTGGGTGAAGATTCAAAGAAAGAAGGTGGGTTCCAAGGCAATTGTAATACATAGATATCCGTTTATGAATGTTATCTCGTTTAAATGGCCATTAAGGTTATCTCATATAAGGTGATCACACAAGAAGAACTAATCGATCTCTCGATACAAATTAATTCAAAGGCGCAATGCAACATAGGCTCGTATCTCTACATCACTAACATTGCACTGCCTAAAATAGCCCCTAAGATCATTCAATTCCCTCTCCGATAATTAATCCTCTCTCGAGATCATAATAATACCGGGTTGCATGCTTGCATACGATTAATTGAAATAAATCTCTCGATATTGCCCCAATTAACAATGAATTAAGCACGTCATCATGGCCAATAACAACATGCTTTGCAATGGATAATTAAACATGCAAATAAGAGATAAACACCAATTAAAGCAAGAAATTACTCATAAACTTCAATCCAAGTATCTACAATGCCTTAGAACCACAAATTATTTTTAGCCAACAACTAGCATAATGAAAATACAAAATCCAAATGTAAAAACTAAATAAAAAGAAAGAGAACAAGGAAGCTTAGTCTAGAATGTGGTAGGAAATGAAATTTGCAAGCTATTGCATCCTTTCTTCCTTGAATTGATGGAGAATTGAGAGAGATATGGCCAAAACACCTTGAATTGTGTGTTACTATGTGTGGGAATTTGAGGAATTGGGGAAGAGTGTCTTGGGTTTCAAGAATGAGGCCTTATATAGTGTTGGGGAAGGGTTTGGATGCCAAAATTGCAAGTTGGTCCCTCAAAAATGGAGAAAATGGCCAAAAACCCCCCAAAAATGTTGCCACCCGGCCGGGTGGCTCCCACCCGGGCATGCCACTCGGCCAAAACTCGAAGCACATACATTTTTCACCCTTGCCCGGGTTGAATCCACCCGGCCGGGTGGGTTTCACCCGGGCGAAATACGAAAGGCATGAATTTTGGCTTTGCCCGGGTAGAATCCCACCCGGCCGGGTGGATTCCACCCGGGCCAAATACGAACTGCCCTCATTTTCGCTCCTTGGCCGAGTTGAAGTGACCTGGCCGGGTCGGATTCTACCCGGCCGGGTGGGATTCTACCCGGCCATGTAGTTTTTCTACCCGGCCATGTAGTTTTTCGTTTCGTTGTATCTCGAGCTTCCGACCGCCGATTGACTCGATTCTTTTTTCCATTCCACTCCGTTTTTCGAGCCGGATCCAACGGTGCACTCCTATTTCCGGTCCGATCACTTGTGGTATGTGTTTTGCTCCAAATTCCATCGTTTTATCTACAAAATCGACAAAACACAACCTTTCTCTCATTTCGGCTTAAACAATCATATCCAATGCAAAAATCAATGAAATCCACATCAAAATATGCTTCACATGTGCTTATAAAACGTGTAAATTCCACCCGAATCAAACCCCCCCAAACTTAAAATGTTGTTTGTCCTCAAACAACTAAGCACTTAAAGCAATGAGGGTGGAATGATCACAATGGTATATTCAATGCAAATCACACATGCAAAGTAAGATGTAATGATATCTCTTTCTCAAAGTGCATTTATCAATGAAGGTTATAGGCTCACTATTGCAATCCACATTCATAAATCAAAGAATGCACAAGTACACAACATATTGTGATGGGAAACATAATCCAAATGCTCAAGCTCTCTACTCACATGATGGAGTGTTTCTCTCAAACACACAAACAAATTAAGGATATTAATGCACTCATCAACCAAGTCATTCTATGCAATCACCATATGCTTGCCCAACTTCTACTTTCCACAACACTCAAATGCTCAACAATGTGATCAATAGGACTTAATCAAGGATGTAACATTGGCTCTTTGGACAAGGTATGATGAATTTGGGAATTGTGGCTCTTCTTGTGGAGAACAAAGCTTGTTGTTATACAATTTGTGCTTTCACTTTCAAATTTTTACAAACTCCATCCTCACTTCTCATTTTCTTTTCTTTTTCAAGCATTCATCACTTCATCTTTTGAACCATTTTTCTTTTCAAGCTTTTGGGGCTCTTTGTCCCTCTTCTCTTTTTCCTTGATTTTTTTTTCATCTTTCTCTTTTTCTTTCAACTTTTCCACTTTTTCTTTTCACCAAAAATATTCACTCAAGCACATGTTTTTCCACTTTGTCTTTTATCCCCCACTAGATATAGGAATCAAAAAGGCTCAAAAAGGCTAAGTGGTTAACGTTGTAGTTTGCCAAGAAAATGAGGAATTAAGCTCAAGGGGCTAACTACGGAAAATTACTTCGATTTTGGGAAATTTTGGCTAAGTGACTCTTTTTAGAACAAGATGGCCTATATCACATCACATCATCTCACACAATCATGCTTTCAAACAAGAATTTGGACAAGTTCTAGGATCACTAGCAATAACCTAGTCCACTCTCAAATGAAGATTATCATAATTTGGAGGAGAGGAAAATACCAATTGAAACAGTGATTTATCGGATAACACAGAAGAGGGTAAACGATTAATCACATAAACCGCAGCACCAAACGCTTCAACCCAATATTCCATAGGGACAGATGAATGAAACAACATAGATAACCCTGTTTCTGTAATATGTCTATGTTTTCTTTTTGCACGGCCATTTTGAGCAGGGGTGTATGAACAAGACATGGTATGTAGAATGCCACAATTTCTGAAAAGGTCTTGCAATTTGTTATTTGTGAACTCGGTACCCCCATCAGATTGAAAACGTTTGATAGTTGTGGAAAATTGATTTTCAACCAAAGTTTTGAACTTAACAAACGTATCATAAAAGTCTGATTTCAAACGAAGCGGATAAAACCACGTAAAATGAGAGAAGTCATCAACGAAAACCACATAGTAGAGAAAACCATCACAAGATTTCACAGGAGACGGACCCCACAAATCACAATGAATAACATCCAACAAACGCAAAACGCGTTTTTCATTATTGATAAAAGGAAGTCTTTTACTTTTAGCCAACTGACAAGAAGAACAAGCAAGAGGCCTAGGTAAAACAGAAGTAACTGACAAAAAACCAAGTTTTTTCAACAACTTAATAGTATCAAAATTAACATGGCCTAAACGACTATCCCACAATTCAAAAGAGGCACGTGTACGACGATTCCATAAAACTGCCACCAAAGCCGCATGACCACGCTCCAAAATATATAATCCATTTTCACGTCTGCCTCGTGCCAAAGGAATCCCTGTTACCCGATTCTGAATTTCAAAACAGTCGTTAGAAAAAACAACATTCACCGGATTATCACTCGTAAGTTTGCTAACAGAAAGAAGGTTCTTCGTGATATGAGGAACCACGAGGACATTCAGTAGAGATAAATCACGAGATAAAGTATGAGAGCCAGTATGAGAAATAGAAAGAGTGTTACCATTTCCCACAACAACCCTATCAGAACCAGAGTAGTTCGATGTGGAGTCCAAACCATCAGTAGAATTAGCCATTTGTGATGAGGCACCTGTGTCGACATACCAATCAGGAGAGTTCTGATTTATCGAACAACTGTTTTGAAAGGCATGAGCAAGATTGGCTTGTTGCGGTGGAGAAGAGTAACGTTCTGGGCACACTCGAGCATAATGTTCACCACAGCAGATTTTGCAATTAGGGGGATAGCGACCATCGGAACGACCACCACGGCCACCGGAACGACCACCACGGCCAGGATTACCGCCACGATTAGAATTAAAATTATATCCCCCACGGCCAGATTGATGGAACGAACCAGACTGGTAAACATTACCAGATTTCTTATTTGATCGTTGCTGAGCAAGGAAAGTCGGTGACTGAGAGGAGGCAGAAGCGGAGTCGAGCGATTTTGTAAACAGATCGTGCGACTCGGCTTTGGAAAATAACTCAGGGAAGGAGGGAAGAGGCGTGAGATTAATTTGAGAAGTAGAAAAGCCATGAAAATTCGTACCTAATCCGCGAAGGAACCAATGGGATTTGTCAGTATCATCGATCGAACAACCCATGGCAAGAAGTTGATCACACAGATTCTTGAACATGGCACCATACTCCGTGACAGAACGAGAGCCTTTCTTGATAAGTTGCAATTCGTCCTTGAGACGAAGCTCTCTAGCCTTGGATGGCCGATTGAAAGCAGTAGCCAAGGTAGACCACGTAGCAGCGGACGTTGAGCAACCAACAACAACAGCCATGGCATCTTCAGTTAGGGTTGAGGAGAGAAAAACTCTAACTATTTGATCTTTGCCAAGCCACTCATCGTAGGCATGATTAGAGGAATCACCAAAATCAGTGGGGATCTTGGTAGATGGAGCGGGCAGCGAGCCATCAACGTAGGGAAGAAATTTCTAAGTGGCAAGAAGAGGATAGATTTGACCATACCACATGAGATAGTTTGTGGGTTTGAGTTTAATGGTGACTAGGTGAGTCATAGCATGTAGAGTAAGTCGAATAAAAAAAAAATTAGAAGAAAAAAAAGGAAAAAAATAGAATTTAAAATTAGATAAAAAAAAGAATTAGATAAAATTAAAAGAGAAAAGTTAGAAAATAAAGTAAACCGTTTAATTAAAAAATGCAAAAAATTAAGAGAAATGGAAAATTAAAAAGGAGAGATTAGGGAGTGCCACGTAAGAGAAAATAGATTCAAAATTAGTATTTAAGGGTAGATTTATAATATTACTAGTGCAAGACCTGCGGGAATGTAAAAAATGTATATGTATGTGTGGAGAAGAGAAAAAAATTGATATTGAATTAGATTTTAAAAAATGGGGGGAGAAGAGAAAGAAGAAAGACAGTTATAAAAATCATAATAAAAAAAGAGAGGAAAAAATCAAACTAACAGAATTAAATGAGTTTATGAAATCCTTGGACCAAATCGTCCCATCGGTGCTCACCTCCCTTCATTGGAGGAACAATTTCCTGAATTTATGGCCTTTCTCGAACCCTTCGCTGGATCTTTGACTGCTCTGTTGTCTCCTACCTCGTCTGTGGCTGACTAGGTTGGGCAAAGCAATTCCGCACCAAGCTTCACTGAGGTGTCCGCCCCTACGGCTGACCCCACTCCCACGAGCCCTTTGGCATTCCCAATTCACATGCGTCCGTTTAAGAAGGGAGACTTTGTCACGATTTCGATTGATAATGCAACACTACAGGCTGGTGTGAATGAATTCAAAGATGCTCTGATTGGTCGCTTACTCACTCCTCGTGACAGAGCCCCGATCCCGTATGCTGATTTGTCGAAGAGGCTCATTGAGACCTGGTCCCTCCAAGGGGCCCTGTCCGTTGTTCCAATCGGAAAATGATTTGTTGTTCTTAAATTTCACTCTCTGGAAGAGCGTGACATAATCTTTAGGAGAAGGGCTTGTCAGTTGGGCTCAAGTTCCATCCGACTGCAAAAATGGTCTCCCGGTTTCAATCCAAACCAGGCCCCGACCTCGATGGCTCAGGTTTAGGTGCGCCTTATCGGCTTTCCGATTGAACTCTGGCAGCCAACGGTTCTCTCGGCCGCAGCCTCAGCGGTTGGCACGCTCATCAAGATGGACGCTCACACATCGGCTAAAACCATGGCACAATATGCTAAAATCTTGATCGAGGTGGATATGAAACAACCTTTATTGGAGAGTCTGGTCCTAGAGTGCGAGGATCAATCTGTGACGGTGGAAGTGTTCTATGAACAGCTTCCGGAGTTTTTCAACCACTGTAAGGTGGTTGGACACATGACTGCACGTTGCTCTAAGGGACATGCCCCGCCACCCACGAACATACATCCTCCCTCTCGTGACGATCCCCGTGGTAGGACTCGCCACAGAAGAAGGTCAAGGCCCTCCCCTTCGGATCTCCGACCTCGACCGTCCCCACAGGACCCCACCTCGGCTAGCGGAGTCGATCCAATCCCAATTAGCAACTCCTTCTCCAGCCTCGACGATCCATGCTTAGAGGAGCCCACATACATTCTTCTGGAGCCTGTGGCCGAGGCAGTCGGCAACACTCAGGATTTGGAGGCTGGTGCATCATTGAAGCCGCCGACCAACAACACTCCCGTCCCTGCTCAGGCGACCCCGATCCGCCCCACAGAGAAACTCAAACGTCGCAAGGTGCCCGTGGGGAGAGTATCATATCATCAAATCCCGGATAGCGCTATCGACGATTTTGAGGCTAGAGTCCGCGCGGACTACTCTATCGGACCTTCGGCAAGGATCGACAATGATATGACCCGAGTCTCCATGTACAAGGGCAGTTGGGGCGATACGTTTGACCCACCATAGATCCCTCATCCCGTCTCGGGTTCTCATTTGATCAGTTTTTTCGAACTTTTTAATCGTTTTACTTGGTAGGTGATTTTCAGGGGTGTACCAATTTCGATGCACCCCGGCCTCTAGTTCGGATTGTGAACTTATAAGGCTTCTATCTTTTCTTTTTCCTTTTAATCCACAGCCTTTTATTGTTCACATCATATCATAAGTGAAAGTCTAGTATACACTCGGGTGCATGCTGTGCACTTGGATGTAATTAATTAATTAATTTTTTTCCTTTTTTTCCGGCTGATATTTTTTTTCTTGGAAAAGTCTCAAATACACCATACACACCAAAATATATTTGGTGCACATGTTTTTTTTTTTAAACCATTTTTTCTTTTCTTTTCATTTCTTTCTCTCTCCCCTCTCGGGCTCTTTCTGTGTCTTATTTAAAACTTCAATCACTTCTTTTTTCCATTGCGTTTCTAAAATACAGCATTTGAACACCAAATATTTCTTCAACTTTTTTACTTGTGTGTCCATTTTGCTTCTTCAACTTTTTTTGCAAGTGTCCTTTTTGTTAAGTCTTTCAATATATATCCAAATATTTCTTCCTTGTTAGATAGGAACTATTATTAGGGAAACATGTTATTTTTGTTATTGAAAAGTGGTAACTATTATTAGTGATAACTGGTAATATGAAATACTGAAAAGTGTTAATTATTATTATTGAAAAGTGGTAACTATTATTAGAGAAAAATGTTATTCTTGTTATTGAAAAGTGGTAATATTTAATAATGAAAAATATAATATTGAAAAGTGGTAACTATTATTAGTGAAGTGGTAATATGTAATATGAAAAGTGTTAATTATTCTTATTGAAAAGTGGTAACTATTATTAGAAAAAAAATATTATTCTTGTTATTGAAAAATGATAATATTTAATAGTGAAAAATGTAATATTTAATATTGAAAAATGATAACTACTATTAGCTATTATTAAGAAAATTATTATTTTCGTTATTGAAAAGTGGTAACTATTATTAAGAAAAATATTATTCTCGTTATTGAAAAGTGGTAACTATTATTACTGAAAAGTGAAAAGTGTTATTCTTGTTATTGAAAAGTGGTAATATTTAATAATGAAAAATGTAATATTGAAAAGTGGTAACTATTATTAGTGAAAAGTGGTAATATGTAATATGAAAAGTGTTAATTATTCTTATTGAAAAGTGGTAACCATTATTAGAAAAAAAATATTATTCTTGTTATTGAAAAATAATAGTGAAAAATGTAATATTTAATATTGATAAATGATAACTACTATTACAGAAAAATGGTAGCTATTATTAAGAAAAATATTATTTTCGTTATTGAAAAATGGTAACTATTATTAAAAAAAATATTATTCTCAAACTAGGGACCTTCTATATGTAGTCAGGGTGTCGTAACGTGTCGTAATGACTACCGTAGTCAGTTAATCTAAGCCATTAAAAATCTAATCTAAAGGTTTAGATTTGATGACCTGTTACCTTTTGTAAAATTTACGATATGTATTGTCGTAATGTGTCATAAATTTGTATTTTCTATTAAATTAAAGTAATTAAAATATATTATTGTAAATTTACATTTTTATCCTTATACAATAAAATAATTTATTATATTTCTGTTAATGTAATTAAAATATGTAATGTTAAAATTACATATTTACCCTTATGATATTAATAAAATTAATAACAAAAAATAAATCAAATCAATTTATTAACAATAAAACAAACCAAATAATGAGAAAAACTCATTCTTGCTTCAAACCTTTGCTTCAAACCTCCTAATGGTGATTAAGAGCTTCAAATTAAATCAATTTGGGGAGAAATAAGTCATTCTCAAACATCTTAAGAATTGTGCCGACTAAATGGAATTGGGGAAGAAAAAAGGGTGATACTTGGGTACACTCGCATGTACCGTACCTCTTATTTTAATTTTAATTATTTATTTATATTTTATCTGCACCCATTAATGTAATGAGTTCACCCCCGAATTATATTTTTAGAGCAGTTATCTACACACACTCATTTTATGAGTTCACCCCACATCACTTTTTTTACAACAATTATCTACACTCGCTAATTTTATGAGTACACCCCAAATCATTTTTTACCATAGTTATCTGCACTCATTCATTTTATGAGTTCACCCCAAATCATTTTTTACCATAGTTATCTGAACCCATTCATTTTATGAGTTCACCCCCAAATCATTTCTTTTTTACAACGATTATCTACACCCGCATATTTTATGAGTTCACCCCCAAATTATATTTTTACCAAAGTTATCTGACCCGCTCATTTTATGAGTTCACCCCCAAATTATTTTTATACCACAATTATCTGCACCCGCTCATTTTATGAATTCACCCCAAAATATTTTTTAAAAAATAATTACATTTAAAGACTATATTATTTTTTTATTAATTAACACAAAATATAATAAAATCAACCCCAATTTATACATTTACAATCTACAATCGAGTCATTGCCGAGTTACCGTCGATTCACAACCAAATCACTCATATTTTTAGAAAAAAAATCGTAAAAACATAATTAAAAAAAACTATCGAGATTAGGCACAAATTTCAATTTTTTTTCTTTTTAATTTTTCTTCCCATTTTCAATTTTTATTCCAAACTTTTTATTTCTTCGTTTTTTTTGTTTCCTACTTTTTTTTCATTAGTATATTTTTTAGTTTTAATACAAAATAATATTATATCAATGATTTTATTATAATCCCTCCGTCCCAGTGAAAGCTCCTCATGAGGCTTCGGACACAGAGGTTAAAAAAGATGATATAATAAGTGGATGTATGAGAGGTGATGTGATTGAGAGAGAGAAGAATATAATGAAATGTGAGAGAGAAGAGTTTGGCAAAAAAGGAATGGGTAACTTTCATTGGGACAAACGAATAAGGAAAGTTGGGTAGCTTTCAATAGGAAGGAGGGAGTAGTCGGTAATACAACAAGTAATAACCAGTAATACCATAAACAGTAATCAGTAATACCATTAACAATAATCAGTAATACCACGAACATTAATCAGTAATACCATTAATATTAATCAGTAAAATTTTATACAATAACAAATAATTTCACACATCTAATTATATTCAATAATACAAAAAATAATTACCAGTAATACCATGAATAGTAAGTAGTAATACCATGAACATTGAATAGTAATATCTCATACAATAACAAATAATTCCACAAATCTAATTATATTCAATAATACAAAAAACAATTATCAGTAATACCATAAACAATAATATGTAATACCATAAAAATAATAATAATCAGTAATAAATAATTTCACATAATCAGTAATACCACAATTAATAATCAATAATTATTAATATTAATTTAATAGTGTATTAATAGTAATATCGCAATCAATAACTAGTAATACCAGTATCAATAATACCATAAAAAAAAGTGGAGAGAGTGCAGATCGGGGTGTACTAAAGAAAATAGAGGGTGCACATTACCAAGCCCAATTGAAGGAAACCCTATCCCAATGGGAGGGCACCCTAGGTCAGCAGTCGTCGCTTGGGATTTCATCAGCAAGGTCACCGGCTCCGAGTGTCGTCCGGTCAGAGATCCATCAGCAACATACTCACAGTCCTCCGTCGGGCCGTCGTCAGCCGGAGGAAGAGGCTGCGTAGGAGCAGGGTGAAGAAGACGGATGAAGCAATGTAGCTTCGATTTGGACAGAGATGTACGACGAGAGAGAGGCAGCGTCGATCCGAGTGTTGCAGGCGAGCGTCGTTGATGTAGGAGAAGCTCCTGGATCGCGAATGCAAGGGAGATTGATCGAAGCAGTCGCGTCGGTGGTCGAAATGAGGAGAGGATTTCGGCCGCCATGGATCGTGGCCGAGATGGAAGATTATGTCGATTGTTATGGAAGTGAAGAATTGCGATTCGAGGAGGGGTCTCGGGGTTCAGCGGCCGAGACCGAAGCGCCGCCGTCGAGGGGGTGGTCGGGCATGGTGGTGGCTGGGTCACCTGCCGACATGCATGGATTTCCGGCAGGTCCTTTACTCATCAAATTAAAATTAAAATTTAGGTGCACCGCCGATCGACTTTAATAAAATTATACCTATAATATTATTTTGTATTAAAATTTAAAAAATACACATGTAAAAAATGAAAAAGAAAGACGGAAAATTTTAAAAAGGAAAAGAAAAAAAAAACAAGGAAATAAAAATTTTGAAAAAAAAAATTGAAAATGGGAAGAAAAAAGAAAAAGAGGAGGGGGAAGAAAAATTAAAAAGAAACAAATTGAGATTTGGGCTAATTTCGATAGTTTTTTATTAATTATATTTTTACGTTTTATTTTTAAATATGGGTGATTTGGTGGTGAATTGATTTTTTTAAGTTTATTTTATTATATTTTGTGTAAAATAATAAAAGGATAATATAGTCTTTTAAATGTGATTATTTTTTTAAAAATATTTTGGGATGCACTCATAAAATGTGCGAGTGCAGATAACCGTGGTAAAACAATAATTTGGGGGTGAACTCATAAAATGAGTGAGTGTAGATAATTGTGGTAAAAAATAATTTGGGGGTGAACTCATAGAATGGGCGGGTGTAGATAACTGTTGTAAAAAAGAAATGATTTGGGGGTGAACTCATTAAATGAGCGGGTGCAGATAACTGTTGTAAAAATATGATTATGAGGTGAATTCATTAAATTAGCGGGTGCAAATAATTATAGTAAAAATATGATTAGAGGGTGCACTCATTAAATTAGTGGGTGCAGGTAAAATATAAATAAAATATAAAAAGAAGGGTAATATAGTAAATAACAAAGTATAATTTAAAAAATGATATAAATAACTTAAACTTGTATAACAGGTAGCATATCGTTACGACGTTTACGATGCCACGTGGCGCGATTCGATAAAGTGACTATGTAGTCACTTCGTAAAATGTGACTGTTTTAAGAATTGCCAACTAAAATCCCAAATTCTTCGATTTTATTCTTTCTTTTCTTTGCTGAGGTAGCTTCTTTCATATACCTTCATTCTAAGATCCAGGATTTGAATTTAAAAAAAAAAAAATCTAACTTTTCTCTTTCCTCTTAATCGTAATTTTCTAATTTAAATTTTATATTTATTATTTTCTTTTTAAATCATTTTTAATTTTTTTGAAATAAAATTGTATATAAAAATATATATATATATATATATATATATCAATTTTGGTCATCAGTTTTACCTCTTTTCATATTTGGTCACCCACATTTAGTCACAATAGTTATTATATTCTATCAAAATTGATCACTCTGTTAGTCATTTGAGTCGTGAAATTTCTTTAAAAAATTCTCATGCATCTTATAGAACTAATGAAACAAACACATAAGTTGAAACATGTGCAAAAATTATCAATATTTACATTATATTTATAACCGGTTCTGATGCATCTTCTAGAACGTGATTCAATCAACCATTGCTTTACTTTTTATTTTATAGATAATGAGAATTTTTTCTCATGCATCTTCTAAAACGTGAAACTTGCTTGGTAGCAATTTTATACTCTGGTTTTATACTCTGGTTTTGTACTCTGTTTTCCAATTTTTTGTTTTATATTGAATTTGTATAATAATTGGACATATAAACTTATTTCAATTCATTTCCCTATTTATAATATGGGTAGGGCTGTTGTGTACTCAAGTACACGGTGTACTTGAGTCCAGCTATATAGGAAATATTAAATATATATATAATAAATAACAAAATATTTAACAAAAGTTATTCTAGTCTAGTGGTTGTCCTTAGATTGTTTTATCACAAGGTCATGAGTTCATTTATAGAAAATTAGTAAAATTAATAATATTTTTAAAAAAAATTAGCACCAATTTTTTTAAATTATGAAATTACGAATATAAAAAACCAAAAGGTGTATCATTAGCATACACTTTTCAGTTATAATATCATACACTTTTCAATTATAATAACATACACTTTTCATTAATATATAACTTACATTTTTCATTAATAGAACATACACTTTTTAGTTATAATAACATACACTTTTCATTAAATAGATCATACACTTTGAATTGCAGTTATAATAACATACACTTTTCATTAAATAAACATACACTTTTCATTAATAGATCATACACTTTTCATTAATATATAACTTACACTTTTCAGTTATAATATCATACACTTTTCAGTTATAATAACATACACTTTTCATTAAAAACAATGTTGCACTTTGAATACAATTTGCCTTTTCCAAAAAAAAAAAAACAATGTTGCACTTTTCAATATAGTAACATACACTTTTCATTAAAAAAACAAAGATACACTTTTTAGTCATAATAACATACACTTTTTCAAAAAAAAAAAAAATCAAAAAAAAAAATCAAAGTTGACCGTTGACCGGTCAACGGTGGTCAACAGTCAACATTTGACTAGTAAAAGTCTACTCAAGTACATGGTGTACTTGAGTACATACAAGAATTTGACTTATAATATTGGAGCATAATTTGTGGTGAATATTAATTGTAAATAATTTTCTAAAATTATCCATTCAAGAAAATTTCATAAACTTATTTTTCATTCTAAATATTTTTCTATTAATAAGATCATTATTTCTTGAAATGTTAGTCAAATAATTGGGCATTTGAAATTAATTGAAATAAAGGGTGACCAATTTTGATTGTGACTAAATGTGGGTGACCAAATATGAAATTGGGTGACCAAAATTGATATTTTCCAGAAAAAAAATTAAACTCATATTTCCATAAGTCAAATATTATATTAATTTTTTATTTTTTTTACATTCCTGACGATGTTGCACTAGTATATAAATAGTTTACAAGATTATGATTAAATAATAAATCATATCTTTATACAATACTTATAAAAAATATGGATTTTAATATCAAATATCTTATATTATCTTTATATATATTATTATTATTATAATATATATTTGCAAACATTTTTTTTACAGCCACGTGCACTAATTCATTGGTCTATCTCAATCTCTCTCTTCTCAAATCACTATATTTCAAAAACTCTGAAGACCCTACATTCTTAATCTTATTTTCTATATAAATCCCTCATCTCTTCTCAAAATACCAATTTACTTTTTATGTCATCTATTGATTATAATCAATTTATTGAAGATTTTGTATTCTTAATTTCTCGTTCATTCTCAATTTTACTTTTTATGTCAATCATCTACTCAGTGACTTTGAAGATTGTGAAGAACTTTGAAGATTTTGAAGATTTGAAGATTGTGAAGAAATTTTGAAGATTGAAGATTTTGAAGATTTGAAAATTGTGAAGAAATTTTAAAGATCGAAGATTTTTAGAAATTTTGAAGATTTGAATATTACTCCAACAAGATTTGATTTTTTTTTCTATTTAATCAATCTTAATAATATTTAATAAATTTAATTTTAATCTTATTCCTAAAATTACTTCAACGATTTGATTTTTTTTTTTAAATTACTCCAACAAACAATAATATTTTATAATTCCAACCAAATCTATCTTAATAATATTTAAATAAATCTATCTTAATAATATCTAAATAAATTTAATTTTAATCTTATTCCTAAAATTACTTCCCAACAATAAGATTTGATGTTTTATAAATCCAAAAATTCAATATGCACAGTGTATTTTGACTTTGATTTTTATAAATCTAACTTAAATAAATTTAATCTATCCTAATAATATCTAAATAAATCTATCTTAATAATATCTAAATAAATTTAATTTTAATCTTATTCCTAAAATTACTCCCCAACAATAAATAAATCTATCTTAATAATATCTAAATAAATTTAATTTTAATCTTATTACTAAAATTACTTCAACAATAAGAATTGATTTTTTTTCCTATTTAATCTATCTTAATAATATTTAAATAAATTTAATTTTAATTTTATTCCTAAAATTACTTCAACAATAAGATTTGATTTTTTCCCCCTAAAATTACTCCAACAAACAATAATATTTTATAATTCCAACCAACCATTTATAAATTTAATCTTATCTATCTATCTTAATAATATTTAAATACTCCAACAATAAATATAAAATTTGATATTTCAATCTTTTTACTTTTTTAAATCCATTAATTGTGATAATCTTTTTCCTAAAATTACTCCAACAAACAATAATATTTTATAATTCCAACTGTCTATAAAATTAATAAATTTAATCTTATCTTAATAATATCTAAATAAATTTAATTTTAATCTTATATTAATAATATCTAAACAAATTTAATGTTAATATTAATAATATTCAAATATAAATTTTATACGATCTTTACAAATTTCGCATTACACTACAAAAAAGAGGTGTTTTACCGACGGATATTCCGTCGGTATTGGCTCTTGCCGACGGATTTACCGACGGATTTCATCCGTCGTCGATGAATTGGTCGGTATTGGTTACCGACGGAAAATATGCGTCTGTCGGTATATACCGACGGATTCCCGACGGATTCAAACCAACCCGTTTTCAAACCGGGTCGCCCGTACCGACGGATTCAATTCCGTCGACAGTCAAGCCAACCCGTTTTCAAACCGGGTCAAGTTTCCGTCGGTATATTTTGGACTTAAATTTTATTATTTTAATTTACCGACGGAATTTTCCGTCGGTAAGTATCAATTTTTTTTTAAAAAAAAATGATATTCCGTCGGTATTACCGACGCTAAACCGACGGAATTTCCGTCGGTAAGTACCAAACATTTTTTAAAAAAAATTATATTCCGTCGGCCTGTCCGTCGGCATTACCGACGCTAAACCGACGGAATAGTCTGTCGGTAAGTACCAGAAATTTTTAAAAAAAATTTATTTGTGATCGGTATCCGATCCGATCAAAATTGCTTAAATAATAAATAATTCAATACACAAATCTACATTAGATCCAACAGAATAAACAAAATCGAACTCAGTTGGGTGACATAAATCTACATTAGATCCAACAGAATAAACAAAATCGTCGTCCTTTGCTTGAGCAAACAGCAACTTGTTGGTTGATTTTTGAAACATTACTTTCAATATCATCCTTTTGGCTTTAGGCGTTGTTTCAGATTTTATTAATCTAGCAACCTTTGTGTGTTGTAGTATTGAATAGGAAAGAGAAGAACTTGATTAAACTGTCCTTCGCCCCCTGCCATTTCAAAATCAATTCCAAAGAATCAAGATTCAATTGTCATTTTATATATTTAAACATAAATTAAATTATTATAAAAATTGAACATACCTCAACAATACTACGAGATCAAGTAACTTCATTAGGCTCGCATAGTTTCGGTCTGTCTCAGCAAATATTCGATATGCTGGTAGTTCAAAGATAAGAGATTTAGAGTACAATAAATAAATCAATAACCAATACAAAGCATAATAAAATATTTTTAAAAATAAAAAATAATACGGAGTAGTAACTTTCAGTTTGGAAAAGATAAATGTTATACTCCATACTAAAGAAATGTTTCCTACGGCCCACTAAATCAGTATATCAAAAATTTAAATTCCTTAAATTTGATATAATTTTTTTTAAATGACACTTACTAAGTATTACTCCATCCGTTTAAAAAAAAAACTCCAGTTCACTGTTTTTTTCTCTTTAGAATTATCACAAATTATAATTCATTTTGTCTAAAATTAATTTATCCTTAGAATCACACATTTCGTGTGTACTCAATTACATTGTACAATTAAATTACAATTTTCACTTTATTTTAATTTAATTTGATGAATAAAATATTTAATTACAATTAAAAATATATTCAAATCATTAAAAATTCGATTTCAATATTGCGCACAAGAATTTGTCTAATAAAATGGGCATAAAAGAAATTAATGTTGTAAATTTTATTACTTCAAAATATTTTACTGGTTCGTGTGAAAAATAAAATGGTAGTACTATCTTTTTTTTTAGAGGCGGGTATAAAAGTGAGGTGGAATAATATAAAAGTAATAAAACAGCCCCCACCCCACCTGTTTAATTAGACTAAAGAAGCTGAAGAAGCTTCGGAATGTTGCTAGTTTGACACGAAATTGAATTTTGATAATCACCTTCAGAAACTGAATTTTGACACGAAATTTTCACAATTAGATTTACAAGCTAGTGCCCTAATTTTTTTTAGATATGTAAAAACGTACCTTTCAAACGAAGACGGCGACGGCAGAGGAGGCGGTGGGCGACGGCTTTCTTGGAGAGAGAATGGACGACGACTGCAGGTAGGGAGGATGGGCGGCGGCCGCGGCCGCGGCCACGGCAAGGAGGGGATGGGCGGAGACTGCTGGTATGGAGGAGGGTGTGCGAACGGTCGCAGCGAGAAGGAGCACGAACGGCCGGAGAAGGAGGTGGCGCCGCTGCGAACGTGGGCAAGGGGCATTTATATTCGGAAAGGAGGTGGCCGGAGACGGTCGGCTTTATATTCGGAAAGGAGGTGGAGTGGGGGAGAGGGAGAGACATAGAGAGAGGGAGGGAAAATACGCGTGAAATGAGAGAAAGTTACATTTATATTCGGAAATGCCGACGGAATTGGCGACGGATATGTCGGTCGGCTTTGGCTCGTTGCCGTTAGCGACGGAAATGGCGACGGATATGTCGGTCGGCTTTGGGTCGGTGCCGTTAGCGACGGAAATGGCGACGGATATGTCGGTCGGCTTTGGGGTCGGTGCCGTTAGCGACGAAAATGGCGACGGATTCGTTCAGTCGGCTTTGGCTCGTTACCGTTAGCGACGGAAATGGCGACGGATACGTTCCGTCGCCATTGGATTTTTATTACCAAATGATAAATAATTAAATTATAAGTTAATAACATAACCAAATGATAAATAATTAAATTATAAGTTATAAGCAAATGATAAATAATGAAATTTTATAAATTGTACAAAATAAAATAGCTAGGTTACATTAATTTAATATTCATCTTCATCTTCGTCTTCATTTTCATTATTTGCCACATCTTCCTCTTCCTCCTCATCTTCTTCATCCTCATCTTCTTCATCCTCCCTCTCGTCATGTTCATCCTCCTCCTCATGTCCACTATCGTTTTCAATAACAATCAATTGTGGATTTGCAGCCGTCAAGTCTACCGAAAGATTAAAATCTCCCGCAAACACTTCAGTTTGATTCTCTATTTGTTCCATTTGAAACGAAGGTTCATCTTCATCGTTGTTTTCCTTTTGGGGGACCTCCACCATTGACCTTGCCTTCACTTTGCAAACAGCGTGCCATTCTCTATTACGTTTTCCAGCTCCTGGATACGTGCAGTAGTAGACTTGAGATACCTGAGAGGCAAATACAAACGGATCATCCCCGCTATACTTCCTTTTCGAATTAACATCCACAAGCTTGTACTCCGGATGAATTTTGGTTCCTAAAGGGGATGTGTCAAACCAATGGCACTTGAACAACATTACGGTTTTCACTGGATATCCCGGATATTCAATTTCAACGACTTCGTGCAACACCCCAAAGTAATCACTTGCATCTGCATTGTAATTCGCACCCCTAAGACAAACACCATTGTTGTTAGTCATTCTTGTTGATGCATACTCTGATGTATGAAACCTGTAGCCTTTCACAATATAGCCGTTGTAAGTCCTCACACGCCGTAGTGGTCCTTGGCTGAGATCCTGTAAGAACCGGCTCTGAAAATCGTGCGATTGTCCCTATACGTACAGTTAAAATTAAATTTAATCAAAACAATTATTTGTTCACGTAAAATTCAATTAATGATACTCACATAACGTTGGAACCATCGGGCAAATTGACGTTGAAGACTAGTATCTATGTCTCTATCTGAGATGTTATGATCTGCATGTCGTAGTTCTTGTGTATACATCCTAATAATTCACAACACAATTAGATGATAAATGACGTACGTTTAGTGCTATTTAATTAGATGATAAATATATGAAATACTTACTCAATGTAAGGCTGAACTTCATTACAATTCAATAACACGTACGTTTGTGCTATTTCAGCCCCTGTGTTTGTTGACCAATATCGTTCAGTGGCTTTTCCTATAGGTCGCCCCTTAGACTTGAATACAGAGAGCATGCCATCGACTTCTTGTTGCGTACCTCTACCATCAAAGTTACGTGGTTCATTCCTGATCCTCGTGTTGACATGGTCTTCAAAATAATATGAACAAAACATGCCAACCTCTTCATTCAAATACGCATTAACAATCGATGCTTCGACGTTTGCCTTTTGTTTAGCATTGCGCTTCAAGTTGTGGAGATACCTAAAATTATAATAGTTAACAAATTAAAATAAGGCTTCTTATACTAAAAACTAATTAAATGAGAGAAATAGAATTGTTCACCTCTCAAATGGGTACATCCACCTGTACTGCACTGGACCACAAATCCTAGCTTCATACGCTAAGTGAACAGGTAAGTGTTCCATCGAGTCAAAGAAGCTAGGTGGGAAAAAACGTTCCAACTTACACAAAATAACTGGAATGTCTCGTTCCAAACGATTCATATCATCAACCTTGATTGTTGTAGACGTTAAATCTCTAAAAAAGAGACTTAATTCAGTGACAGCCCTCCACACATTCAGAGGAAGAAATTCTCGAAACGCAATAGGTATCAAGCGCTGCATAAAAACATGACAATCATGACTCTTCATCCCTGCAACTTTGCCTTTTGTTGTGTTTACGCATCGACTCATGTTTGACACGTAGCCGTCTGGAAATCTTAACTCTTTAATCCACCTACACAATTCCTGTTTTTGTGCCTTATCTAGTGTGTAGCAAGCCTTTGGATATTTACCTGTACGGGTATCCTGTTCCAACTCATCACGGCGACAGATAGTGTTCAACTCTTCCTTGGACTTTGGAGTATCTTTCGTCTTGCCTTCTGTGTTCATGATTGTGTGAAACACATTGTCAAACACATTCTTCTCAATGTGCATGACATCCAAATTGTGTCGGAGCAATAGTGAACTCCAATATGGCAAGTCCCAAAAAATACCCTTTTTCTTCCAATTACCTGGGATTCCTTTGTTGTGTTCTTCTGCATTTTCCTCCGTAGTTTTTTTCAAACCCGTCCACTCAATCTCATGTAACAGACTCTGTCCTGTACGATTAATAAATGTTAGAATAAATGTAACCCAAAAAAACATGTTAAAATAAATGTATAAAATACCATTTCGAAGGGGCGGTCGATTGTTTGTGACTGTTCTATTCTTCGTGAAGTCCACCTTATTCCTTCGAAATGGATGATCTCGAGGTAAAAACCTTCGGTGATTATCGAACCATGAAACTTTTCTACTCTTCGGGAGACTGAAAGCTTCAGAATATTCCATACAATACGGACAAGCTTGCTTTCCGGTTGTACTCCACCCAGACAACATAGCATATGCAGGAAAGTCGCTAATGGTCCACAATAAAGCAGCACGCATCGTGAAGTTCTGTTTCCTAGAAACATCATACGTTTGGACTCCGTTATCCCATAGGAAGATCAAGTCTTTAATAAGAGGCTGGAGATAAACATCAAGTTTATGCTTTGGATTCGACGGACCAGGCACCAATACAGTCAGAAACATTGTTTGAGGTTTCATGCACATCCATGGAGGTAGATTATACGGAGTCAGTATCACCGGCCACAAAGAATACTTCTTTCCATAACTCCCAAACGGTGCAAAACCATCAGTACTCAAGCCTAATCTCACATTCCTCGGTTCACAAGCAAATCCTGGAAACACGTTATCAAGGTGTTTCCAGGCTTCAGAGTCGGACGGATGTCTCATATCCCCAGCCTCAATATCTTCAGAATTTCTTGCATGCCACGTCATGTGTTGAGCTGTAGCACTAGATTGAAACAATCTCATTAAACGAGGAATGATAGGAAGATAATACATCCTCTTATGTGGCACTTTCTTTTTTGTCTTGCTCGATTGACCACCTGGTCCCTTCCGTCATGGCTCTTTGTACCGGGGATGGCCACACATTCTACACATAAGAAGATCGCTATCGTCATCACCCCAGTATAACATGCAACCATTCACACAACAATCAATCTTCTCAACCGGCAAACCCATATTCTTCATCAGTTGTTTGCTCTGATGAAACGTCGTAGGTACTTTATTATCGACAGGACAATCTCACTGCATAATTGTGTCATTTGCTCATATGCTCTGTTAGATAGCTTGTTCTCCGTCTTGATAGCCATAAGTCGAGCATTAAATGACAACTGAGAATGAGAATCACACCCTGGGTACAAATCTTGATCGACTAATTTGAGCATCTCATAAAACTGAAATGCTTCATCCGTTGGTTCCTCCTCTATATTTGACATACCGGCTTCCATCACCATTGTTTGATACATATCGGGTTCTTCCACCCCAAACTCTTGATCGTTACTGGTGCCGACATGCTCAACGTGTACTGGTTGTTCATAAATTGCAGTAGTGTAATAGTACAAGACTTGATCAAAATTATAAGGCCACCGTTGTTCGCCATGACTTGTCCAATTATAGTAATTATCAACGAACCCATTCATAACAACGTGTACTAAGACTTCATCAATGCTTTTAAATGATCTATTCTGACATTTCTTAGCATTACACGGACACCTAATACAATCCTCAGACATGTAATGTGGGTGTAGCTTTGCAAATTCAACAAATGACACGAGTTTATCATAAAATTCAACATTCACATTTCCTAAAACGAGCCTAGGAGTACAATACATCCACCGACGATCCGGCAATTCCATCTGTTAAACAATTTGACCAAATTAAAATTACACACTAAAAGTAAAAACTATGTAGTAAAATTACACACTAAAAAATTAAACACCAAATTAAAATTACACACTGAAAATTAAACTATGTACACTTAATTAATAGAAAAACATACCTTAAATTTTCGCTCCAATCCAAATTTTTCCCTTAATTTTTTGCTCCACTCCAAAATTTTCGCGTGTTTTGAGGTTCTAGATCATTTTTCAATACTACATGCCGACGGAAATGTCAGTCCGTCGGTATATCACGCGCCTAAATTCCGTCGGTATTGTCAATACCGACGAATATTTTCAGTCGGTACCAACGATTTCAAATGCATGTCAAATCAGTCAGATTCTGTTGAACAAATTTCAGTCGGTATTTACATTGCCGACGGAAATTATCCGTCGGCATTGAACATGTGTCTATACCGACGAAATACCTTTCCGTCGGTAAAAGACGCGTATAAAAAAATAAAAATTACAGAAAAATATATACACACTCAAAACAACCTACTTCTTAACAAACATCAAAAAACAAAAAAAATACAGAAACTCATGTCTTCATCTTCCACATTCATGAAAATTGTGGTATGCCATTGTGGAAAAGAAGCTCGTGTGTGCATTTCGAAGCAAGAAAAAAGCAGAGGTAGACTATTTTATACTTGCCCAGATTCACTAAGTGGTCTTGGATGATCCTTTTTTGTTTGGGCCGATGAACACGAAATCCACGGACAAGGAACGTGTTCACACGGAATGTTTCCGGGCATGGTGAGGAGAATTGACTCACTTTTGCTTGAAAATCAAGAGCTCAACAACAAGCTGAATAATGCAAAAGTAGTTGGTGAAATCTATAAGGATTCATCTGACCACCTAACATCAGAAGTAGAATTTCAAGCTGGACAAGTTCAAGATCTAAAGAAGCAGAGGAAATTTCTTATCATGGCCATAATATTATGTGTTCTACCCTATATGTTCAAATTTATAGGCTGGATGTAATCATAAGTTTATGTCTCTGATATGTATTGCTAAATTTATGCCTCTAATATGTATTGCATGTAATGTAACCACAACAACATCCTTTCTTCAAGGCAATTTTTAATGAAAATGTTGTTTATCTATCACATAGAGTCTCCCATCACATTCACATAAACACAAACATGAAAAAACAGAGTACATTCAAACATAAATGAAGATCCAATACAGATAACATCCAAAATCACACATAAAACATAACTAAAATTAATATACACATTCTTAACACATAAAACACACATAACTAAAATTAAACAACTAATACTTAAACATAAAAGTAAATAGTTCAACAATAATGCATATAAAAATAAATAGTTCTACGAGACATAAAAGTAAATAGTTCTACGAGACATAAAAATAAAATTGTTCAACAGAAATAAAAAATAAATTGTTCAGAGACACTCATTCACCAAAGTTCCACAAATCAAGGTCTTCGTTGCCAACGAACTGCTGACCCATGATGTCATCATCCTGCTGCATGGTCGGGACATAGGCTGAGGAGGCTGGGGGGGCGCCTGGGGGAACAGACACGTTCACGTTGGCCGTCGGTAGAGGAGCTTGCATGGTTCTCTGATAAACCTCCTCGATCCTCTCGTCCGACCACCCCATCTCTCGACCCATATTCACATGCATCACATGCATGAAATGGTTGAATTGTGCCATCGTCACATCAGGAGTTGGGGTGGAAGATACGGAACCCTGCGATGCTGATTAGGGTGTAATTTACACGTTGAAGATGCATATTTGAAGTTCATTTGATGTTGATTTCATGGAATTATACATTGAATATGATTGTTTAAGCCGAAATGAGAGAAAGGTTGTGTTTTGTCGATTTTGTAGGAAATACGATGAAATTTAGAGCAAAACACATACCACAAGTGACCGGACCGGAAATAGGAGTGCACGGTTGGATTTGTCTCGAGAAACGGAGTGAATTAGCCAAAGGAATCGAGTCAATCCGACATCCGAGGCGAAAGTTATGCAAGGAAACGAGATGACGTGCCAAAAGACAACACACGGCCGGGTAGACACCACATGGCCGGGTGGAATCGACCCGGCCGGGTCACTTTAACTCGGCCAAGGAGTGAAAAGGGGAAGCTTCGTGTTTGGCCCGGGTGGAACCCACCCGGCCGGGTGGGATTCCACCCGGGCTAGGTTAAAAATCCAATGGCTTCGAGTTTCGCCCGGGTGAAACCCACCCGGCCGGGTGGTTTCGACCCGGGCAAGGCCAAAAGTGGGACAGCTTCGTCAATTGGCCGGGTGGCATGCCCGGGTGGGAGCCACCCGACCGGGTCGCATCAAACTCGGGGTATTTAGGCCATTTTCTCCAATTTCAAAGGGCTAAAGTGCAAAAACTCAGTTTTGGAATTATTGCAACATATAAAAGGGCCCTATTTTCAGTTTTGTGGAACACACAACACCTTGGAGAGCAATTCACACACACTCACACATAGTTATAGGTGTTTTTCATATTTTTGCAATTTCATTCCATAGTTAGCTTAGATTCTTGTGTAGTTTGAGGATTCAAGTGAAGAATTCCATTGGGCTTTGTAAGTAATTGAAGTTTGTAGCTACATTTCAAGTTTTAAGGTGATATCTCTTTAATTTTCATTTCAATTTCCCAATTCTCTTATTTCTTGCATTTGATTTCTTAATTGTGATGGAATTTGTGATTTCTTGCATTCTAGCCATGGATTTCTATCTTAGAACCATGGGCTAAGTCTCAATTGCCTAGGGTGTTGAAGTTCTGGTGGTTATGT
Organism: Galeopsis tetrahit; assembly: GCA_963675135.1. Classification (NCBI taxonomy): domain Eukaryota; kingdom Viridiplantae; phylum Streptophyta; class Magnoliopsida; order Lamiales; family Lamiaceae; genus Galeopsis; species Galeopsis tetrahit. The sequence goes on along the minus strand of OY776130.1, from coordinate 61,438,248 downwards.
GGTGTAATTATGGATCAATTGCATGATTAGCTTAGGAATTGGGTGTATATGCTTCTAGTGTGGTAATTTTCATGATTCAATTGGTTAATTCACCCTATTAGCTAGCATTCTTAGTTTTGTCGACTTCAACGACCGTATTGGGTTGCATAATTTAGAATGTGTGTATGAGCTTGAATTAATCGATTAGAATTAACATAGTAATTAGCTACACCGACCGGGGGTTAGTTGCTTAGATCGACGACACTAGACACTAGTCGATTAGAGGTCGTCTATTAGATTAGTGAAAGGGCGTCTCATAAACATTAGTAACCGTGTTGAACGTGTTTATGGGACACTATCCTACGATCCTATGGCATTGATTAGACGAAATAATTGCTTGTCAATGCACGTGTTTGCCTAGGCCTCACAAGGGATTGGTAGACACACACGAGTGATAGCCTTTAGCTCTACCCAACACATTAGGTTTAATTTGTGTATTTTTCCCCAATAATTCACCACACAACCTACAAAATGGATACACCCGAGGCAATACCTTCTCACCTTGCACTTTCGAAAGGAAGTTAGATATCGTGTAATTGCTTTCGTTCGTTTCTTTGTGTTTAGTTTATCTAGTTTAATACTTGTTTTTTTATATTCCCGAAAATCCAAACAAACGAGTTTAGCTACTACAATGGCATGATAACTTGCAACTTTAGGGATTCATTGGCACTTAATTAAATCCTTGGAACGAAATTCTACTTGGGAAACTTATCCAAAATACGAACAAGTCAATGGCGCCGCTGCCGGGGATTTAAGCGAGTGTTATTAGTGAAACTTAGAGTTTGTTAAGTGTTATTGGTAGTAGCATTTCTTTTTATTATTTTGTTTTTGTTCATCTTTGTAGGCTTTGACACTTCTCTTTTGTAGGTGCATGATCACAAGATCACGTGGAGGAAACCTTGAACCATTAGACTTTGAGATCGAGGCACACGCAAGAAGAAGAAATCGAAGTCGAAACCGTCAAAGAGTCATAGAAGAACCACTTGAGATGGAAAACATTGAAGAGATGAATCCTCCACCAAATGGAGAAGATGAGCTTCAAAGAGAGAATCATCAAGTTGGAAATCAAGTTGGAGGGAATCCACCTCAAAACCCAAACCCACTACCAAATCCCCAATTTCCCAATCCACAATATCCACCCCAAAACCACCTTCCATATCAAGGATACAATCCTTACCCTTATCCACCTCCACAACAAGCCTACTATCCACCACCTCCACCTCATCCATATCCACTCCATCAACACCCATAACCTCCACTTTACCAGTATCCTCCCCCTCAACAAATCCAAGACGAATATATTCCTCCACCTCAACATATAGAAGAACCTCAACGTGTGTACCATGGGAGGCCAATGAGGGAATATTTTGAGCCTCAACCTAGGGAGCATTACGATGGGTTGGCAAGACCAAGGGTGGAGGCCAACAACTTCGAGATTAGTGCCTCTTTATTAAGGATGTTGAGGGAGAGACAATTTGAAGGAAGGACGGAGGAAGGATTTGAGGAAGACCCGAATGAACATCTTGCTCAATTCTTGGAGATAGCCGACACTCTCAAGCAAAATGGAGTGTCGGAAGATGCTAAAAAGATGAGGTTATTTCCGTTTACATTGTCGGGGAAAGCAAAAGCTTGGCTACAATCAAGCATTCCCGCCGGAGAAGTGAGGACGTGGGAAGATTTGAAGAAAAGATTCCTATTGAAGTACTACCCTCCTTCAAAGACGATGGAAGCCAAGCAAAAGATCTCGACGTTCAAACAAGGTCCAAATGAGGGAATCAAAGAAGCATGGGAAAGATTTACAAGTCTTCTCATCACATGCCCCCATCATGGTTTCCCAATTGAACAAACAACTTGTTGGTTCGTTGGTGGGTTACGATTGGAAGATCAACACCACATTGATGCTTGTGCGGGGGGTTCTATTTGGATGAAACCGGTGGAGGAGATCAATGACATTATAGAGGGGATAGCAAGCAATAATTTCAAGACGAGAGTAGACCGGGGAGCACAAAATCGGGTAGCCCAAGTGGATGCTAATGATAGCATAAGAGCAATGATGTCTACACTCATTGAAAAGGTAAATGTTCTATCTCAAACAAGAGATAATCATTTATCCTTTGTGCAAGAAGATCCTCAATTGGGACATATGGAAGAAGTGCAATACATGGGTCAACAAGGATATCCACAAAATTTTCAAGGGAACCGACAATATCAAGGCCAACCACCATATCAAAATCGTGGCCAAGGATATCAAGCTCCTCCTCAAAACCGATTCCAAGGGCAATCTTCATCATCTCAAGGACAAGGGGGACCATCCCCTCAATACCAAGCTCCTCTAAACCCAAATTTTCGGAGGAATGAGAATTTGTCATATTCGAATCCTAAAGGTGCTATTCAATATCCTCCCGGATTTGATCCCGGAGCAAAACTCCCAAGTGGAGAAGGGAAGTCCTCCACGGATGAGCTTCTTGCACACCTCATGAAGAGGATGGATATGAGTGACAAGAGATTTGAAACAATTGAGAAGAAAGTCGAAGCAACCGAGTCCATCCTTGCTCAACTTTTGAGTAATAAAAAATCAATGGAATTCCAAATGGGACAATTGACAACTTCAATTGGATCTCAACCTAACAAAGGGAAATTTCCATCGACAACCGAAGTGAATCCGAAAGAGCATTGTAAAGCCATTAAGTTGAGGAGTGACACTTCTTACGAAGGACCAAAAATGCCCACGGATGTTGATGATGAGAAAGTCGATGAAGAGATTGAGGAAGTTGAGGAAGGAAAGCAAGATGAGGAAGTGGAAGTTGAAGGAAGGACGGATGATAAAGATGAAGAGAAAGAGAATAAAGAGGAGGAAAGTGGGGACGACGAAGTGAAGAGTCCAAGGACTCCAAAGTGGAAGATTGCTAAGGAGCTAAGAGAGAAGAAGCATGATTTACCATGTGACAAATGGGGGATTCCCATTACTCATGTACCACTTCCCTTTCCTCAAAGGTATATGAAGAAGAGGTTGAACGAGAAATTTAGCAAGTTCATGGAAATCTTTAAGAAGATTCATATAAACCTCCCTCTTTTTGATGCCTTGGATCAAATGCCCCACTATATGAAGTTTTTAAAGGATTTTATTGCTAACAAGAAGAAGCTTGGAAGTCATCAAGCAATCAACCTTTCGGAGGAATGTAGTGCATTACTACAAAGAAGCCTCCCCAAAAAGTTGGAAGATCCGGGGAGTTTTACCATTCCTTGTGAAATCGGGGGAAGTGAAGCAATATGGGCATTATGTGACCTTGGGGCGAGCATCAACCTCATGCCCTATTCAATTTACAAGAGATTGGATATGGGGGAGTTGTTACCAACAACCATGACCTTGCATCTAGCCGACCGATCGGTGAAGACACCAAGAGGGATCGTTGAGGATGTGTTGGTGAAAGTGGACCGATTCATATTTCCCGTGGACTTCGTTATTCTTGACATGGCGGAAGATGAGCACGTCCCATTGATCTTGGGAAGACCTTTTCTTGCAACGGGGGAGGCAATGATCAATGTGAAGAAAGGGGAATTGAAATTGAGTTTCAATCATGAAGAAATCACATTTTCAATCTACAAGTCTTTGAAAGAGCTTGGAGAAGTGGAGTCTTGCAATTTCTTAGATGTTGTTGACAACATGGTGCAAAATGAATGGGAAGATTTCTCTAACTCTTCTTTAACTCATTCCATTTCTTCATTTCTATGTGATTCTTTGATTGTCTCTAATGATTTGTTGCCAAGTTCTCATAGGAAATCAATAGAAGAAGTTGATGCAATGGAGATGAGAAGGAGACCTCCAATCCTACCACTTCATATCCCCGTTGAAGGAGGACAAGGCCCGGAAGAAAAGAAGGAAAAGATGAAGCCATTACCGGAACACCTCAAGTATGCTTACTTGGATAACGAAATGAGGTACCCCGTTATCGTTTCCTCTTTGTTGAATGATGTTGAGTTGTGTTGGGAATAAAATGATTTTGATCTAGATACCAAAACCCCTGAATGATGATGTACAAATTAGTTGAGATATGCTCAAGTTATTGTTCAGGCAAGTTGTCCCAGAACACTTGAGTATGTAGAATGCTTAAGTTAAAAATCTCAGAAATGTTGTGAGATTTTAGAGTTCAGGATAGTTGTCCAAAGCTACATGTTAGAAAGCTTGATAGGTATTAAGTCTTAAGGCCAAAGTTGCTGAAGCATCAGGACAACTGAACAAGTGGACAACCAGGCTGAAGAGATCAAGAACACTGAAGCTATGCTCTTAAATGCAAAAGATCTAGACAGTTGAAGTGCAAATAATCAAGAGAATTAACTGTCAAAAGCTTACAGAAGACACATTCAATGAAGCATTTATTGCCAATCATGCCTGAACCAAGCATTGAAGACTTAGAGCATTAAAGAGTGAAGCATTGAATGAATGTTGGAACATTCTAAAACTGCAGCAAGAATGTTCAGGGAGCTTGTCCCATCTGACCGTTGGTTGAGTGTAGATTCTGCCACAAATCAACCTTGGAAAGTGTGCTTATTTGGAAACTGTCACAAGTCATCTCAGCCGCATTTTTCAGAAGTCAACACATTCATTCAAGCAACCATTGAAGAGCCCTTTTACACAGTGGATAAAAGGAAGTCAAGCTACCTAGCCGTTTCAATGGAGCTGCAAATAGACATGTTTGAAATGCTATCTCTCCAACGGATAGTTGTTCAAACATGACTATATAAACAGAAGTGATCAAAGGGATTCAATATCCAACTACAAGCTATCAAACTCATATTAAGCTATCAAAGGAAACCAATCTATTCTCAAGTATTCCAAGTTTCCTGAATCACTTCAAGTCAGCTAAGCCAATCTTTGTAAACATCCTAGCTTAGCATTGAGATATCCAAAGCCTTTACATCTGTTCTCATTGTAAAGGATATCTCTATTAGTTGGAACCAAACCTCAAACCTTATCTCATTTAGTGAAGAGAGTGTTTGTTGTAGAAGTGAGGAGCTAAGGACTGTTAGAGTGAAACACAGTCTTAACTCAGAGAGATTGAGCACTAGGACTCAGATTATCCTAGGGATCAAAACACTAAGAGAGTGTTGTTGATCAGTGCACCTTGGCACTATAAAACAAGCTAATTCCATTGAGAAGGAATTATCCTGTTCAATCAGGCAAAGTGGATGTAGGAGCTTGAGTCTCTGAACCACTATAAACTTGTGTGTCTTTTACTTACTGCACTCTTTATTGCATTCATATTCAAACATATTTCATAGAGTAAAACTTGTAAGTTTAAGGAAAAATTGTTTTGGACAAAGTCCCTGATAACTGTATCTTTTCAGAAATTAACTTGGAGTATTTCTTTAAGTCAAAGGCCAACCACATTCCGCACTTAGCAACTCTTGTAGATATTTAGCCAACTGATCACTCTATAGTAATCAGTAGGACAAGTATCTATCAAAGTTCACTCAGGCCAGTTGTGAGACAACCTGCCTGATAAGACCAGATTTGTCAAAAAGAAAAGAATTTGCATACACAAGTGCATTCCCCCCCCATACACTTGTGTTATACTCCACCTAGGACCAACAAGTTGGAAAAATTGTTGGTTGTGCTTGCTAGGAATAAGAAAGCCTTAGGTTGGACCATTGATGATTTGAAGGGTATTAATCCGTCTATATGCATGCATAGGATTAGGACCGAGAGTGATGTTAAACCCATAGTCCAACCTCAAAGACGAGTAAATCCTATATTGCAAGAAGTCATTAGGAAAGAGGTTATCAAATTCTTAGACTCGGGTATGATTTTTCCCATAAGTGATAGTCCATGGGTTTCACCATTGCATGTTGTTTCTAAAAAGGGGGGTATGACGGTCATAAAAACCGATCAAAATGAGATAATAGCTACAAGGGTAGCAACCGGGTGGAGAGTGTGTGTAGATTATAGGGAGTTGAACAAGGCTACATGTAAGGATCACTTTCCCCTTCCCTTTATGGATCAAATGCTTGATAGGCTTGGTGGATTTGCTTATTATTGTTTCCTCGATGGTTATTCCGGGTACAATCAAATAATGATTGCTCCCGAGGACCAAGAGAAGACCACCTTCACATGTTCCTATGGAACGTTTGCTTGGAGACGCATGCCCTTTGGGTTATGTAATGCACCGGCAACATTCCAAAGGTGCATGATGTCGATTTTTCATGATTTAATTGAGAAGGTAATGGAAGTATTCATGGATGATTTTTCTGTTTTTGGTACTTCATTTGACACATGTTTGGAACATTTGGAGTTAGTGCTTAAACGATGCCAAGATACCAACCTTGTCCTTAATTGGGAAAAGTGTCATTTCATGGTCAAGGAGGGGGTGGTACTTGGTCATCATATATCTTCTCAAGGTTTGCAGGTTGATCGGGCAAAGATAGTAGCAATAGAGAAGCTTCCTCCTCCATCAAACGAGAGAGGAATTCGTTCATTTTTGGGGCACGCCGGCTTTTATAGACAGTTCATTAAAAATTTCTCTAATTTATCTAAGCCCCTTTCACACTTACTTGAGAAAGATGTTCCTTATGTTTTTGATGATGCTTGCTTAAATGCTTTTAGTGCCTTGAAGGAAGCGTTGATCAATACTCCAATTTTGGTAGCACCGGATTGGAAGGAACCATTCACACTAATGTGCGATGCAAGTGATGTAGCAATGGGGGTTGTTCTTGGCCAAGTAAGGGAGAAGATTTTCCGGGCTATATACTATGCATCCAAAACATTCAATGGAGCTCAATTGAATTACACCACTACGGAAAAGGAACTTCTAGCGGTGGTGTACGCTTTTGATAAGTTTCGACCCTACCTAGTAGGTGCGAAAACTATCGTTTACACGGACCACGCCGCTATCCGTTATCTCATGGGAAAGAAGGATGCAAAACCAAGACTAATCTGATGGATCCTACTTCTTCAAGAATTCGACATTGAGATCAAGGATAAGAAGGGGAGTGACAATGTTATAGCCGACCATTTGTCCCGGATTGAGAGGGGTAAAGAGTTCAAAGAAGATTTTGGAGATGTGAAAGAAGAGTTCCCGGATGAGCGTTTATTCCGTGTCCAAGGATCGTTTGTGGGAAAAATTCATGATGAGGCACCTTGGTATGCGGATATAGCTAACTACTTAGCAAGTGGAAGCATACCATTTGGTGTTAACACTTATGAGAAGAAGAAGTTTTTGAAGGATGTGGAGAATTACATTTGGGACGACCCTTTTTTCTTGAAGAGGGGAGTTGATTCAATCATCCGAAAATGTGTTCCAAAAGAAGAATGGGAAAACATCATGACCCATTGCCACTCATCTCCATGTGGAGGACATTATGGGGGTGAGAAGACGGCTTTGAAAGTACTCCAATCCGGATTTTATTGGCCATGGGTATTCCGGAGTTGTAAGGAGTTTGTAATGAGATGTGACAAATGCCAACGGAGTGGAGGGATTTCTAAGAAAAATGAGATGCCGTTGACAAACATTGTGGAAGTCGAATTATTTGATGTTTGGGGGATAGATTTCATGGGACCATTTCCATCTTCAAATGGGTACACATATATTCTACTTGGAGTGGATTATGTGTCAAAATGGATAGAGGCCATTGCTACTAAGGCCAACGATGATAACACCATCATGAATTTTTTGAAGGGGATCTTCACTAGATTTGGCGTTCCAAGAGCTCTCATTAGTGATGGGGGGAGCCACTTCGTGAACAAATTGATGGAAAAGCTACTTGCAAAATATGGTGTCACACATAAAGTAGCAACTCCATACCACCCCCAAACCAATGGGTTAGCCGAAGTTTCGAATAGACATATCAAGAAAATCTTGGAAAGGACGGTTAGTACGAGCCGAAAAGATTGGTCTAGCAAGCTTCCAGATGCACTTTGGGCATATAGGACGGCATATAAGACTCCACTTGGTATGTCACCTTACCAATTAGTTTTTGGGAAGGCATGTCACCTTCCCGTTGAAGTGGAGCACCAAGCACTTTGGGCTTTAAGAAAAGTGAATTTGGATAGCGATTTGTGTGGGGAGAAAAGGGTGCTTCAATTGCATGAACTTGAAGAGTTTCGTGAGGATGCATATGCAAGCTCACAATTATTCCGTGAGAAGACTAAGAGATGGCATGATGCCCGTTTGTCCATGAAAATCTTCGAAGTGGGTGATGAGGTCCTCCTTTACAATTCAAGGTTAAGTGTCTTCCCCGTGAAATTAAAGTCAAAGTGGTTTGGGCCATTTCATGTTACTAGGGTATATCCCACGGGTTTTCTCATCTAGTGAATGAGCAAGGCGAGGAATTCAAAGTGAATGGGCACCGTGTGAAACATTACTATTCTCTTCCCAACAAGGGGGTAGTACATGTGATTGGGCTTCGTGATCCTTGAACTAAAGGAGTTCCGTCCGGCATAGGACGTTAAACCTAGCGCTAAATGGGAGGCAACCCATTTTTACTTGCTTTATTTCTCTTTTTGTTTGAATAAGTGTGAGTAGTTGATGTTCTTTTTGTGAAGAGCTCTCTTGGTAGGTAAAAATTACCCACATGGTGGAAGTCGTACGTCGTGGATAAAAGTTTTGAGAAGTAACGAAGATTGGAGTCGATAGCCATCATGAGGTACACCCCGTCCCAAACTTAATATTGCTTTGCAATATCTAAGTTTGGGGGGGTAGGGAAATTTTCTTGTGATATATTGTACTTGAGTTGTGATGAATTTGAACACTTGTCATTGATGTATAGTGGGTTGACATATAATTCTTGACTTGTGTTTAATATATATACATGGTGGTTGTTGCCGTTATTAATTGTTGGTTGAAATGATTTTGTTGATTGGTTTTGAGATATGTTATAATTGGTTGAATATTGTTTGCTATTGAAAATCATTGCAAGTTCTTGGTGAAAATCTATTTTCAACACTATTTTTCCAAACTTTTATTTGCTTTGCAAAGAAAAAGTTTGGGGGGGGGGGGGGGGGGTATGTTCGTTTTGTAATTCGATTTACACCAAGAACTATGCACGATCAATGAAGTTGAGATTTATTTATGGAGTGAAAGTGTGAACTTGTCATGGAATGAAGAGATTTTGAGTGTAATTGAGCAAGTTGTGAAGTTTTGACCCAAAAAAATGAGATTTTCAGGGGTTGCCCGGGTGGAAACGACCCGGCCGGGTGGGTTTTACCCGGCCAAAAGTCGAAGCCAACGAAAAGAATTTTTCTGCCCGGGTGGGTGGCGACCCGGCCGGGTGGGAGTGACCCGGCCGAAAGACGAAGCTGCAAGGGTGTGACCGGGTGGGAGTGACCCGGCCATGTCGCGCATCACCCGGCCAGTTCGCATTTTAAATCGGGCGGGGCATTTCGACCCGGGTAAGTTTTCTCCACCCAAACCCATTTACACTCAAACCCTACCCACACATTCACACACTCTATAAAACCCTCCCCACACTCAAAACACACACATTCTCTCTTGAAAAGGGGACAAGAATTCGGCACTCTCTCCTCCCTTGCTTTCTTCTCACTTTTCTTCAATTTTTCTTGAGGAATTCACCAAGAAAATCAAGACCCAAGGTATGTAACTCATTTCCCCCAATTTATTTGCAAGAATGAGCATGAATTTGGAGTTTTTGAAGGTTTTTCTTGCATGTTTTTGGGAAGTGACGAAAATTCAAAATTTGACATGGGTTTGTTGATTTCTTTGGCATTTCTCCCATGGGCTTTGTGTATTATGGGTAATTATTGATAAATGTTGAATAACAAGTCTTAATTTCAAATACCCATGGAGAAATTTGAAGGATTTAGAGGTAGAATTGTGAAATTATGCTTCCATGAGAAAATTTGTGTTCTTGAGCATGTTGTGTTTAATTGATGAGCATGTTAGTTTCTAAAGCTTGGATTTTGTTTAAGAATGCTTACACATGCTATTTTGGAGTTAGTAGAAGTGTTATTGTTTGGTTTGGGAAAATTTTTCTTTCAAGCATTTTTACAAACACTTGGTGAGCATGATTTTTGTGAAGAAAGTGAGAGAAAATTGTTGGTATTTGAGAAAATTAAAGGAGAATTGTGGTTGTATGTGAATGGGCATAGGAAAGTTCATGTCTTGACTTGAATTAAGTGTGAAAACTTGATGTTTAATTGATAGAAGTCACATGCAATGTATAATTCTTTGATAATTTGAAGAATATCATTAATTTTTGTTGATTGTGCTCATTTGTAGGATGTCTAGGAAAAGATCGAAAGGAGAGAGCTCTAGAAGGGAGATGAGTGTGGATGATCTATGTGCGGAAAAGTGTGGGGTATGGCCATCGAAACTAGGAATTGATTTTGGAGAGAGAGGAATGGAATACGTGGAGGCCTTTGCTAAGATAATAAACACAACAAGTAGGCCGACACGATACCCGGATGAGGCGTGCATGGTGAGGATGGGCATAAAAGATGATGTGCACGAGTTGTTTGACAACATAGGTTGGGAGCACATTCTACTCATTAAAAGGGAGTCTTGGATGAAGTTCATAGTGGAGTTCATGTCCACTATTGAATTGAAGGAGGAAAGAAGAGGAACTCCCATCGGAATATCATTTCGGATGGGAAATGAAGATCAAGAACTCTCGTTTGATGAGATTAATGAGATGTTTGGAACGGTGATGAATGTGGCGCCCACAACCCCTCAAGAAATGAAAGGATTTGGGGAAGAAGATTTTTGGATTAGGTTGACCCGCAGGGATATGAATGATCGACCCAAGTATGATCCGAGCCACTCTAAAGCTTCACTCATCCGGAACCCGGTGTTCCGATACGCTCACCGAATCCTCTCAAACATTGTATTTGGAAGGTTTGAGGCGGGTGCTGTCAGGAGGGATGAGTTGTACGTATTATGGTGCATGGTGAGAGGGAAACCTCTTAACATGGGCGCCTTTATAGTGGAACAATTGTTGAGGCATGTCAAAAGAGATGTCTCGAATTTCATGTTGGGAGGCATTGTCACAACGATTGCTGAGAGTTACGGGTTGGAACTTGAGAGATCAAAGGCTATTAAAGGTGGATCACGCCTCGACTTGGGATTGATGGAGAAGATGAGGATGTTGAAGTTCGACGAAAGGAGAAGAACTTTCGTTTTCGTACAAGAGGACGAGAGTGTATTTCCATTGCCATATCGGGGCTTGACTTCACATCGGAGGGTTGAGAATTGGGACATGGGATCCCCACAACACCACCAAGTTATTAACGCATATGCAAATGGACGAAATGTCCCGGATCTTTTCATTCAATTACCTCCTAGAGGAACCAATGTTGAGGCAATTGAGGCTCCACCTAGCCCTCCACATCGTGATAGGGGTGAATCGTCTTCAAGGCAGTTCGATCATGAAGCTCCATCCCCTACTCAGAACGTGCCTAGAAATCTTGGTCAAGTCTACACGAGGGGTACGAGTGGTGTAGGGAATCTAGTACGAAGTATTGATGGATTGACTGCGTCGATGAGAGAGATGAGAACGAGCTTTGACGAGAGATTCACTAACATGGAGAACGAATCAAGAAGCTTGCGCACCACGGTGGAGGATGGAATGAGAGAGTTACATGACCAACAACAAGCTTTCAACTCGTGGATCATGCAATATGGTTTCCCGGGAATGCAACCACCACCTCATTGAGAGGAATGTGTGGTTAAGCTCTTCTTACCCTTGTTGGGATATGAATATCCTTAGTTTAGTTTTGATAAACCAAATCAATCATGTAATAGGATAAGTTGTATTGTATAGACAACTTTATTATACATCTTGTAATAGATAGGACTCTGGTTAGAAGAGAAGACATGTCAATGCTCAAGAAGAGAAGAGAAGACCAAGACCAGAAGTCATCTTACATCAGCTGAGTAGAAGTCGTCTTACATCAGCTGAGTAGAAGTCATCTTACAACCAGCTGAGTAAAGACAGCAGAGTAAAGACAGCAGCTGAGAAGAAACAGCAGGTGTGTAAAGCCAGCTGAGTAAAGACAGCAGTTGAGAAGAAACAGCAGCTGTGTAAAGCCAGCTGAGTAAAGACAGCAGAGTAAAGACAACAGCTGAGAAGAAACAGCAGCTGTGTAAAGACAGCTGAGTAAAGACAGCAGAGTGAAGTCTTCTTACCAGCAGAGTGAAGTCTTCTTATCAGCAGAGTAGAAGTCTTCTTACCAGCAGAGTGAAGTCTTCTTACCAGCAGAGTAGAAGTCTTCTTACTCAATTAAAGGAAGGCCAATCAGAGTTGAAGTCAAGGATTGACAAGATACGCACAAGAAAGGAAAGTCAAAGATATGATTGAAATTACATGACAATGGTAATATTCAATCATATCAAATCAAGAGATTGGCAATTCCCGAATTAGTGGAGATTTGAATTGCTATCATCCAACGGTAACATTCAAACATCAACACTATATAAATGAGTCCATACATCATTGGGAATGAGTGAAGAGGTGTGAGATGCAAAGGTCGAGCAAAGGTCATAAACTCCAGAAATAAGAAGAGCTCAAGAAGATCATTAAAGAAGATTCAACACGCATCACCTCATCCCCAGTGAGTGAACTCATACCATCTAAGCCAGTGCAACCACTCATATATATCCATAGCTTAGAGAGAATTTCCCAATCCTAGCATGAGGCTAAAACAGATTGTAAGGGAAATTCTCACCTAGTTCATATACACAAAACCCACCTTCTACCATAAACCCCTAGAAGCCAAGTTGAGTGTTCATCACTGTAAAGAGTCCAAGTGCTCTATAATCACTTGTGGAGTTCAAGTGCAAGTGCTTACAATCACTTGTGGGGAAGTGCAAGTGCTTACAATCACTTGTGGAGACCGCAGTTGTTAGGACGGCTCAGATCTCAAAGTCCTACCCTTGGGACTATAAAGGTCAAGGCCCTTGTAATTTTGGGTAAATTAAAGGGATTAAACATCACGTTAGGACGTGAGAGTGGACGTAGGAACGTATATCCGAACCACTATAAATCAATGTGTTATTTACATTCTGCACTTTACATTTCAAGTCTTTTCATACATATTTGTGCATAAACTGTTTTACACACTATATTTATTAAATAGACGAGTATAATATTTATGGGCACACTACAATTCCGCACTTAACTCCGATAAGTAATTAATCAGTCGACTAACTAGTCCTAGGCCCCTAGTGAAATCAGCAGACTAGTTACTTTGAAGAGTTAGTTTATTTTCCACACAATCAGCAGACATCAAGTCAGCTGATCTTAAACTCGTCTCAGGGACCAACAAGTGGTATCAGAGCCGTGTGTTCAAAAGACCATTGCTTTGAATTTTTGATTTTCGAAAATCTGCACTTTTTCTGTTGTTTTCAGAATTTAACGTGTGAGTACACTTTTTAAAGTGGAATTGATGTTTTGAATCGAACTCACTGCTTTGCAGTGACATGTAATGCTTTTTGGCCAAATTCCATCGTTTGAGCCATCAAAAACACGTTTTATTGTTTTCAATGGTCACCTGAATAGATCCATTTTTTAAAAACTGTTTTGCATGCATTCTATTTTCATAAAAATCATACTTGCATGTATTTGGATTATTGTGTGTTAAGAACAGGTCAACAACTAAGGGGGAACATCAGCTCAGCTGAGTTCTAGCCCTATTTGGATTTACACGCGTATGAGCAAGAAGAGGAGATCAAGATGATCAAGTTGTTTGAAGACCTGAAGGCAAGAAGAGCTTAATTGGAAGTCGTCTGATTTGCAACATATTAGCTGAAGAGTAGATAAGAAGACCTTTGTAATAGCTGATTAGGTGAGTCCGTGCTTGTAAAGTGCAATATTAATAAAACTCATCTTTTTAGCTTTTGGAGATAACATCTAGTTATCTCATCTAATGACAACTTCTCATTGTCCTCATACAAAAGCCTTCTGTTTTTACTCTTATGCACTATTATATGGACTCTAGCACTGTCTGTTCTTTATTGCTTCAGTTAGTGTTAGATGATTTGGTTATATCAAAAAGGGGGAAATTATTGGGATATGAATATCCTTAGTTTAGTTTTGATAAACCAAATCAATCATGTAATAGGATAAGTTGTATTGTATAGACAACTTTATTATACATCTTGTAATAGATAGGACTCTGGTTAGAAGAGAAGACATGTCAATGCTCAAGAAGAGAAGAGAAGACCAAGACCAGAAGTCATCTTACATCAGCTGAGTAGAAGTCGTCTTACATCAGCTGAGTAGAAGTCATCTTACAACCAGCTGAGTAAAGACAGCAGAGTAAAGACAGCAGCTGAGAAGAAACAGCAGCTGTGTAAAGCCAGCTGAGTAAAGACAGCAGCTGTGTAAAGCCAGCTGAGTAAAGACAGCAGAGTAAAGACAACAGTTGAGAAGAAACAGCAGCTGTGTAAAGACAGCTGAGTAAAGACAGCAGAGTGAAGTCTTCTTACCAGCAGAGTGAAGTCTTCTTATCAGCAGAGTAGAAGTCTTCTTACCAGCAGAGTGAAGTCTTCTTACCAGCAGAGTAGAAGTCTTCTTACTCAATTAAAGGAAGGCCAATCAGAGTTGAAGTCAAGGATTGACAAGATACGCACAAGAAAGGAAAGTCAAAGATATGATTGAAATTACATGACAATGGTAATATTCAATCATATCAAATCAAGAGATTGGCAATTCCCAAATTAGTGGAGATTTGAATTGCTATCATCCAACGGTAACATTCAAACATCAACACTATATAAATGAGTCCATACATCATTGGGAATGAGTGAAGAGGTGTGAGATGCAAAGGTCGAGCAAAGGTCATAAACTCCAGAAATAAGAAGAGCTCAAGAAGATCATTAAAGAAGATTCAACACGCATCACCTCATCCCCAGTGAGTGAACTCATACCATCTAAGCCAGTGCAACCACTCATATATATCCATAGCTTAGAGAGAATTTCCCAATCCTAGCATGAGGCTAAAACAGATTGTAAGGGAAATTCTCACCTAGTTCATATACACAAAACCCACCTTCTACCATAAACCCCTAGAAGCCAAGTTGAGTGTTCATCACTGTAAAGAGTCCAAGTGCTCTATAATCACTTGTGGAGTTCAAGTGCAAGTGCTTACAATCACTTGTGGGGAAGTGCAAGTGCTTACAATCACTTGTGGAGACCGCAGCTGTTAGGACGGCTCAAATCTCAAAGTCCTACCCTTGGGACTATAAAGGTCAAGGCCCTTGTAATTTTGGGTAAATTAAAGGGATTAAACATCACGTTAGGACGTGAGAGTGGACGTAGGAACGTATATCCGAACCACTATAAATCAATGTGTTATTTACATTCTGCACTTTACATTTCAAGTCTTTTCATACATATTTGTGCATAAACTGTTTTACACACTATATTTATTAAATAGACGAGTATAATATTTATGGGCACACTACAATTCCGCACTTAACTCCGATAAGTAATTAATCAGTCGACTAACTAGTCCTAGGCCCCTAGTGAAATCAGCAGACTAGTTACTTTGAAGAGTTAGTTTATTTTCCACACAATCAGCAGACATCAAGTCAGCTGATCTTAAACTCGTCTCAGGGACCAACAACCCTTTATCTTTTCCATTCCCTTTATGCTTTGTGTTCAATATGTACTCGAATTAATTCCTTGAGATTTGTAATATTTGATGGATGATTGTTATTGTTTTGAATTATGTGTGAGTTGGAATGTGTGGTGAATGAATGTTTAAGATTGTGTTTGGGTTATAAATTGTTGAATGGTATAATCATTGAGACACATTTGATGATAGTTTGTGGTGAATTCGATTCCTTGAATGTGTACATGATTGGAATGAGTCATCTTGTTCATGTTGTAGTCATCTATTCGTCTATCGATGTTTTGCATACATAATGAGGGATGGGTGATGATGATTGATGAATGATTGAGTATTGAATGAGCCGGTGAGAGTTGAGCTTTGAACCAAACATGAGTTCGGTTTTATTTCATTCTTGAGTGGATCAATTCATTACTTGTTTTTCTAGAACTTGCCCAAGTTCTTGCTTGAGATCATACTTGTGTGATACTTTGAGATATGATATAGGCCATCTTTCGTACTACAAGTCACTTAGCCATATTTTTCCAATAACCAAAGAAATCTTTCGTAGTTAGCCCGTTTGAGCTTGAGTTCCCATTCTCTTGGTAACCTACAATGTTTAACCATTTAACTTTTTGAGCTTTTGATGCCCAATTCTAGTGGAGAACAAAAAGAGAGTGGTAAAACATATGCTTAAATGTCTTTAGCTTGAGGAGAAAAATTGGCAAGTTTGTGAAAAGAAAGAAAAAGATAAAAGGGATGAAAAAAAAAAAAAAAAAAAATTAAAAAAGAGAAGAGGGACAATGAGCCCCAAGTGCTTTAGAAGAAAATAAATTGAAAGGGTGAGTGATTGACTACAAAAGATGAGGAGATGAGGAGATGATTGCATGTGAGAAATTTGAATGAAAATGAGAACGAAGGTGTGTAAACCTTATGAGCATAAGCTTGATGTGTTGAAAAACGACTTTCGTTCTCCACTAGAAAAGTCACTTCCTCCATATTTATCATACCCCGTCCAAAGAGCCAACGTTACGTCCTTGTTTAAGACCTATTGATCTCATAGTTGAACATGTTGTGGTGGAAAGATTGTAGAGCTTGGGCAAGCTTATGGCAATTGCAATGCGTGATTTGATTGATGAGTGTCTATTGTCCGTAATTTGTTTGAGTGTTTGAGAGAAACACTATATCTTGTGAGTTGAACTTGAGCATTTGGATATTGTCATCACCATCACTTGTTATTGTATGTTGAGCATGTGTAGGGTAACTAGATTGATTTTCAATGATGAACTTGTGATCATTTTGAGAATGTATCTTGAGGAAGAAGAATTCATTTCATTCATCGGAGACGTGGGATCTTTCATTGATTATCCATTTGCAATCGTACAACCTCTTGCTTTTATTCTTTTGTTACTCGGGGACGAGCAACGGTTTAAGTTTGGGGGAGTTGATTAGGGTGTAATTTACACGTTGAAGATGCATATTTGAAGTTCATTTGATGTTGATTTCATGGAATTATACATTGAATATGATTGTTTAAGCCGAAATGAGAGAAAGGTTGTGTTTTGTCGATTTTGTAGGAAATACGATGAAATTTGGAGCAAAACACATACCACAAGTGACCGGACCGGAAATAGGAGTGCACGGTTGGATTCGTCTCGAGAAACGGAGTGAATTAGCCAAAGGAATCGAGTCAATCCGACATCCGAGGCAAAAGTTATGCAAG
This sequence comes from Galeopsis tetrahit, assembly GCA_963675135.1. Lineage (NCBI taxonomy): Eukaryota > Viridiplantae > Streptophyta > Magnoliopsida > Lamiales > Lamiaceae > Galeopsis > Galeopsis tetrahit. Next base: position 61,420,924 of record OY776130.1, on the reverse strand, counting down.
GAAACGAGATGACGTGCCAAAAGACAACACACGGCCGGGTAGACACCACATGGCCGGGTGGAATTGACCCGGTCGGGTCACTTTAACTCGGCCAAGGAGTGAAAAGGTGAAGCTTCGTGTTTGGCCCAGGTGGAACCCACCCGGCCGGGTGGGATTCCACCCGGGCTAGGTTAAAAATCCAATGGCTTCGAGTTTCGCCCGGGTGAAACCCACCCGGCCGGGTGGTTTCGACCCGGGCAAGGCCAAAAGTGGGACAGCTTCGTCAATTGGCCGGGTGGCATGCCCGGGTGGGAGCCACCCGGCCGGGTCGCATCAAACTCGGGGTATTTAGGCCATTTTCTCCAATTTCGAAGGGCTAAAGTGCAAAAACTCAGTTTTGGAATTATTGCAACATATAAAAGGGCCCTATTTTCAGTTTTGTGGAACACACAACACCTTGGAGAGCAATTCACACACACTCACACATAGTTATAGGTGTTTTCCATATTTTTGCAATTTCATTCCATAGTTAGCTTAGATTCTTGTGTAGTTTGAGGATTCAAGTGAAGAATTCCATTGGGCTTTGTAAGTAATTGAAGTTTGTAGCTACATTTCAAGTTTTAAGGTGATATCTCTTTAATTTTCATTTCAATTTCCCAATTCTCTTATTTCTTGCATTTGATTTCTTAATTGTGATGGAATTTGTGATTTCTTGCATTCTAGCCATGGATTTCTATCTTAGAACCATGGGCTAAGTCTCAATTGCCTAGGGTGTTGAAGTTCTGGTGGTTATGTGGTGTAATTATGGATCAATTGCATGATTAGCTTAGGAATTGGGTGTATATGCTTCTAGTGTGGTAATTTGCATGATTCAATTGGTTAATTCACCCTATTAGCTAACATTCTTAGTTTTGTCGACTTCAACGACCGTATTGGGTTGCATAATTTAGAATGTGTGTATGAGCTTGAATTAATCTATTAGAATTAACATAGTAATTAGCTACACCGACCGGGGGTTAGTTGCTTAGATCGACGACACTAGACACTAGTCGATTAGAGGTCGTCTATTAGATTAGTGAAATGGCGTCTTATAAACATTAGTAACCGTGTTGAACGTGTTTATGGGACACTATCCTACGATCCTATGGCATTGATTAGACGAAATAATTGCTTGTCAATGCACGTGTTTGCCTAGGCCTCACAAGGGATTGGTAGACACACACGAGTGATAGCCTTTAGCTCTACCCAACACATTAGGTTTAATTTGTGTATTTTTCCCCAATAATTCACCACACAACCTACAAAATGGATACACCCGAGACAATACCTTCTCACCTTGCACTTTCGAAAGGAAGTTAGATATCGTGTAATTGCTTTCGTTCGTTTCTTTGTGTTTAGTTTATCTAGTTTAATACTTGTTTTTTTATATTCCCGAAAATCCAAACAAACGAGTTTAGCTACTACAATGGCATGATAACTTGCAACTTTAGGGATTCATTGGCACTTAATTAAATTCTTGGAACGAAATTCTACTTGGGAAACTTATCCAAAATACGAACAAGTCAGATGCCGTCTGGGACGGACCAGCGCCGGACCTGACATCAGCGCTCATACGACCAAGGCCCAGAACTCGTCCGGGGGTGGTGGGGGCAACTTCCAAATAAGCCTGGTCCACCTCCTCGACTGTAGGGGCACTGCTGGTTCCGGCTTGAGTAGGGTCGACTTGAGTTCCGATCTCGGCCATCCTCCGGTGCATCTCCAACTACATAATTAATAATTTTAAATTAATAGAATAAATTATAAAAAATGTATTTAATTAAACAATTTTATTACTTACGTGGAGGTTAGTTGTGCGCCCGTACGTGGATTGCTGTGTATCAGCATTAAATGGATGAGCAATGCTCATCCGGTCCAAGTGAGTGGGTACACGCCCCGTCTCCCGTTCCTAATAATTAAATTTATGTATTATATATATACTAAATATATAATTAAATTTATTGAAATTAATTAAAAAATTAATAAACACTTACAATGACAATCGACCGCTCAAGGATGGACCGGGCTCCACATCGATGCCTGGACATCCCACCCCCAACGTCGGATCTCCGGTTGACCTTAGCAATCTCACACTTCCTGATGTACGCAGGATCCAGCCACTCCCTCGTCAATGAATCCCACAACACAACATCATTATCATCCTTACCCAAGCTCTGCGTCGTCCCATCGCTCCGCCATGCCATTCTCCATTCGTACATTAAATCCTTATACCGCTCTTGCGCCGATTTACTGAAATACTTGAACATAGCCTGGTCTGAGTACATATTCCGATTCCAAGTGGCTTGTTTCTGCACATATAATAAATTGTTTATTATTGAACAAATTAACAAACATTAATTAAATAATTAAGTAATTAATTACTACCTGAAATTCCTCGAAGTACGCCAACTTTTTTTGTTTTGGGACCTTCGACCAGGTAATTGCACCCGCAGAGATCGGTAAAGAGCCAAAAGCAATCGTGCATGCCCTGGAGACCTCGTTACCAGGTAACAATCTGTAAAACGAATGCGAAATTAATTAATTATTAATTATTAAACAATAAAAGTATTTAATTACTTACACTCCTCCACTTGTAACCCAAACGCGCTCCCGGCCATCCCGAGCAGGAACAGCAGGATGGTCCCGGACAGACGAATGAGACGACGGCTGATTAGGCGACGGGTGTGGAATGGGTGGCGGAGGCGACGACAATGGTGTTCGTGGCAGTATAGGAGCCGGCGCCTCGGGTCTAAGTTTGGATCGACTCTTCCTCGATCGGCTACGTGACCCGGAGGCCCCGTGAAATCCCGAGCCACCAGAGCCACCAGCACCATCTCCAGTCATCTATTTAATTTAATAAAAAACAATAATCTAATAAATTAAAATTTAATCCCTAAATAATAACTTATTTTAATCAATAATAACCTATTTTAATAAATAATTTTTTATTCAATCAACAATACCTAATTTAATCAATAAAAACCTATTTTAATAAATAATTTCCTATTTTATTCAACAATAACTAATTTCCTATTTTATTCAACAATAACTAATTTATTCAATAATTTCCAATTTTAATTAACAATCTATAACCTAATAAATTTAGTAACAATTTTTTCTAACTTTAAAATAACAATTTCCTAATATAATTAACAAAGCCCCTAATTTAATCAATAATTTCATAATTAGTAAATCAACAATATTAATCTAGCTAATTATAACGTACAATATCATAATTTAATTATGTAATTAACTCCACTCCAACGTATATGCAAATTAAACAATAATATCAACTATATATATAACATCAATTATGCAAAACATGCAATATCGATCTTAACAAATCACATCAATTTATTACAAATAACTATATACATGAACTAGCTATATATAGGCAATTATCCACTTACAATATAACTAATTAATTAGATATATCAACTACATACATTCAAAATAATTAACTATATACATCAACTACAAACAATTTCATATTAATCTATATAACAAATTAAATTAACACATGCAATTTAATTCATAATTATAGGCAATACAATATAACTTAAAAATTAATTACTAACAAATTAAGAAAGCGTACCGTATAGATTTTCTAATCGAGTCGAGAGATCACCTCGGCAGAGCCTCTTCTTCGCGCGATGAAGACGGGAGATAGAAACAGGGAGGAGGGAGGAGGGGGGGAGTTTCTTTCTCTCGAAAGAGAAAGAAGTAATCTGTTCTTCAGTTTATATACAAAAAAAAATTGCCATTACCGACGGAAATTTCCGTCGGTAATGACCACATTTAATTTTGGGAGTCGATCAAGAGGCGGTTAGTTAATGCGGGTCGGTTACCGACGGAAATTTCCGTCGGTAAGGGCTAATTTAAATATATCCGCGCCCGTTTAAAATTATCACGCGAGGGCCCAATAATATGGCGCGGTTACCGACAGAAATTTACAATACCGACTGAAAAATCCGTCGGCCGGTGACCCAAAAACGACACCGTGTAGAGAGTTCTGAGTGTCCGTCGGCATTCCGTCGGGAAAGCCGACGGAAATTGAATTCCGTCGGCAGAGTCTTCTGACTTTGAATTCTGTCGGTACAGCCGTCGGAAAGGTAATCCGTCGGTATACGTCCGTCGGCATAAACGAGCGTTTTTGTAGTGTTATAATATAAAATTAAATTAAGTTAAAAATTATTATAATTATTAAAAATTAATAAAATGTACTTATTTCAACCCCGCGTACTACGCGGGTCTTACACTAGTATAATAATATATTTAAAAAAAATAAGAAATTGACATATCAAAATTAATTGTGTAATAGAAAAGAACAAATATATTCTTAACAATTGATTGTAGCTAATAATAACATAATCGTGAAAAAAAAAGAGTAACATGTTTGTATTTTACTATATAATAATCATTAAATATTTTATTAGTGAAACATTAAAAATAATTTAGATAATTAGTCAAAAGATAGCGAGAATCACCGATCTCTCCTCGGTCCATAATCAAATGGGAGAGTCCTTGATGCAAAACTAGAAAATCGTGAGCAGCTTAAACTTCATAGCTTTCATCTCAATATCAAAACAAGACAGGGTTACTACCTTATTAGAAAGGTTTAGCCTTCATTCTACTACTCTCCCTATTACTTTTGCCTCTGCTTGATCTGGTCGTTCTTGAGAGGTGTTAATAGACGGGTAGAGCTGTTACACGAATCGAACTACTCGTGAGCTCGGTTCGATTCAATAAAATTCGAATTTAGCTCGACTCATTCGTTAAATGAATCGAGCTCGAGCTCGTTAGATACTCGATTTACTAACGAGTCGACTCGAGCTCGATTTGTTAGGTTCGATATCTAATTTTTTTTCTTTTAACTCCATTAGGCTCGTTAGGTTCATTAGACTATTTAACGAGTCGAGCCGAACTCGAACCTCAAATAATCGGCTCGGCTCAACTCGAATAACAACCCTATAGACGAGCTCTTCCTAGCTAGTTAAGTTGCACGGTCTTAACATTCTCTCTCATATAGGAGTAATATTCTTAGAATTGTGTGTGCGCGTGCTTATCTATTTCTCACGAAAGCTAGTAAAAAAATAAAGCAAAAAAGTCTGAAAATAAATTACTCATCCGTTTTTCTCATAATAATCTTCAACCTTTAAAATATAAAAGTGTTTCTAAATTTCATACTCACAATGTACACAATATTATATATAAAGTATAAATGTTTATTTAAATTATTTCTCAATACATTATAATTATTTCTTAAAAAGTGTGACTCATGTGGAAAGTATTACTGAATAATGAAAGTATATTTTACTTATAAGCATTTGTTCTTTTTGCAGTGTCTGTCTCAAAGAGGAAAGCATAACCATTGCCACACAAAAATAAGTTCTCAAATTTTATTTTATTTTAACTGTCACCTTATTTACTCATACTTGAGAAATAAATAATTGTCATTTTATTTACTCCTTCTGTATTTTATTAGATTATTTGTTTTTCCCAAGATTACTCGTTTACTTAAAAAAATAATAATCAATTTTATCTATTTTTTCAAATGGAGGAATTATAAACCAAGAAATGATGAATTCTGCAAAGGAAAGTAGAGTGCTAAAATGTGCAATATATTATAACAACATTTAATTTTTAGAACATGTAATAAACATGTCATGTGATTATAACAAAATTATAATTGTAATTAATTGTTTTCATATATTATCCTTTAAAAAGATGTATATTAATTAACCATAACATAGTAACTGCATTTTCTTTTTTTGTTGAAAATATCGTATCAGCCTTTTTAATCATGATTTGTAATTTTTAATGAACTCATAATATAATTATGATATATATTTAACAAAACTTCCATAAATATATTTATAAGTTTTATTTCGACTATAATTAGATATGAGGGAAAAAAAAATAGTAGTGTGAGACGTGGGCTCACTAATTATAGTCGAAAAATATTTTAAAACTGAACGGTTTTAATTAAATCATTCTATGTTTGAGTGACTTAATTATGTTATTATTGACTCAGCTTAATTAATGGATCAATCTTCTATTTCTTTACATAGAGGAACTAATTAATTACGTGTAAGAAAGACTTTCATCTTTCGATAATTTTTTGATTTGTGTGTGTCATTCTTATGTTAGAGCCCGTTCGTTTCAATTTTTATGAGATATCCTCAAGATAAGAAGACTCTCATTGTCAGTAATTCAAACTAAGAGGAAATATAAGAAAAAAAAAAAACAAGAAAGAAATTTTTTAGATAAATGTTGAAAAGATAAAATTAAAAAAATAGATAGTGAGTGTTGCCAAAAAAATGAAAGAAATAATTAACTTTTGAATTCACGGAAAAAATTAGTACTCCCTTCGTCCTAAATAACTTTCATTTTTTCGAAACGTCGTACAATAACTTTCACACCATAAACTTCACATTTACAATATCTTCAACTAGATGAGCACCCGCGTATTACGCGTAATGTAAAATTAGAAAAATTGAGAAGCAAAACAGAATGAAGACGAAAATTTTCTTGATATAACCTCTCATTAATATACAAAATAATCTTTAAAATGCCTATTAGTACATAGGTGAATTAAATTTCAATAAATTCTAGCAAATGCAAAGAGGATTATTAATTGTGAAGAAATCAGTATTACATAATTTAGGAAATTAGTAACATTAAAAATTTGAATGATTTTAATTGATATTGAATTATTTATGTAAAATCAATCAGTAACATTGAAATTGGTATTACATAATTGATAATTTAGGCAAAATCAATCAGAAGACGACAGTAGGCAAAATTAACCAGAATCGTAAGCAAAATCAATCAGAAGACGACACGTAAGCAAACTCAACTCCCTATTAGTATAATAGGGGATTTTACACAAAATATGATTACTTTTAACTCACATATATACACGTCAATTATTTTCTTTACTTTATATGGAGTTTATATAATTAACCCTCGTAACGTTACTCATTATTACACTTTTTAAATTTTCATGTTTACCTATATGTGAAAGTTATTCTGAAACGGAGGGACAATTAACATGTAACCTAGTTAGGTCATACTCAAGCCTCGTACACTCTCTAGAATTAGCCCACAGTGTTTGCTAAAAAATTTATAAAGTATTGGATAAGGACATCAACACCTTGCGGAAAAACCCAAGTGATAAATAAAGCAACAAGGAAAAAGGGTGTTCACAAGATTCACAAAACACACTCACTCTCACCAACCCTAATCTCTTCATTTTCACTCCTCTTTCCTCTTCTCGATTATGTAAAAATTAACCCCATCAAAATCTAATTAACTATCAAATGGGGTTTCCACACCCATTTGATTCTTGCTTCCAAAACACCCCTTTTTATCTTACTGTGTAAATAGTTTTGTTTTTTTGTTGGCCCGTGTAAAAAAAATCCAATCTTGGAGGAATAGATCTGTGTGGTTCTTGATCGGTGGAGGTTCTCGCTGTAATTGGTGATTTTTCTTGATATGGGTTTGTTTTGCATTTTAGTTTGATTTGTGTATTTGGATTTTGGATTGCCTTTTTAGGGGTTTTAGTAGAAATACTTGCCAAGAAGATTGTTTTTCTGGTGGATATATTTATTGGGGGTTTGATTATATTTTATCTAATTTTGAATTTGTGGGTTGATTGATTTGGATATTAGAATTAGGAGCTTAGATTGTTGTTGATTATTGTTATTATTATTATGTCATTCAAGAGTATAATTCAGGATATGAAGGGTGAATTAGGGAGCATATCTAGGAAGGGTTTTGTTGGTTATGGGATGAGGTCTAGGTCTCATCGTGTAGTCGAGGAGGATTCTTCGTCTGCCATGGCTGTAGATGCTCTGAGGCAGAGCTGTTGGGCCAACTTGCCGCCCGAGCTTCTGAGGGACGTGCTAATGCGGATTGAGGAATCCGATTGCACGTGGCCCCAACGAAAGAATGTTGTTTCGTGTGCTGGTGTTTGTAGGAGTTGGAGAGAAATCATGAAGGAAATTGTTAAGAACTTGCAAGTTTCTGGCAAGTTGACCTTTCCCATTTCAGTCAAGCAGGTCCGTTTTTCGATCTTTAGCTGTCATGATTTGTTGTTTTCCGTTTCGTTTTATCATATGTAATGTTTAATTCAGAATGGGGAACAATATTATATGTAATGCATTGTGCTACAGATGCTCCTATCTTGAATTTCATGTCAAATGTGAAATGTCTTAAGCTGTGTTCGCTTTGAATTCCTTGCTTAAATATAGTTAGTGTATGCCTTACATCGAGATTGTTGCTAATTTGTGTTGCCTCGTTGGTAACGAAACAGTTGAGGAAGCCATAATTCTCCATCTTTCGTTTTTTTCGAATTTCATGAATGAAAAATTGCCCCAAATTTACTGGAAATGTCAAATCTTAGTGTCATTTGTCAAATAGTCCATTGAATGAGGGGAGAAGTTCTCTGGAGAATTTAAATTCTGAATTCTCTCTGAATCACGAAATCTGCAGTTTACGTTTGCAAATACAGAGAAACGGGATTCCTATGACATGCTGGTGTGTGTATTGCCAATCTTCTATAATGAGAATTGATAGATAATTAATCTTCTGAATATTTTATACCTTGATGAGAATAAGCTGGTTTAAACAAAATTAATGTCTCAGTATTATCGTGACTTTGCTTACTCGTGTAAATTTCTATCATTTATGCAGCCCGGTCTCAGAAACACCCTAATTCACTGCTTCATTAAGCGGAACCGAGGCACTCAAACGTACCATCTTTATCTCAATTATAATCAAGGTAAGCTACTAACCTAGCCTTTCTCTCCATCAAATAAATAGTAGTAGCAAATTTGTCTTAATTTTTCATTTTTTTTTTTGATAAAGAATTGATTTTTCTTAACTTTTTTTATGGTCTTTCAACAGCTTCTAATGATGAAGGGAAGTTTCTTCTTGCTGCTCGAAGATGCAGACGACCAACGTACACAGACTACATAATATCTTTAAATGCCAACGATGTATCCAAGGGCAGCAGCAACTACATCGGGAAATTGAGGTAAATCCTTCAAACATCCAATTCTATCCACTGGTGATTAAAAGTACTCGTTTTAAAGAAAAATGATCATAGGTCTAATTTCTTGGGGACTAAGTTCACAATCTATGATGCTCAACCGCCAAATGCTGGAGCTAAAGTTACTAAATCTCGTTCAACGAGATTAGTAGGAATGAGACAAATCTCTCCCCGGGTCCCTGCAGGCAACTATCCCGTCGCACATATTTCGTATGAGCTGAACGTCTTGGGTTCAAGGTGATGAATTGATCTTTCTGATAAAATTTTCGTATAAAAGCTGATGAATTGTTATTTGATTTATCGAGTGAAATGGGAAAGGAGTATCACTATTTTGCTGGTAAGACAACGATCTTAGCATTTATCCTCCTAGTATGTGGGGTCGACTATACAAATCATCTCATTATCGTGTTTTGTCAATACACAGTCCTTTTATAATTTAGTAACACATCTTTTTTTATGGTTTCTTCCAAGTCTCTTATTAGGTATTTCCTTTTCCCTTCCAATTTGATTAAGGATGGGAATTTTTACACCCCAAATTGGTCATTTTTAAACATGTTTTTCGTTCAAGTTTCGTTCTTGAAAATTGACTAAAAAGATCTAGTCTCCACTCACATTTTCAAGATTGGAACTTGAAAGAAAAACGGGCTTAAACGAGAAGATATAACCTTTACGAATCATAAGTGCGTTTTTGGGAATATAAAGTTATTTGGGGTGTTTTTGTTCTTTTCAACTATGTTTGACCAAATTGGGGTGTGAATAGCTACACTCTGCAATATTTTTGACTCGTGTCTTAACATACGTATCCACTATTCAGGGGACCAAGGCGGATGCAGTGCATTATGGACTCTATACCCGTTTCTTCAATCGAACCGGGTGGTGTGGCCCCCACCCAAACTGCCTTCCTCCCTGGAAACTTCGAATCCTTTCCATCACTCCCGTTTTTCCGATCAAAGTCAACTCGCTCGGATAGTTTCCGATCAGGACCTTTGTTGACACCAAAGGACGAAATGCTCGTCTTGAAAAACAAGACGCCAAGATGGCACGACCAACTCCAATGCTGGTGTCTCAACTTCAACGGGCGAGTCACAGTTGCCTCTGTAAAGAACTTCCAGCTTGTTGCATCTCTCGAAAACGGGCAAGGGCAGCACGAGAACGTCACTCTCCAGTTTGGGAAGGTCGGGAAGGACATTTTCACCATGGATTATCAGTACCCGATTTCAGCTTTTCAGGCATTTGCGATTTGTCTTAGCAGCTTCGATACCAAAATAGCTTGTGAATGACGATGGTGCTCGTTCGTTAGAGAGACGGGACAGGGTTCGAACGGTTCGATGTTTTACATCGGTTCCAAGGGAAAGAAGAAAAAGGATTGCTACACACTTTGAAGAAGTGTTTGTTTTCAAATGAGTTGTAATGGAGCATCAAATGAAATTGTCTTTTCTTGTTTGGTTTCAGTGAAATTGTGGGAATCTGTTGCCATAGCCAATTTCTTAATAAACAACTATTCTTCATTTAGTATTAATATTGGTGAATTTAACACTAAATGTACATTACCTTTGAGTTCATTTTTTATATTTTTATGAAAATGTCTTATGTCATTTTTTTTTTTTTTATAAAATTGCAAATTGCTGGGAGTGTTGTTAAATAGTCCAAAGTTAATGGACGTTTCTTTTCACCAACTCCTTAATATATTAATTTATTTAAAAAAGAGAGTATTGAAATAATCATAAGTAAATAAATTGGGGTACTTAATATATTTCAAAGACATTTTTTAAAGAGAAAGTAAAAATTAAATTGCTAGATAAGTAGATATTCAAAATCATCATTTTAGCTTTTAAAATAAAAACCATGATTGAAATCTCAATTGGACAATAAATAAACTTGAATGTATTTTGGGCTTTTTGAAAATTTAAGTTAGGCTTGTGTCCAAGGTTGATATTCATTTTTTAAAGATTATTTGAGGTTGATGCTATTATATTATATATTGAATAAATTACAATTATCAATGAATTGAGCCTTGTTAAATTACCAAGTGAATAATGTAGTACGAGTCTTATTGTTCAAATTACTAAATGAATCTCATTAGTCCAGTAAATTGCAATTATCTTTATTAACTTCAATCTTCAAATCATGGGGTCGTTTAATAATTTGGACAAAATTCAATTTATAATTTCACATAATTATTTCAAGGTATCGTAGCCTCAAGACTCACACCCATACGTTCTGAGTTCGATTCTTGCTGAAAGTAACTTTACAAACTTTTAGATGAGACATAATTCTTTCAAATATAAAACTTAAGTTGTGGACATGGCTAGGAGCAAGTAATCTGATAGACCAAAATGCATCGGACATGGTTTTGCGATCCTTTTTGTACATCTCTTGTGTTGAGTACCTCTTGTACTATTGTGCTTATGAAATTCTCTAAGTAGTTAAAAATAAAAAATGTTTGTTTAGACTAAAAAACATTAAATAAAAAGAAAGAAAAGAAATGCGACATAATTAATGACGCATAAGTAGTAGGTCCAAAATGTTAAATCTAATGGGGTAGTTATATTAATTAGAGTATATGTTTATTTATTGAAAGGGGCCATGCCTCATTATCTAACTTCATTTTCTTTCTCTTTCCATCTAATTATTATTTTATTTTATTTAATTGTTACTTTTTACGTAGTAATTAAAGTTGCATGATGCAGTTCGTGTTTTTTTTTTTTTATAATTCTATGCAATAGCTAAGGAATATAACTCCCTCCGTGCGTAATAAGTTTCATAGGTAGATAGATGTATATACTTAAAAAAGTGTAATAATGAGTGTAGTTTTAAGGGATAATTGTGTAATTTTTTATGTATAAAATAAAGAAATGAGTTAACTTATGTGTATATGGGACAAAAAGTAACTAAATTCATGTAAAAATTAAGGATATTGTAAGAGTGAAGTTTATAAATAATTTTTTATTTCAAGGTATGAAAGTTATTGTAGGACAAAGGGAGTATAATTTATTGGAATATTAAAATTATTGAAAGTTTATACTAATACATCATCCGTATGCATTTTTCAAAGGCAAATTAACAAGAAAATTTGAAGGAAACGAATAAGTGGCGTTGCAATAGGTGATTTGTCGTAATGTCAATATCATGACACATATTTTTGTTAGAAACTCTCGTCTCAATGTTGGTTTGAACCTCCGAATTTTATGAATTTTGCCCTTCTTAACTCAGTGTGCGATATTTGCTAATAATATGATCCATTTTTTTAGCTTAAAAAAAATCTTAAAAGTGATCCATATATATAGTTAATTAGTTACCACTTATTAGTAAAAGGTTAAAGAACTCGAATATAAAAAAGGAATAAATTATTTTATTTAAATGCATCTCAATCATTTTCCATAATTATACATTGTAAAAAAGCAAGTATTTGAATTTATATTTTAGTATTTAGTCATCATGTTACTAAGACATTTGAATATTAATATAGTACGACAAACAAGTACAAGTTATGGTAACATGTAGTCCATGTGCATAAAACAACAATGGACCTCCAAGAATGGGCAAATTGTTAATAATAAAATAATTAGATGATCATTTGAAGATAATATACATATTCACTGTTTTCATGTTAATGAAATTCGTTTTATACAATAAACTTTATACAGAATTTTATCTATATATATGTGAAATTCGATAATTTTTATTTTTTTATTTATGTATGTGTGGAGTATATATATTAAATTAGGCAAGGTCTACGTTTCGGGTTAAAATTAATGTCATATTTTATTTACTAGTAATTATTTTATATGAACAATATTGTTTAGTTATATTAGTTTGCATATTTAAATTAATTTAAATCTAGTGTCACGTTTTCAGTTAAAATTTATACCCCATTGGTGTTTTATGTGATTAATCAAATTATTTAATCTTAAATCCAACCTTTTTACTGCTAAATGGAGTAATCAACTTTACGTGCATTACAGCTCATCAAACTGTACTTAACAAAAGATTAAACCATAAAATAATTACAGTACCACATTTACCACTCTGATTTCCAATTAAAAGCATATAAAAGAATTTAAAAGTCCTAATTTTTTTTTTAAATGTGTCAATCAAACTATGTAAGTTATCTCAAAATTAAAGAATAAATACGAGTAAATGGGAGTGAAGGATTTAATAAAATAAATTGTTTATTTAAAAGAAAAGAGAAATTCCTGAATTTTGAACAAATGAAATCAGCTTTTGGACATAAAAGAGACAGGTCTATGGAGTCCATACTGAGACAGTGCCAATCCATTACCATGTCTCTTTCACGGACTGACATTATTGCCCTTCATTTATTACAACGATAAAATTTATTGTACGGATCTCACTAAGGCTAAATTCGTCATTAAACGTCCACGGTAAAAATATTTTACTGCATTTCCTACAATTATTCAAAGGTGGGTGCATCGGACACTTCACCTCTTATTTATTTATTTTATTTTAAAATATACTCCAATTTAAGTAGAATCATAAACTCACATATTAAATCCGTTTCATATATAAAATTGTCTCACATGTAGTTAGTACTCAAATTTTACATAATTTACTCATTTTAACTAAATTTATTGTCACATTTCTATTAAAATTAGTATTCCATTTTAATCAAAATTAATGTCATATTTCATTTATGTACCTATGCACAATGAAATGATTCTTGTTTTGGAGTCTCGATCTAAACTAACCAATGAGCTAAAATGTTAGCGTTTTGTATCAAAATAGTGGTTTACAATTTTAATTTTTTTGTGGGTAGATTATTTATATTTAAAATTTTAAGTTCGAATAAAAAAAATCCATACAAGAGGCATCCCACTTTAAATATTCATTACTCTGTAAATATTTAGAAAAAAACCCACATGATTTTTTTTCAATAATTACTGTTTCCAATAATCTAATTGTACTTTTTACTCAAATTCGAGTGATGACTATGAAAGTATGACCCACCTCCAAATTATAAAAGTAGTTTTCCTTTGAATTAAGGATCTCAAATAAAAATGTCATTATTTGAGTATCAATTATGAAAGTAATTATTGAAAATTACGAAAATAGGACTCATCACAATTAGTCCCTCCTCATTATAGAGTCATAATAAATAATTATATTCATGAGTATAATTATAGTGTATATTTATGATTTATTCGAATTTTGGTTTTTGTTAGATGTTTTTATTGACTAAATAACATTATTTTTTCATAAATATTTGAATCAATTGAGACATTTGAATATATATGCATATGCATATGAATTTTATATTTTATTTTTGTATAGCCATGCCTTATGCCTACCTTTTTTAATTTTTTAATGATCCCTTAACCTTTTGCTTATGCTTATTAAACCACACATAATAAGTTTCAATTCTATTAGAATTAAATTAAAATTATAACTCAATTACCCTAACAGTATTACACAGTTGAACTATCAGAGTGCTTGGCTCTTTTATTTTATAATAAAATAGTAACTTATATTTGTAAAAAGACAATTTTTTGTAAAAATGAAATAAAATTACGATTTTACCGTTTTTATCAATTACAATGTATATATATATATATTTTTTTTTACAATTAATCCTTTTAAAATTACTGCAAGTATTCTTCTCCTGGTCGCCACCGCCACGTCATGCGCACCCTCTGCAATTTTCTACGGTCGCAAACAGATAATGGGGGGCATTTGGAATCGACGGTGTTAATTGAAGGTGGCCACGTGTCGCAATCGAGATCGTAGATTGAAACCCTAGAGCTGATGAGAGTTAAAAAAACATGAGATATATAATGATTTTGGGGAGAGAAAAAAAATCTTATCTTTCAGTTGTTTACAATAAAGCTCTCTTCTCCTTCAAACATTGCAGATCCAGAAGTGAAATTACCTTTTGGACCCTCCCATGGCGTACTCGTTTCCGGAGGAGGTTCTGGAGCACGTTTTTTCGTTTCTCAGCTCCGATAAGGACCGAAACGCGGTTTCGTTGGTGTGCAGGTCGTGGTACGAGATCGAGCGGTGGTGTCGCCGCCGTATTTTCGTCGGGAACTGCTACGCGGTGTCTCCGCAGACAATGATCCGGCGCTTTCCCAAGGTGAGAGCACTGGAGATGAAGGGGAAGCCGCATTTTGCGGATTTCAACCTCGTGCCGGAGGGTTGGGGTGCGTATGTGCATCCGTGGATCAAGGCGATGTCGTCGGCGTATCCGTCTCTCGAGGAGATCAAGCTCAAGAGAATGGTGGTGACTGATGAGAGTCTAGAACTGATCGCGAGATCGTTTAAGAATTTCAAAGTTTTGGTGCTCTCGTCTTGCGAGGGATTTACCACGGATGGTCTAGCGTCGATTGCTGCTAATTGCAGGTTACTGATTTTAAAGCCAATTAATAATGTTTTCAGCTCTCTCTCTCTCTCTCTCTCTCTCTCTCTCTCTCTCTTAGTGCACTTTTGTTCTTTTTCCTGATTGAGAAATGAAAAACAAGTTCGTTTCTACGGGATTCAGAGGAAATGTAGATGTAAACTTATAGATATTTAGCTATATTTAGTGTTCTACTTGATTTCCTAGTGGTAGCGTGGAAAACTCGAGATTTGTCGGTTTAGCGCATAATCTAGCACTTGAATAAAAAACTGAATTCATCTTGAAGGCGTTAAATTTGATGTTACTTAGGTCGAGTACTTCTGTTTTATTCCTTCCAAATGCATTTTCATAGTGATTCCAATCGAAGAGAAGAATTTTAGATCACGGAGGGAAGCCTGTTAATTTTTCTGTTCAGTAATGGATTTTTATTGAAATATATTTCTTTCCCTGGTGGTTTAGTTCCTCCTGTTAGGCATATTATTAGTCTGTAAACGTGACCTCCATGGGTTGCGATTCTTAATTGTAAGTTCAGTGTATTGGGAATAAAATTGTTTAGCGATGCAAACATTTGGCTTATGTTGTCTGATTTGCTCATTTGTAAAAGATTCTTTGTTAGTTGTCCTTAGAATAATATGACCTGTGTCATTCTTTCGTGGATGTGAAGTTTTTTCTTTTTTTAATTGTTATTAGATTCTACCTTTCCTTCTTTGCGTTAGTATGACTAAATAAGATAATCTGTCATTTCGTTCTTTTGTTGAGAAATATATTTCCTTCTCTTTGTTTTGAGTTTCTATTGCACAAAGATTTTGGGCCCTGGCTGTAATGTATTGTGAAATTATAGAACATTTCAGCTATATCATGTAGGGACCTTCAATGTTAACACAGACAAAGAATTGTTGAGAAATGAGGTTCCTTTCCTTTTTGGAGGGCCTTCTTTCTCCAAGTCTAATCCCCATTAATGAACAGCACACAAATTGAATTCCCTGCAGTTAGGATTTGGTCCTCAGTTGTCAACAGAACAAAGAGCTCTCTGCTTCTGATTTTGTATGAGTACCCAGCCCTTGATGTTGCATCCTAACCTTATGGTTTTCTGGATTGATGATTAATTGTTGTTTGTCATTTGCACCTCTTGTATGCTGTAATACAATGTCTGGCATTCATTCACTATACCCCTCAATATTGATGTTTTCAATTGCCAAAAAGTCTTGATGACTCAGGTATCATTTTCAATACAGGAGTCTTAGAGAACTAGATTTGAGGGAGAGTGACGTGGAAGACCTAAGCGGGCATTGGCTTAGTCATTTCCCTGACAACTGCACCTCACTGGTATCACTTAACATATCTTGTTTAAGTTCAGAGGTTAGTTTCTCTGCCTTGGAGCGCCTGGTTGGACGATGCCCTAATTTTAGGACTCTTCGCCTGAACCGTACTGTACCCCTTGAGAAGCTTGATAACCTAATCCATCATGCCCCTCAGTTGGTTGAATTGGGTACTGGGACCTACTCAGCTGAGATTCGATCCGACATCTTCTTGAACCTGGCAGACGCATTTTCTGTCTGTAAGCAACTCAGAGGTATGTCTGGGTTTTGGGACGTCGTTCCAGCTTATCTTCCAGCTATGTATTCAGTCTGCTCTGGGATAACGTCACTGAACTTAAGTTATGCCACCATCCAAAGTCCCGATCTTGTCAAAATTGTTAGCAAGTGTCGGCGTTTACAGCGTCTCTTGGTATGCATACTATATTCCATCTTTTTTGTATTGATTTGATGAATTAAGTGACTATGACATATAAGTAAAATTCTGATTTAAATATTTTTGGGCTCATGACAACATTTAGGTCCTGGATTACATTGAAGATGCTGGTCTGGATGCACTTGCTACTTATTGCAAGGATTTGGAAGAACTCCGTGTTTTCCCATCTGATCCATTCGGTGCTGAACCAAACGTGTCTTTAACGGAACAGGGACTTGTCTCCGTTTCCGAAGGCTGCCCCAAGCTGCAGTCCGTTCTATACTTCTGCCGCCAGATGTCAAATGATGCATTAGTTGCCATTGCTAGGAATCGACCAAACATGGTCCGTTTCCGGCTATGCATTATCGAGCCTCGAGTTCCTGATTACTTAACACTTGAACCACTTGATATTGGTTTCGGAGCCATTGTAGAGAACTGCAGAGAACTACGACGCCTATCGATGTCTGGCCTCCTGACGGATCGAGTGTTTGAATACATCGGAACCCACGCTAAGAAATTGGAGATGCTCTCGATAGCGTTTGCGGGGGATAGCGACTTGGGGCTCCATCATGTGTTGTCAGGGTGTGAAAGTTTGCGGAAATTGGAGATCAGGGACTGCCCGTTTGGGGACAAGGCTCTCCTGGCGAACGCTGCAAAGCTGGCGACAATGCGATCCCTTTGGATGTCATCTTGTTTGGTGAGTTTGGGTGCGTGTAAGATGCTTGCTCGTAAGATGCCCATGCTGAACGTCGAAGTCATTGACGAGAGAGGACATCCTGATTCAAGACCCGAAAGCTGCCCCGTTGAGAAACTCTACATTTATCGGACAGTTGCTGGACCAAGAGTGGACATGCCCGCCTTCATTTGGACCATGGATAAAGACACACACGTTTCTTGAAGGTACATACATTCCTTATAATTAGTCTCTATTTTTCGTTTATCGTTAATCGTCTACGAGACTGGTGCTTGGAGCGAAGGTGGTTGAGATATACCATCAATTTTTGCACTCGCCTGAGCCATTCTTTGATATGTAATGTAATGTATGAGCTGCTGATTATTTCTTGTTACATGTAATTTGTTGTATACTAAGCGTAGACTCCCTGATGAGTTTTTTTCTTCTTCTTTTGGTTTTCATTATTAGAAACATCTCTTCCTTGTAATAAATAAATTGAGTATATTTACTTACACCTACTCAAACCCAACGTTTATAGTTTCTCTATTTCATGTTATGTCTTTATAATTACCAGAAGTTTTCGTGCTATTTACTCTTAATATTTGGATTTGGTCTTTGAATGTTAGGGTTCGTATCAAACTCGGGTGAAAACTTTGGGTACCCATACACACACACACACACACATGTATATATACATATATATATATATATATATATAGAGAGAGAGAGAGAGAGAGAGTCATGTGATATATTCAGTGTGGAACTGACAACTTGTGCAGACACTGGCAAATCTTGATTCATTCTTACCACAAGTAAATTTGTACTATACCCTTTGATCATATCTAACAGCCACAAAAATAAACCCCAAGCCAAAACAAA
Source organism: Galeopsis tetrahit (assembly GCA_963675135.1). NCBI lineage: Eukaryota > Viridiplantae > Streptophyta > Magnoliopsida > Lamiales > Lamiaceae > Galeopsis > Galeopsis tetrahit. Next base: position 61,402,219 of record OY776130.1, on the reverse strand, counting down.
AGTTTTATTATTATTATTCTGATTTTGACAGTGAATTTGAGAGAGACAAGAGATGGCAAAATAGACGACAAACCCACCCTCCACTTATAAAAAGAAGTAGTAAAAGGAAAGCTGCTTCTACACTCTTTGTGGTTTGTGGCTATACATTTTCTGACTTATCAACGACTTTCACTTTCTAATCACTTTCTAATTACTATTACAAACTGATAATTTAATTATGGTTGAGGCCTTTGTTTTGTTTTACCAACGTAATTTATCTCTTCAAGAGTAAAAATATAAGATACATATTTTTTTGACATTATTTTGAGAAAATATAAACTTCATTCCTGGCGGAGGAGGAGTTAATTAAACTCATCATCTTTGATCGTCAACTCCAACACCCCTAAAAACAAAATATTGGAAATTAATACAAATATGAAATGTTTTAGGTCATTCATAAATTCATTTAGTTGCATCCTATTTTGTCGTAGACTTGTGTACGAATTCATATCGTGTTCGACTCTCAGATTCAAACAGTAGATAAGGGTAAAGAGGAGCATGTACACAATAGGCACAAGTTCTTATCACAAAATACCAATCGCCAGAAATCTATATCCGCATTCACAAAGTAGACTACAAGTATGTCGTCAAAAAAGAAACGGAAAGAAAAGACGACTCTCCGTGTTGCAATTTCTACAAGCCAATTCATCGTCTATGATACAATGCAGTGTTTTTTAGATAAGGAGTAAAAAGCATGAGAAGTTATAACCTCATTTGTGAGATTTTCATGGGACCAAGCTCTAAAGGATCGTACATGAACACGAACCCTGTTTTTCCTTATCTGACCGCTTCTTATCTGCAATTCCATCAAAACTATAAAAATTAATAGACGTAGTCTCAAATTTAGATCCTACAGTGGGAAACATGATAATGCTATTTAGGAAAACGAAAAAAACAATGTGATGTCAATTGTCAAGGGCAGTAGAGATTCTATCAAATGCTCAGAACTGGTATAATGTAGGAGTATTTTATTTCATTGAAGAAGAAAAATGGTCGAGTACATTTACCTCCATCGAGGTTTGGTCAAATTACCAAATAAACCTCTTAAGTTTGTGGATATAACAATCTAGAATAACACTTGTGTGCACCAGTGCAACTGGTGCAAATAATATTGTTCAATAGAAACAACTACTACGGTACAATAATATTGACCAAACCTCAATCGATCTGCCTCATATGAGACAGAATGTCATTTCTAGCTCATAATTCAGAAGGATGAATGTACCCAATTAAAGATTGATTAAACAATACTCCGTACAAGGCAGTAGAAAGCCAATTTCATACGGATCAAAAGAAGAAATATAGCTAAATTTGGCATGCTTAAACCAAGTATCACAGATGAGCACTTAGAGTTGTACATATCTACTGCCCTCTTTATTAATGATTGGGAAACATGTATTCAGCAGATACGATAACGAAAAAAGAAAAAATAGTTTCCTGATATGGGAGATTACATTGCATTTTAAATTGTTCCCATCTTTATAGATATTTTTAGCAATTCAATCTCAAGTAAAGTATACCTTGAGGCGTTAAATGAATCAGCAGATTATGATAACCCTTTCTTAAATTTAATTGACGATGACATGCCAAATTTCTAAACCCTAGAACTGTAAGTTGTACAGAGCAGGTTGATGATACTCAAATACATACATAATACAAACACTAGCTTCTTATGAACGAGCTTCAGAAGGGCATGTTGTAATGTATACACAACCAGTTGTAGCAAATCATACTTGCCTAAAATTGAGAATAAACCAATATCTGATAGCCACTACAATGGCCAAACGCAATAATGATACTGAAGCAAACAAAATGGAACCCACATAACAAACAGAAAAACAGTAACAATATGTGTCTGAGAGAGAGAGAGAGACCTGTCTTTTTCTTAACAACAGCAGGCTGTACAACCACGTGCATAGTAATAACTCCACCAGGAAGATCACCAACATGTACTCTAGACTCACCAAGTGTTTTCCCATTCTCTAAAACTCTACCACCATGGATCAATTTCATATCGGTCACTGACTTTGGAACAACCGATTTATCTATAAACAAAACGTTAAGAGGGCTAATCAATACTTCAAATATAGTTGGTAACACTTAAACACAGGAAAACTAATACCACATTAACCTCACAAATATTGTCTGAGAAACGGGATAACTTAAATATTGTTACCTAGAGTATACTGTTCAATATATTTTTTACTCCCGGAAATTATCTCACAGCTAATAATGCTGCTCAAGTTTGTCCATTGGAATGTTGTTTCACACATTGTTTACAGATACACATCACAGCCTAGAGAATTACTTCCTAAGAATTCAAAGCCACAAGATGTCAAGAACTAAAGACTTCAGTGGCCTTTTTCAACGTCGTTATATTGGAAAGACCAAGCACTTGGAAGAACTATAGCTCCATGAACTTTAGTTGATAACATAACACATGAAAAATGGCAAAATTCATACAGAAATTAAGCATGTAACACAAAAAAAGGAAGTACAGAATCACAACCTTGAGGCCACTCAGAAAGAAGCCTTTGCTTAAGAGTTGCAATAGTAATGGATAATGAGTAGGACCCGTGCCCTATATCAGTCCCATCAAAAATTCTGAACTTAAGTTCGAGGTTCTCCTCTCCTTCAGCCATAGTAACCTCTCAACTGAACTTGAATGCAATACAATGACAATATTACGTGTAAGAGAATTTAATTCGCCAAATTTAACCTGTCCAATAAGAATTTCAAATATCAATTAAAGTTAAAACATTCATGACCACAAAGAAAAGTAATGAATTTCATGACTAGAATATAAACTCCAAATCATTATTGATCATGAAAATCAGAGACACTGACACAACCAAATTTCACACCTCAATCCACGAAAAAATTCAAGAAAACGCACCAGCAACTGCACATCTGAATCACACGAACTGAGTAGCCACTTCATATGATCCTATAAGCACTCTTATCGAAGAAAGCACGAAGATGCCCCTGTATCACAACACTCCATTTAGATCAAAGTTTTATCAAATTAATTTTTTAAAATACTTATACATACGAAAATCTATTTTTTAAATTAACATCAATTGCAAAGAATTCTACAAGCCAAGGCCGATGTCATGAAATAAAGAAAACTAATTAGCTTTATCTCTCCCATCATTGTATTTGTGAATAAACTTCCAAAACCCTAATTAAATTGGATCTCGATATTACTCCAACAACGAACCTGCAATTCTAATTAAATTGGATCTCGATATCTATTTGTACGAGAAAGACCAAAAACCCTAATTCGCAAAATTTCTTTCGGAGCATATAGAATAATCTTATATAAATCTCGAAAACTCACAGCAGAAATCGAAAATCAACAATACTTAATTTCTAATAAAAATCCTTCAAATAACGCATAGAATATCAAATTTCCAAAAGAATTTTTTTTAAGAAAACAGTGAAGAAATAACCTGATCAAGAACCCATCTGATAAGAGATCGGAGAAATAATTCAGGGAAGTTGAGATTACGGACGAACCGCCAAGATTACGAGGTCAAATTTGATGCAGAAGGCGAGGAATCGGTGGAGTTTCACGCTTGGTTTGTTTGTCAGCTCATCAGTCTCTTTCTTTCTTTCTTTGCTTTCCTTTGGAGGAAAATGTCAAAAAAATGGGTACAAGAAATTAAAAATCATTATAACTTTTTTTTTTTTGAGGTATTTTTCCTAATATTTTTGCATTATTTTTCATTGAGAAAATTAATCATGCTATTAGGTTAATAATAATAATGCGATGTGACCATTTTATTTTCGTTGTCACATCTTAATTAAATTTAATATTAACTAAAAACAATACAATTCATTCACAATTATAACAAAGATCTTTACCTTTGGTTCGATCTCATCTAAGAGTAGAATCTCTTCGTCTATTTCCTCTGGGATCAGATGGTTTGGACTCTCATCTATATGGACCTCCAGGTTCATACTCACTCACGTTTGTGTGAAGTATTATCCTAAACTATACATATTACACTGTTACCTTTGATAGTAGATGAATATTCCAACAACTCCTTTTATCAAAACGTGCGATTTAAAAGATCACGGACTATAAGGAAACGTAGTGTGTTATTTTCACAAAAATCAATATGCAGTAAGATGTGAACAATGTAAGAATAAACAATATTGAAATACGCGATAAAACAAATAACACAATTGCGGTTGATCTCTTTAAGATCTTGATAGAATATGACTTTTACAACGGACGACAAAAACTCTATTCAAGTATATGGTTTTCTTGAATGTACGATCCTAATATATCGAATACATATATTTCTAAGCCTAACAAACTGATATGAGAATCTAGACTTCTGGGAGGTATAAATTTGCTTAGAGCACTAAGAATTTATAAGAATCGAACGGGGTCTTAAAATTCAACAATGAATATGAACACTTGTACTTCTGAGCTTGTATCAGCTAAGTGAATTCTTAGTTTCTCACGTTAGATGATCGTGATCATTCGCATCGTAACCATTTCTTCAAATGGTTTCTTGTATTTTATAGGCACGATTGAAAACTAATCGTTGTGAGCAAACTAGTCGTTGCAATCAAATCTTTGCTTTTCTTGTGCTTTCAATCTTTATTTTTTGTACGGATTTCATCCTTAAAAGGAATGTGCATTAAATGTCATTCTTTCAAGCACTTTGAACTGTGTATGCATGCAGTTTTTCATGACGTGTCATTCTCTCATTGGTCCACATCAACTTAGTATCAGACTAGGTCCAATAGAACTATAGTCAAGATGAGGATGAACCTCATATGAGCTGATCTTTACTTGATATTGCCTTGAAAACATTCCCTTTGAATATTCTTCTAAGTGTAGTAGGGATAAGACCAGTCGACTGCATACAACTCAAGTCCATATCAGCTGTACTGATTTACTTGTGAGTCTCAGCTAAATATAAGGACCTAGTCATCTGATCTTCACATTTTTTAATTTAAACATATTTAAGATATTTTTTTTTTTAATTATTAGATAATTTTCATTTTTTTTGTATTTTAAATTAATTGATAAAAAAAAAGTGCTAAAATTGTTGAAACATAAAAAGTATGTGTTACATTGATTAAAAATGAAAAATATGTGCAAGATTTGATAAAAAAAATTGTGTATAAAAGAAAAATTATGTGCTAAATTTGTAAAAAAATGAAAAATATTTAGTTAATTTAGTTAAAAAGAAAAATAGATACTATATTTAATAAAAGTAAAAAATATGGATTAAAATTGATTATTTTTTTAGCACTAACACTAAATACTAACTCTCCTTGAACAATTCGATAAGTAAGATTTTAGCTATGTACAAATTAAGTAAACAAAATGTATAGGGATCGATAATGATATAATAAATGTAGAAAATCATAATGATTTAGATAAACAAAATTTACACTTTATAAATGAATGTACACTTTCAACCGTAGAAAATAAGAAAATTTACATTCATGGTCAACTTTTTTTTTTAATCATATATAATTTGTGAGAGATATTTAAATTCCAAGAAGAAGTTGAGAAAATTTAATTATCCAATCAAAAGAGAAAATTTGACAGTTTACATTATATTCGCTAACTAGTGTAAGACCCGTGTAACCACTGGTCAAATCTGAGATGAGATACACACGTAAAATGAATGGGTAACCATACATTTCCCCATAAATACTCTCTCCCTCTCCCACTTTTAATTCTAGCTCCACTATTTATGTATTACTCTAAACCCTTCATTCATTCAATTTTTTCTACAATACATACATACATTTTGTAAATTATAAGTAAATAATTGTAGTAATTAAATTCTGCAGAAGAAAAAATAAATAAATATATTGTATAATGTCTAGTGAGAAACAAGAAGAGAAACCTCCCAAGCATAACCTCAATCGGTACGACTCTTTTGATATCGAGTCCGCCAAGACTGTCGACAAGGTTTGTCAGTTTTTAAATATTGTTGCAAATTAGATTTATTTATAAACTCATTTGATTTAATCTTAAAACGTCTAATTTGGATACAAATAAAAACTATCAAGAAGTCTGTTACACAAAAATATTTAAAGTTGATGATTTATTAATATTAGGAAAAGGGTGGCGATGGTTGGGCAGTGGTGCTGCCGTTGGCGTTACAATGCATTGGGATTGTGTATGGCGACATAGGCACTTCTCCTTTGTACGTTTTTTCGAGCATTTTTCCAAATGGAATCAAAGACAACGATGACATTTTAGGAGCTCTATCGCTCATCTTTTACACGATAACCTTATTGCCTTTGATCAAGTATGTTGCTATCGTGTTACATGCCAATGACAACGGAGAAGGTACGTACAAATTTAATTAAATGGCCGGATGGAATTGCTTTC